>OZ059906.1:24120653-24490653 GCA_964057215.1 Oscheius myriophilus
ATTGAGGCGCCATCTAAATTAATAAAAATTATGTAAATTTTAGTAATTCACTAACCCTATAATGGGACTTCATTCGAACAAAAGGTCTAGCTTCTGAATTTGGCAATTGAAATCTGAATAATGAATTTTTAATTGAAAAATGTAATAACAAACCTAGTTTCTTTAATTCTTGTATCCTTGACCACACAATTTGCGAATAATCAAGTTTTGGTCCCATTTTGAAACTCTGAAAGTTTCATTTTGAAGAAAAAATTGAATTTTTCCATTACCTGGGTCAATTCATTACTCAGAGTTAGAAAAGTTAAAAATGAAGTTATACATAGTAAAGTGATTTTCTAAATTTGAAAATCGTATGATTTTTTAAACAAAAGAACTCACAATATGGTTATCAATATACTTTTCAAACATATTTGAAGTCATTTGAGCGTTTTGATCTAAAAAGTTGTTTATTAGAGAGAGAGAGAGAGAGAGAGAGAGAGAGAGAGAGAGTGCTGAGATGAGACATAACGTGAGGTGAGATGAGGTGAGGTGAGGTGAGGTGAGGTGAGGTGAGGTGAGGTGAGGTGAGGTGAGGTGAGGTGAGGTGAGGTGAGGTGAGGTGAGGTGAGGTGAGGTGAGGTGAGGTGAGGTGAGGTGAGGTGAGGTGAGGTGAGGTGAGGCAAAGTGAGACGCAAAGAGAGGAAGAGGAATATATAGTGAAATAGACTTCTAGCAACAAACAAGTCTGTTTGAAAGATTACATCACAAATCATACACATTCTCCATTGTGCGCTGGTTTTCGAATTATAGAGCCGTCTCGCCCAAAAGGCAACATCTATTTAAAGGAACCACTGTTCTGGACTAAACTGGCTTCAAGGAAAAAGCGATGCACTACTAGAATTGAAAGGGAGGCATCCGCTAAGATCTAATCCGCGATTTTTGACCGAAAACTAGCAGGGATCAAAGAAACGAGGTGATCCATCGACCTGTCGGTTGGTCTAGCGCAACATAATATGGGCACATTGAAAGTTTTCGGTCTGCTATGCTTTGTGTCCTGGTAAACTTTCGGAAGACAAATTTTATTTAGGCAAAAGACCATTTTGAAAGTTTTAGTTCAATCTCGATTTTTTGACCTGAGTTACGTTGGGGTACTGTAATTCTGTAAAATTGGTGGAAATCTTTGGAAGTGTTGTTTTTTTTTTCAATAGAGTTAGTCGTGGATACCCTAAATCAACCCTTTAAACAGGGAAAAGTTTGGGTTTTTCCGTACAGGACCCAGTAAACCTCACAAAAGTGAAATTTTTGGGTTTGAAAGTGGAATTTTTCGCATTTTTCGATCTTTGACTTAAACGAACCATTGATTTTCACGTTTTTTTCCGAATCGAACACTTTAATCAATTTTGGAATTATCTGGACCTCCATCGCGACGAAAATTGCATTTAAAAGTGTACTTTTCTTCGTTCGATCATGGCAAAATTCATTTTTGGTAGGTCAAAAAAATTTTTACTCTGAACTTCGTCAAATTTAAAAAAAACTTATATCTTCAAAAAATAACTTCAAATAAATCCCAAAAAATGTAACATGTTTTTTGTCATGGAGGCTCGGGATACTGTAGCACGTACCATAATGACGGTGTCTCGCGTCAACTTTGACCAAATTGGCACATAAAAAAAGTAATCGATAGACAATTTTATTTTCCATCCATTTGTGAAAATCCAATGTTGCGGTTTTCAAATTTTCACGCGCTTTTCGGCTTACCAATACCAACAATCCGCCGAGTCATGTTTGCATTTGCCAATCGCGGGCTTTTAAGGCCGCACGTCGGTGCAATGTTTTTTTTTCCAACTCGGTTACTGTAGCTCTGATTACTCTGTTATTGTGAACGGGCATACTTCACTGAGCTGTGGGCTTACCTTTTCTTTTTTTTCAAATTCATGTTGTCAAAATTAAGACGCCGTCTCTGTAAATCTCGAGCAGCGACCAAATAGGCACTGTCTTAGGGAAAAAGTCATAGTCACGGATTTGGCTGAAAATTGGTCTTAGACCTTCCTATGGGCCATAAACCTTAACCTGAAACTTTTGGGTTGATATCGATTTTTTGAACCGGGTTACGGTAGGTGCCCTCAGGGCACTTCCACTTTTTCAAAGTGCCTCAATTCTTTAAGTTATATACATCAATCGATTGTAAATGTGATTCACAGAAACAGTATGAAACTTTTACTTTTGTTTTCCTGCCCCAGAAAAAAATAATCCTAAAAAACTATCAAAAAACATGGTTTTTCGGGTTTTTCGACCTTTCGCTAAATTTGCCAAGAAAAAACGAATTTCATTTTTGAATTCTCCGTCAAATTTCGCATCAAAGAAAGTTTTAAAAATCAAAAATATCCACGACTATTTTTGTTAAAAATCCACTTGAAAGTGAAAAAATGACCAAAAATAACCCAAAAATGCACAAAATTTGGATTTTTTGGTCCCAGGGTTTCAATGTTTTATTGGCAATTTATGAGTTTGATGCAAGATTTCTGTAAATAGGCATTACTGGGTCAAGTTTTTGCGCTGAATTCGAAAATCACTCTTGAAAATTGTAAAATTCCAGTACAAATGACCTGGCTGTGATGACATACCAAATATTCCGCCAGAACATGATTTTCGATAAATATAGCACCTGGCGGTAAGTTTACCTGCCTAGGGCATTTGTACTTGATATTCACAATTTAAGAATTGAGGCACTTTGAAAAAGTGGAAGTGCCCTGAGGGCACCTACCGTAACCCGGTTCAAAAAATCGATATAAACCCAAAAGTTTCAGGTTAAGGTTTATGGGCCATAGGAAGGTCTCAGACCAATTTTCAGCCAAATCCGTGACTATGACTTTTTCCCTAAGACACTGGGATACTCCAATCTTACAGAGACGGCGTCTTAATGAGCTTTGGGAAGCAAAGAACGATGGATCAGAGAATCGCTCCGATCTGTTGAACTGTTCCGCAGCGATCACGGGATTGCATTGGTTTTAGAAAAGCCACGGTACCCCCGAATCAACTCGTTTTTGTCTGTTTTTCTTTCGAGCAGTATTCAATTGTTGGGTCGTACGAAAAGGGTCGGCAAGGAATTTGTTCAAACCTACTTCAAAGGGCCTTTTGCAATTTTAATTTATTTTATAAATCATTTTTTTTAATGTTTCAGGTTCCAATGCCCATTTTTGATGAACGTATCTGAAAACAAAGTATTTTTATGATAAATAAGTGAAAAACTTTTCCCTTAGAGGTTTCAGCCAACGGTCCATACGCAGAGCGGACGTCTCGGTGTTTACAGAAAAGCGTGCGCAATTCGGCAAGCTTGCACTTTTCCAAATTTTCTTTGCTTAAATTCAAACCTGGCTCTAATTTTAGCCAGTGTGTTTTCTAAACAGTGTATTTTAATTGTTTTCAACTTTTTACCTTTTTAAAATAATCACACACTAAATAATCGCAGTAAAATAAATGAAATATTATGAAAATAATGCTTGTCGGAGAGCTTGCAATCGAAAAAGTGTTCGCGGCGGCGTTCTGTCTGCGTCTCTCAGCGAGAGTTTCGCTCCTCGCAGCCAGATTAATTCAACAACTCTTCCATGAGTAGACGGGCCTCGATAACGCCCACTGGAATTCGAATGCTTAGCCTACGACGTCTGTTTTTTTTAACAGTGGGATGATGTAAGCAGAAAACTGTCCCTGACGATCCCTTTATAGTCGCTGCCCACCGAGCATGGGTCATTTTTGAACTACCTGCGCATCTAATTAGCGAAATAGGTCACGTAATTGAAAGACGCAGAGAAAAATTGTCAGCCGCTTCGGAATGCTCGCTGGGCGAGGAGTATAAGTAATTGCCTTGATTCAAAAGGACGCGTAACAGTTCTAGTTTATACAATCTATATAAGACGATGTATAAGTTTGTGGTCTATTGATGCTTATGAAAGAAACCATGTCTCTATTTGTCCGAATGACATATCAAAAGCCTGTCGGCAAGCATTCAAAAAACTAATGGAAACGGCAAATTGGTCCGGCAGATTCAAAGGATCAGACATTTCTTCCAACGTTTCAAACCATTTTCATAAACGTTTTTTGCTATCTAAATCTTTACCGACTTTGATCGCGGGTTACTGTAGAGTAATCTGAATTATTGTAACTGGAAATATATTTTGAAGACGAATAGTAGGTGATTTTGAATAGTTTTACTTTTGAAACAATTACCATAGGTGATGCTGGGTTACTGTAACTGGTGAAACAGTTAAGGTGGGTTACCCTGGGATACTGTAAATTCCCTCATACTAATCGATAAATATAGGTGTCGCCAATGCGGATTGCGCAGCTGACGTGCGATGCCCAGGCGGAAATAGCGTGCGACTGACTGAGACGCAGAGAAAAAGCGGTGTTTTACTGTAACTAACTTCATCTTACTGTAGCTCACAATACGGTAGTGTGGACAAATTGCTGTAGATCATGTTAGGTTAGGTTAACCTGTCGTTGTGTTGAAGGCTAGTTACCGTAGCTCATATCAGCTTACGGTAGCTTCAACTGATATGATAAGGTGGAACGGTTATAGCTGTCGCCAAATTGGAATCCTGCCAAAAACAACCTTAAAGGGGAAGGACCTCGTAAAATTGGTTTTTTAAATCTTTGTAATAATAGCTTCATTGAATAGATACCGTTGTCACGATTCGTGTACACGGCAGAGAAAGGCGATAGAGCGCGTGGAAAAGGGAGACGCAGAATTGCGCACAATTTAAACGATATTTACGGCTAAACTTCAGGAGCGCCTAATTTGGTTCATTTTGCTCCAAAAAGAGAAAATGGGACACTTTTCTTAATCAGAAGAATGAGAGCTACTCATTTATTACAAGTCCAGAAAATATTTTTTACGTGGGTTTCCCCTTTAATGCAGCATTCGTGCGATACGTAGGCGAAAACAACGAGCGAAAAGCGGAGACGCAGAGAAAAAGCGGCTTTTTCTCGCCGATTTCCGTTTGGCGACGGCTATATTGTAGCTAACATTAGCCTACGGTAAATACGATTGGACTGGTTACTGTATCTTGGGTTACGGTAGAGTGTGATGAGAAATAGAGAATCTATGACTACTTTGAATGAGCAAGGATAGTTATAAGATAAGACAGGATTTTACGCTGTTCACTGTGGCCTACGTTACGGTAGGTAGCTTGGTATATGTGGTTACTATAGCTAAAGGCAGACCAATTACTGTAGATAACGCTGAGTTACAGTAATCTGTAGTGCTATGGTAGGCTAGTTACCGTACCTCACGCCTGCTTACGTAAGGATTCACGGTAACAGTAAAGTAGGAAGGTTACAGTGACTGACTTGAGGTTACAGTATCATTTGCTGGTATTTTACGGTAAAAAGGTTACTGTAGCTAAAATCCGCTTACGGTAGCGTTTGCTGGAACGATACATGGAATGGTTACTGTAACTCACATCAGCGTACGGTATCGTCTTTACTGATACTGTAAGCGATACGTGGAATGGTTACTGTAACTCACATCGGTTTACGGTAGCGTTTTCTGATACTGTAAGGTAGGATGGTTACTGGAGCTAAAATCAGCTTACGGTAGCCCATACTGGTAAGGCAAACAAGGACTGTTACTTTATCTTGGGTTACAATAGAGTATAATGCTAAAAGAACCTGGACTTGAATGGTGCTAGATTTATACTGATCGAAAGGACCAGAAAACATGCCCAAATCCAGTTTTCAAAAAAAAAATCGGATTGCAACCTATCTGGAAAGACACAGTCGTCGATCAAGATAAAACCACAAACTTCGGCATCAAAGGGCTGAAAACAGATATTCGCGCAAGGATTTCTCTTCATTTTCAGGTCTTTCACCTTGGTTTACAGTGAACCTTGGGTTACGGTGGAATACACTGGATACCGTAATCCGGTTTTCGGGAGGGAAAACGAATGCGGTATTCTCGTTGTTTTCTCGTTTTTTAGATTGTTTTAGGGTAGATTGGTTTGGTAGGGTAGGGTACTGTATTTTGCGATAAGATACAGTAAGCTGGGTAGCTCAAGGTACGGTAGGGTACGGCAATTATTCTAGTTCACATTAAGGTGAACAGCTGTGATGTAGTAGGCTAGATATCGTAGCTAACGGAAAAGAAGGATGGCTATGTTAGCTCAAGCCATCTTTCGGTAGCATTTGGTGGTCACAGCTCGCCAAGGCCGGCAGGTTAAAGGGCGGTCTTTTCGAAATCGCGCTCCATCACAAACGTCTAAACTGTAGTAGTAAGAATTTAAAATGCTTTTTTTATTCATTTTAACATGTAATTTGCTATTTTATTGTTGAAATAATAAGAAAAACATATATTTCACCTATTTATGTAGAGAAATCGGCCAAAAAATGTCGAATTCGCGACAAACAGCTGGCTGACATAACACAAACTGGCCGCCGGAAACCTGGACGATCCAGCCGTTTTCAGCAACCATTCTTTTTGTCAACTTTTAGCTCAATAATGCCTTATTTGGTCTGAGTTTTTTCTCGAAAATTCATCGATCGGAAAATAACGAAAAATACAAAAAACCGTGTTTCTTTGGCTGTGGACATTTTTGGGTCGGCAAAAAACTCAGGCCAAAGGATAGAAGTGTTTTTGATCAACTTATGAAAAGAAATCGTTGAAAAATACCCCAGAATTCTCACATTTGCGGCGGCCGTATTACGGAAATATGCGGTTTCATTGAAGCGGGGTCCCACCACGACATCCCTGCGAATCATATTTCAGATATAAATTGCCTCCAATTTCGGTTGTTTACCATTAATTTTGCGTTTTCAATGTTTTATTCAAGAGAATGAAAAATAAGCTTCATATTTATACAAAGTTTCTTTTTAATACATGCAAAAATACACCGTTTTGAATTCTTGTTAGTTTCGAGTTACTGTAGCTAAACATCGTGCACATACTAATGCCTCTGCTCAGGAATTCCGACGCAACGAAAATAGTCGCTCTTAGTGTCAACTTGTAGAGGACATAGGCCTTCTTTTGCGTGAGTTTTGGCACTTATACTTGTATATAAGAAAATGGAAGAAAAACACAAAAAACCGCGTTTCCAGGCTTGTGAACATTTTCATCCCTTGAAAAAACTCACGCAAAAGAAGACATGTGTACTCTATCTATTTATTAACACAAAACTTTTTTTAAATGCCTAGAAATTCCAGGCAAGGAGCACTTTTAATTCGCCAGTTCCATTCAAATGATGCGTTGGGTCTCGCAGCGAAAAGGGCTAACTCTGTGCGCGCCATTGCATCCCCTTTGGCGAGCTGTGTGGATCGTTACTGTAGCTAATATCAGATTACGGTAGCGCATACTGGTAAGGTAAAGAAGGACAGTTACTGTACCTTGGGTTACGGTAGGGATTGACGCTAAAAGAACCTGTCGCCATATTTTTCTAGATTTATACTAATCGAAAGGACCAGAAAACATGTCCAAATCCAGATTTGAAAAAAAAAATCGTATTGCAACCTAACCGTAGATCAAGATAAAACCACAAACTTCGGCATCAAAGGGCAGAAGTAATTTTTTCTTTTCGGGTCCTTCTTTCGTTCTGGCCTTTGAGAGATCGAGAAATCGTGTACTTTCGCGGAACACACACCAGTGACCCAAAAATGAACCGACCCCGATGGGTATTTTGATAAAATCTACAAATCCAGCACACTGCGTTTTCTCGCTGTCCTTACCTTTCATTTGTTGATTTTTTGGATAAAAAACACGTTCAAACTAGTCTACAAAATTCCTTTTAGCTCAATTTAGTAACGAAAAAATCCGATCCACCATTGCGAAAAACATTTTATGGCTTGAAAAACAGTGTAGAACGGCATTTATTGCATTCGGTTGTTGGTTTTGATATTGAAAAAGAAAACTTTAAGGTCCCATTTATGCAAAATACCAAAAATATGACAGTTGCTAATGTCTGCGTCTCTGCGCGAGAGAGCAGTTTTACGCCCCTATCAACTCAGCCTATTATATATTTCTGCTCCTACATTTACCAAAAGGTAAACCGCAATAAAAACTTCGTTCAAAATCTGCTAAATTTCTGAGTGCATGTGAACATTTTCACGAGACAGCCAGAAACGGGCCTTACTTGTCGAATGAAATTTTCAAACTTCATTAAAATTTCGAAAATTTCGCAAAAAATCAAATGCACGTAGTATGACCAAAACCTTGCCCACGTGTGTGGGATGTTGGCTTGTTGGTCCGTGTCTGCGTCTCTGTGCGAGAGAGCAGTTTTTGTTAAACTCATATCAACTTGGTTCCAAGTCAAGAGAGGTTGGGATTTTTTTCAAATTCACTCGACCTTGCTCGTAAGATGAACGTATGATATACTCTAAGAATTTTCCATTAACAACGAAAATGAAGCGATGTCGTTAAGCAGAAGAATGTTTCGTTTGTTTCTCCATGATCTCCTCCAGTTTGCACAAGTTTTCTCTTTTTGAAGCAGCTTCTTAAAGGGACCATCAGGGACCTTTTTTCTACAATTAAACCCAACGTTAGAATACAACAGTACGATTTTAACAGATATTTTTCTTTGTGAAAGCAAAAACCATTTGCACGAGAGCGGAACCGAACCCGGGACCGTTTGGTTACCAGCTACCGGCGCTACATTTTAAATTACGGTTTTTTAGGGAAAAGGAGTTGAAAATGATAAGTAGATAATTGATCAACTAAATTAAATTTTTTGATTAAAATAAACTTTAAAAAGGACCCTGATGGTCCCTTTAAGTGGGTTCCTGGAACAGTCGGAGACAAGGCGCCCTTTTAATAAGTTAAAATACGAGTGGAAAGTGTGACAACTGCTATTACCATTTCCGTTACCGCTTAAAAACTGTGGGTAACATGATCACTTCTTTTTACTCGAAGCCTCGGTCTTTTAAAAAGTGTTTTTTAATACATCATCGAATGTTACGAATTTTAGTATACTAAATTTTATTGTTGATTTTTCAGCAACTATAGGGAGTTTTTTTTTGTAACAAAGAAATTTTATGCATGTTCCTTACGATTGCCAAGCCAATAACATAAGTGTCATATTACCTTATACTCATTCACGCATGCACCTTATCGATATATGTTCTTACAAATTCCACATGCACTTAACAGGTTGTCTCTCTTATGTCTCTCTTTCCTACATATGTCTCTCTTTCCTACAAACGTTCTCTCTCTATATCCCTCTCTCAAATTTTCATTTTCAGATGTACCAGACGGTGTTCCTGGTCTTCGGTTTGGGTTGTTTAGGCCTGCTCTCCTTCGTCTACTATGTAGATGACTACAAAACCATCTACAGTCAACTTTCCCCATTTCTTCGTGAAATTATTAGCAGTGAAGAGAAGAAAACGGTGCTCATCTTTGCCGGCACCAGTTATTTTAGTGACAGTTTATTGAACAAAGACAAATTTGTTCAATCTTGTTCGAAGGATATTCAGGTGATGAAGGATTTTTTGTTGTTGTGATTTTCTGCCCTTTTCTGAGTAATTAGGCGACTCTGGCCCTTCCGTAGTAACCGCGCCCCATTCGCAACACTGTAGTGCCATTTTCTGAGTAATGAGACGATTCTGGCCCTTCTGGTGTAACCGCGCTCCATTCGCAATACCATAACCCAAATCATTTAAGGCTTGGTGTCGCATGACGAACAACTATTCTGAACTTCACTCCGTCGACGCCGTGGCCTACCACAATCGAAATTTCAACGCAACCATCGGAACTTTGAATGTTTCGGCCATCCATGTTATGTTTACTGCAGAAAGCCCGGTTCACGAGAGCATGCGCTACGCACCAGGTGATTAAGGTTTTATGGTTTTTTGGTAAATGGCCTTAACATTGGAAACCTTAAGTTCGCTAAATTGTATTCAATTTTTTTTCTGATTTTACAGCGGATTAAAGCCTTAAGATTAAGGTACTTACTCTCAGAAGCCTTAAGTTTCTTAAGGAAAAGACCTTTTTTTCAAAATGTAACAGACCTTAATATCCCTAAGGTGAAAATCTGAGGAACCATAAACTATATAACCTATGCAAAACTCATTTATAAAACCTTAATCTTAGAAACCTTATGTTTCGTAAACTTTCCACAATCGATTAAGGCCTTAAGGTGTCTATTAAACATTATGTTTTTTAAGGTGTTTATTGAAAACTTAGGTCACTATGAACATAAAACTTAAAAATCTCAAAACAAAGTTCCTAAAATATTTTTCTTCCAGACACCATAAACTGGACCATGTCATTCCGCCGCGACTCAGACATCTGGAGCCCCTACGGATTTCTCGTTCCTCGTGCGACTAGTCAGTGGGTTTCACCGGAAAATTAACCAATTCGGATTTTAACTCAAACTTAAATGTGATTTTCAGATGAAACCTATGATTTGGATGCTATTTGGGATATGAAGGAGGAGAATATGACAGCGGCTTGGATGGCTTCGAATTGTGGAACCCCCAACAAGAGGAAGGAGTTGATTAAGAAAGCAGAAAGTTTAGGCCTCGATGTGAGTTTTTTTTTATGAAAAACTATTTTTCTCTGTAAACGGCTTATTAGTCTTGGAAAGTTAAGATGTAATTTAAATAATTAAACTGGAAAAATTTTAAAAAATTTAAATAATTTTAAATACAGCTATTAAAAAAGTGATTTAACATTTTGGGGGGAAGGCTACGGTAGCTTGGGATTTTGTAGTAAACACCAAATTGACTGTATCTCGCTTCAACATTGACCAAAATGTGTTTTTAAAAAAGTAATCGATAGACAATTTTATTTTACATCTATTTTTTAAACAAGATTTGCGGAATTAACGATAAACTCTGAAAATTAAAAAAAACCGTCTTAAATAGTGCAAATATTTATTAAAACCTCACTTAAACGAAAAAAATCATTTCCTGAACTTTATTTCATTAGATTTTTTTTTGAAAAACTTATTATAACACATGCAAAACGCAAAAGTGTCCCTAGTGACATGCGTGTTACAATTTCTTAACTTAATTCCATACGTTCTTACGTATTTCTTTCGACAGCAAAAAATTTCAAGCGAGGTACAGTAATCATAGTGTTCGCTACGGAATTCCAAGCTACCGTAACCTCCATGACCTGAAAACGTGTTGAGTCAGTTTTAGGGGTACATTTGAAGTTATTTTTAAGATTTAGTTTGAAAGTTACATTTGAAGTTCTCTTTTTTTATATAAAAAGGCGTCTTAAATTTACTTATGATGAGATCACATAGGACGGGATCGAACTCAGTTTAGCTGTCGCCAAACGAGCATCGTCTATTAAAATCCGCTTTTTCTCTGCGTCTTCGCTGCTCGCACACTTTTTCGCCTGAGTATCGCACCCCTGCTGCATTAAAGCAAGCCGTTTCTGGCACGATGCCCGTTTGGCGACAGCTATATATACCGATATAATGGTTTCAACCTGTTGTTGAACTCTGAGCGTATTCTCTAGCCAATGTTCCCGCCTTGTCAGACTTTGTTGACACAGGGTGTGGACTGATGACATATGTAGCTTATCAGTGTGTGGCTTAACTGACGTCAAATTCCGGCTTGTTTGACACATTTGGGCAAGTTCTTGTAATAAAAAGGGACCAGGAGGGGGGAGAAAAGAGAGAGGAGAGAGAAAAGATGGAGAGAAAGAGAAAGAGAGAGAGAGAGAGAGAGAGAGAGAGAGAGAGAGAAAGATATGTAGTTGTGAGGGTGAGGGTGAGGGTGAGAGTGAGGGTGAGGTAAAATAGACTTTAAACCCGATTTGTCTCTTTCTTATCTCTTTGATCCAATATTAGCTGTCATTTTGCAAACGATTTCCTGAGGGTACTACGAAGATTAGCAATTTGAACAGAACTTCAAGAAAAATTCAAATTTAAAAACTTTCAGGTCGATATCTACGGTGGTTGTGGGAAAAAACTGCCAAATTGCGGCCGCTATGCAGCCGAACATTACGGCTGCGCCGCTAAGACCTTAAGGCTAGTTTTTTTATAAATACCATCCAATTCAACTTTAATTTCAGTAAATACATGTTCTATTTCTCTTATGAAAACTCGAATTGTCAGGATTACGTTACTGAAAAATTCTACTACGCCTTGAAGTTGTATAAGGCGATTCCGATAGTGATTCAAAGGAAGAATGTGCAAAATCTGGGGGTCAGTTTCTTTGAATGATTTTTAAGGTACAACAGGAGGTTTTTAATAGTTTAAGTGTGCGAAAATGGGTAAACTGGCACTTTGCCAAAATTTTCTTTGTGTAAATTTAAACCTAGCTTTAATTTTGGCCTTTTTTAAGTGTATTTTATTAGGTTTGAATTTTTTACACCGTTTAAAAAAAATCACACACTAAAGAATTGGTTTAAAATTGTAGTAAAATGGTGAAAATATCGCTGGTAGCAGAGTTTGCTGTAAAAAGAGTCCTACCGGCGTTTCTCGGCATGCCTGCGTCTCTCAGCGAGAGATGCGCTCCTCAACGCCAAACATAAGACATAACACAGCAGCAACCGCAAGAATATTTTCGAAAAGAAATAAACTTTTTCTTTGAAAAAATAAGTTTTGGCCCAGTTCACAGATGCGAAGCGAATTCTTTTTGTCACAGGCATTGTGATTTTATCTAGTTCGACCGTAAAGGGGCGTCTGCCCCAGATGGTCAAGATTTTGTTTGCGATTGGAGTGAGGAACAAATGATCAAAAGGTCTACGTGATCTGCAGTGTGGACTCAGACTGCCAAAATTATTTCAATATTAATTTATAAAAGTAATTTTTCGATAACTTTTTTGTTTGCAATTATAAATTTAATGTATTGTAAAATGCGAATGTTTTGGCGAAAGTGTAATATTTAAGTTTCCAATTTTTGTTTTCAAATTCCAATTACAATTTTGGGCTATCGTTAGGTTATTTAAAAAATTTCGAAAGCAATAAAAAACAATTTCTATTTCTTTTTCGAAGAAAAAAAAAGTTTTTCTGCGAATCACTCCCGGTCAAAGAGCTGGCCAAACAAGTTATGCAAAGGCGCACGAAGAGCCAGCTAGCTTTTCGTTTCGTTGCGGGACCCAACGCTTCATTTAGATCGAACTTGCGAATTACAAGTGTCGCGTGCTTGGTCTTCTGGACTTTTTCAAAACGTTTTGTGTTTATAAATCGATATATGATACGTGTCTCCTCTGCGAGAGTTTTTTTCACGAAATGAAAATGTTCACATGTCTAGAAACTCAATTTTTATGCCAAAACGACCGCAAAAGAAGGGCAAATACGACATTTTTGGCACGGTTTCTTTATATAATTAGGAGAAATGAAAGCTGGTGATATATTTGAACGTCAATTTCTCCTTTTTTCCTTAAAAAAAAAAACATTTTTTTTCCAATTTTCCCAACAAAAAATTTTGACTATTACTTTCCTTTTTTTCCAAATCTCATTTTCAGATCCCAAAAGACGCTTTCATCGCTTTGGATGACTTTTCTTCAACAAAAGAGATGGTTAATTTTTTAAATATTCTCAAAGAGGACAAAAATCGCTACCTTGCCTATCACAGGTGGAGGGAGGAATACGAGTAAGCGGGAAATTTGAATTTTTGAATTTCAATTGCAATTTTCAGGGTAGAAATGGAACGAAATGATGGGTTCTGTGACTTGTGCAAAAAACTCAGAAAAGGAAATTATCAGAAGAAAACCTACCATGATATGAAATCTTGGTTTTCCACGAAAACGTGTGATAACAAATACGCCTTTAAGTATTTGGAAGCTTAATTGAGTCGCTTGATTAATAACGGGTTAATTACATATCAATTGAGATGATTGTGATAATAAAGATAATAAAGATTTAATAATTTTGTTGTCTCTATCTCTCTCTCTCTCTCTGAAAATTTTTTAAAAAAAATTTACCCGTTTAAATAATGTAAAGCGTACGAATTATTACAAGAATTTTGTGAAAACCAGTCGGAAAGATCATTATGAACTAGAGGTTTTAAAGATTTCTCCTTTAATTGTGTGCAAAGATTGCAAAATCCATTGTGGTCCACCGTTGCCCTGAAAATACGAGTCTCCAAATACGAGTCTTTCTCTCTCTCTCTCTCTCTATCTCTCTCTCTCTTTAATTTTTGCTCCCTCTTTTAATGTAACTCTTACTGTCTCTCTAGTTCTCTCTCAATCTCTATTTGTCTATATCTTCGTCTAACTCTAAAACTCTCTCTCTAACTCAAACTCTATCTTTCTACCTCCTTTTCTCGCTCTCTCTCTCTCTCTCTCTCTCTCTGGTTTTCTCTAACTCTCTCCCTCCCCCAACCTCTCTTAATCTCTATCTCTCTAACATAAACTCTCTTTTTCCCTTCTTCTTTAAATTTTTCTCTCTTTATCTTTGGTTCTCTTTCTAACTCTCAAACTCTCTATCTATGTTCCTTTCTCTCTCTCTATCTCTATTTCATTCTAAATGTCTCAATTTCTCTCTTTCTCTAAGTATGGAACTTCCTCTCTAATTGACTCTCTGTAACTCTCTCTTTTTCTCCAACTCTCACACTCTCTCTCTCCCAACCTCTCTCCGTCTCTATCTCTCTAATACCAATTCTCTCTTTGTCGTTATCTGTCTTTCTCTTTCTCTAACTCTGTCTAATTCTAACTCTCTGTATTTCTCTCTTTCTCTCTGTATATCGCTCTCTAACTTTTTAACTCTCTTTCAGTTTATCTCTATCTCTCTCTAATTTTTGTTCTCTCTCTAACTCTCTCACTCTCTCACTCTCTCACTCCCTCTTTCTTTCTTTCTCTCTCTATCGCTCTTTCTTTTTCTCTTTCTCTCTGTATATTACTCTACAGCTCTTTAGCTCTCTTTCAGTTTTTTTTATCTCTCTCTAACTCTTGAACTTTGTTCCTATTTCTCTTTCTCTCTCTCTCTCTGCCACTTACTCAAAATCATGTCTCCAACTGTGATATTCCAAATATCTCTCCTTATCGTTTTCCAATTCGTTTAAAAACTTAATCATTTCCCTAATTGACGAAAAGTCATCCAATGCTATAAAACTCTTAGGTGGAATCTAAACTCGAACATAAAAATAATTTTAATAAACAAAAACCTTACCCCAAGATTTTCCACAATTTTTCTTTGAATTACAATTGGAACAGCTTTGTACAACATTAATGCGTAGTAGAATTTTTCAGTTACGTAATCCACACAATTTGAGTTTTCAAATGAGAAGTAGAATTTGTAGTTTCTGAAAAATAAAATGTGAAACTAATATGTTTGAAACAAATAATAAAATAATCTGTAAAATGTGGTTCCCGCCGCGACTCAAAGAAGCCCCGCCCACAAAACCACGCCCCACTTGCGTGTACTTTTGAGTTTCGGGTACGCAAAACGGCGTGTAACAGAAAATAAAATGAACTTCTTGTGTAATCAAAAATACCAGGAAAACGTGGCTCCCAACGCGATATGTTAAGCCCCGCCCACAAAACCACGCCCCAATTGCGTTTTCTCTGCTTTTCCTCTTTGAGGGCGCCGGGTACGCAAAACGGCGTGAAACGGAAAAAAATGAACTTTTTTGTGATCAAAAAGGTCCGCAAAAGTGGTTCTCGGCGCGCTCCTATAAGCCCCGCCCACAAAACCGCGTGCCACTTGCGTATTGCGCTGGACATGCAAAACGGCGTGAAGCAGAAATTGGTACGAGATTTTTTTTGTTTGTGAGCAAAATGGCTCGGAAAATGTGGTTCCTGCCGCGATTCTATAAGCCCCGCCCACAAAACCGCGCCCTACTTGCGTGGTCTCCGCGTCTCCACTTCGAGAACGCCGGATACGCAAAAAGGCGTTACACGGAAATGAATGTTTTTTTTTTTACATAAGAAAAACCCACTTTAACGTCTCAGCTGCACAATTATAATGATCGTCAGAATACCTTCCACAATTGGGTAAAGCCTTACCACACCTACCGAAAATATCGACCTAAAATCATATGTTTTTATAGAATTTAAAAAAAAACCTTTAATCCAGAAGATTTTATCTTTGTCACTAAATCAGTTCTGTTGTTAGGCGTTCTACAATTCGAAACAAGCCAGGCGGCAGTCAGATTGGAGCGCGTTTTCATCTGCCAAATGGATTCCAGATCGAATGATTCATCTAAAATCATAAAGGTAAGGTCTAAGGCCTTAACTTACTAACGGTTCGGGAATGAAGCGAACCATAAGGAGTGTAGATGTCAGAATCGCGAAGAAAAGACATAGTGTAATTGATTGTGCCTAAAGGTCGTTAAGGTAAGATGAGAGGTAGGATAAAGTTAATAAAGGAAAGATAATGTTTGGGTAAGATTAAGTTAAGGTTAAGGTTAAGGTTAAGGTTAAGGTTAACGTTAAGGTTAAGGTTAAGGTTAAGGTTAAGGTTAAGGTTAAGGTTAAGGTTGAGGTTAAGGTTAACGTTAAGGTTAAGGTTGAGGTTAAGGTTAAGTTTAAGGTTAAGTTTAAGTTTAAGGTTAAGGTTAAGGTTAAGGTTAAGGTTAAGGTTAAGGTTAAGGTTATGGTAAGGTTTCACCTGGTTTGAACCGAATTCTTTCATAGAACTGACTCTCCTTCGTAAAAAGAATGTGTAAAGTTGACACATTCAAAATATCCTCTGTCGAATCACGGTTATGGTAGATCACAGCATCAGCATACGGTAAAAGAGCGGGATCGTAGGTCAAACGGCAGAAGCTCTGAACGCTTTCTTTGTCTTCGTCTCTATATCTTCCGCTTACCCGAACTTCTTCAGAACAAACTTTAAGAAACCGACCTTCCACTTCAGTCATATCCTTTTGAAAATACTTCGTTCCAGCAAAAATGACAACGGAGGGATTAGTTGCATTTACCAATCTTGAATCAGGCTTCTTTGAATCATAGGCAAAGGTTAGTCTCAAATCGTAACAACATGTAGTAGACAATGTTAGTAGACTTAACACAGCCAAGGTTATTAGAAGAAGCAGGGAATAGTAGACCTACAACTTGGACATTGGGTGAGTGATAAACGAAAATGTGTGCGTGTGCGTGTGTGCGTGTGTGCATATGTGTATGTGTGTGTTCGAGTGTGTGCGTGTGTATATATGTGTGCATGTGTGTACGTGCATGTGTGTGTATGTGTGTGTGTGCATGTATGTGTGTGTGTATGTGTGCATGTGTGTGTATGTGTGTGTGTGTGCGTGTGTGCATATGTGTATGTGTGTGTTGAGTGTGTGCGTGTGTATATATGTGTGCATGTGTGTATGTGCATGTGTGTGTATGTGTGTGTGTGTTTGTGTGTGCGTGTGTGTGTGTGTTTGTGTGTGTGTGTGTGTGTGTGTGTTTGTGTGTGTGTGTATGTGTGTGTGTGTATGTGTGAGTGTGTGTGAGGCGGTAGACAGTCAGAAATGCCAGTCGTTCTGCCGAAATTGTGTTTTCAATTGGTGCAGATGTTATCTATGTCCTTTCAAGCCACAAAATCGGTACACATTCGCAAAAAAAAAACGTTTCAGAGCGAATTTCCGGCCGAAGACACAATTTCGGTTTATCTTCCCAAGACAGAGACTCACCACAGTCGATAACATTGGCATGTTCAAAAAAGAAATTCCGTCGGGTGCCCCTAGTGGGCAAAAATTGTTCTATTTACAAATGCAGGAGAAACGTAGGCAAAGCTGACATAACATACGTGGACAAAAGGCGACAAAGGCCATATATTAGAGATCGATAGTCAATTATATATTCTCGCTCTCTCGCTCTTTCTTTCTCTATCTATCTATCTCTATTTCTCTCTCTCTCTCTTCAAAATATCCGTGAGAATAAATATTTATACCTGAGATCAACAAGTCCCACCCGAATGAAAGCTCATCATTGCCAGAAAATCAACAAAATAAAAGGAAAAAATGAAAATATGAGACTAGAGGAAGCGGCTGTTTTAAGTTCAAGTTCACGAATTCGTTCTTCTCCCTCTTCTATGTCTTTTGTCCACTGGTCGTAGGCGTTGTCGAGCATTTTTCCTATTCGATTTAGTTTTTCCATGCCATCTTTGTCCGTTTCAAGAGCTTTTCCTACTGCTGCTGATATGTTTCTTTGGACAATTGGTACCCAGGCGACGCGTGGATTCACTGAAAATGAATTTCATTCACAAAATCTCTTACTTACTCACTCACTCACTCACTCACTCACTCACTCACTCACTCACTCACTCACTCACTCACTCACTCACTCACTCACTCACTCTGTCTCTCTGTCTCTCTGTCTCTCTGTCTCTCTGTCTCTCTGTCTCTCTGTCTCTCTGTCTCTCTGTCTCTCTGTCTCTCTGTCTCTCTGTCTCTCTGTCTCTCTGTCTCTCTGTCTCTCTGTCTCTCTGTCTCTCTGTCTCTCTGTCTCTCTGTCTCTCTGTTTCTATGTCTCTCTGTCTCTCTGTCTCTCTGTCTCTCTGTCTCTCTGTCTCACTGTCTCTCTGTCTCTCTGTCTCTCTGTCTCTCTGTCTCTCTGTCTCTCTGTCTCTCTGTCTCTCTGTCTCTCTGTCTCTCTGTCACTCTGTCACTCTGTCTCTCTGTCTCTCTGTCTCTCTGTCTCTCTGTCTCTCTGTCTCTCTGTCTCTCTGTCTCTCTGTCTCTCTGTCTCTCTGTCTCTCTGTCTCTCTGTCTCTCTGTCTCTCTGTCTCTCTGTCTCTCTGTCTCTCTGTCTCTCTGTCTCTCTGTCTCTCTGTCTCTCTGTCTCTCTGTCTCTCTGTCTCTCTGTCACTCTGTCACTCTGTCTCTCTGTCTCTCTGTCTCTCTGTCTCTCTGTCTCTCTGTCTCTCTGTCTCTCTGTCTCTCTGTCTCTCTGTCTCTCTGTCTCTCTGTCTCTCTGTCTCTCTGTCTCTCTGTCTCTCTGTCTCTCTGTCTCTCTGTCTCTCTGTCTCTCTGTCTCTCTGTCTCTCTGTCTCTCTGTCTCTCTGTCTCTCCCTCCCTCCCTCCCTCTGCGCTTTGCGCCTATAGCTGGCGCTAAACGGCGTTCGTCGCCCCGAACTCCGTGCCCAGATTCAATTTGTGCACTTTAATGGCCTCAGGCTGCAGGAATGCGCCCCAGCCAACCAAAAATCACTAATCCCTTGCAAATCCTCACAAAAACTCACTCTCAACTTCTTCACTCTCTTCATCGTCTTCAGTGTCCTCAAACATTTCCGGTGAACTTGCAATGGAAAATCCTACTAATAACAGAAAGAAGAATGGAAGTTGCCTCATCTGAAACAGAGGGATTCTAGGAGATGGTGGATATTCAGAGAGAAAGAGAGAGAGAGAGAGAGAGAGAGAGAGAGAGAGAGAGATCTGTAAAAACGCAACAATTGATAGGTATCCGTTGAGTGCGTGAACAAACACTCGGCGGGTGTGGTCAATGAGCCGTGAGACGCGTGGAAATCCGGGGCAGTTTCCACGGAGATGTAGCCACGAACCGCCCAAGTTGTGCCAGAAGCTTCATCTTACGCTTCAGAAGAACTTTCAGAAGCTTCAGAAGCTTCGTTTGAGAAAGAAGAGAAACAAGAGAAACAGCCTCTCGGGAGGACAAACTGCGGCGGCGGTGTAAGCACAAGGAAATGGCTCATAAAGGACGAAACGGAGGACAGACAGGTGGCGGAAAGAGACAAAGCTCGAGATGTTGGTTTTACGACTTCACAACTTTACAACGGCAGCGTTTTCAAAGGAACCAGAATAGTATAAAATGAAAAGAATATGACGGGACAGCGGTTGTTAGGCCAACATGCGCTGCGCTTACAGAACTTGCACGATTAGAGCATTTTTACTGACACCCGTAGCATATCAGTTGGTGGACGACATAATTAACTATGGTGTAGGTCATAGGCACTTAAGGTATCTTAAGACCCTATAGAAATAAGTACTTAAGGTATCAATAAACGTTCGATAAACACTTACACCACCTAAAAAGCAAGTTAAACACAACGAAAGAGGTCATAAGTCTGTCAAAATTTAGGAAACTTTACCTCAATGTTAAATTTTCACTAAATCTCAGTTAAATTTGTTTGAAAAAAAAAAGATTAATTCAAAGCCATAGTAACCTTAGCGCTTCTTAAGATATTAAATTGATGAAAAATTTGGTGAAATCTAACAAGGTTTCAGCAATAAAAGTCCTTAAAAATCAAAGTTCGTAAGGTCAAAAGCTCTTTAAACTCTAAAGTGCAGTTTAAAATTTTAAGGGATTTTTGGGTTTAATGCCTTAGTATTTTGACAACCTTAGGTATTCCAACCTTATGTCCGATTCGCAAACAACCAACAAAAAACTTTTAAAAACTCTTTTAAGATTATGAAAACACAATCGTTATAACAAAAATATACTCTTGGGGTGGATAAAAATAGCTTTAGCATAGGGTTTGTAAGGTTTTTATTGTAAAAGTGAATTTATACCTTAACACTTTAAGGGCATTCAAAAAGTGTAAAATTTAAGGCAAAGAATGGTGGTTAAGGTCTTATTTAAAAAAAGGAATCAAGGAATCTAGCAAGCTTTGGGTTCGGCGCTCTAAAATGTTAGACTTAGGCTTAAGGTCTTTAAGGATGAACCTAAAAGAGCTTTTCCTTATCGTTTCAAAATACGATGCACACAATGTGTCCCATTCTTCCTCGGCTCCGAAGGCGTCGAAATGGTTGTTTGTGTGCTGTTTGCCCACTGAAAACTAATCGCCTCGTTCTGCTCAAACCCTTCGGCCACGGAAACCCAACAAATTTGTCAGACGGACAAAACATGCTGAAAGACAAGGGTTTTAAACGATCGAGCCGCGAAATTTCACTTCATGGAGCTAAAAGCAGCATTAGGTCAAGGGCTAAAACCCTTAAGAACGTTTAAAGAAATCCTTAAACACCTTGAGGGTAAAGGTGTTGACTTTAGCTCGCCGTGTGGCCATAAGGTAATGTTTTAAGGTAAGGCTTAAAAGCCTTAACAGCTAAGAGACACTATGTTAAGTGGCAAGAACCTTAAGAGCCTTAAGAGAAATTCTTAAAAGAAAACCTTACGCCTTAAGCCTCAAGGTTTTAACTTTAGCTCGACGTAAGGCCGTAAGGTTAAACCTTAAGAGTTAAGGATTAAGTCTAAAGACATTCAGGACTTAGGGCCTTATATGGGATGTTTTGAACATGCACAAGCTAAAATTCTGTTGAATTTTCTATTTTTACAACAAAAAATCTCACACAAAACAGAAAATCCAGCAGAAATGAGAAAAACACGAGCGGATTCCAGAAATTTCGACTATTTTCATCGGTAAGTGGGAGAAATTGCACTTTTCTATTTGTACACAGCGGGGAATGAGAACGGATAAAGAGAGAAAAAAACGAAATGGCTTTCAGATGTCAACTGAGTACTCGTTTGAAGAATTGCCCTAAGTGCTTTACATTTAGGTAATTAAATTTAACGTTAATGTGGTTCTTAGGGTCATTAGGGGGTCTTCCTTAAGTTAACTTAAGTTAGAGACAGCAAAATGCCTTAAGGCTTGGTAGGGGAGTGAAAAACAGTTAAGGTTCCTTAAAAACCTTGGAGAGCGATAAGACCTTAAGAACCCTAAACCACAGTAAGGTGCCTTAAGTATCTTTAGGAAACATAAGGGCACCTTAACATCATTAAAGCCTTAAGTTTTGCAAGAATTTTTCTTCTAACCTAAAGCTAGAATTTGTTTCCTTAAGTAAATAACTGAAGCATAACAGTAACGTTGGTAAGGACATCGTTGGATTCTAAGGGTCGTTTGGGGACCTTGAGGTGCGATAAAGTTATATCACATAAGTGCATAAGTTTTGAAGGAACTTACAACTTTAGAACAAGAGTTAAGTAACTAAGAAGGTAACCATAGATAAGGTTAAAAGAGCCTTAACTTTTTTAAAGGTACCTAAAGTCTCCTTAAGAAGCAATGTCCTTAGGTTAAGTTGCCTAAGGGCTTACGGTTTTAAGAAACTCACGATGTTTAGCAAAATAATCAAATAATTAAAGATTAGGGTAACCAATGTTAAGGTTAAAGTATAGATAAGGTTGTTAAGGCCTTAACTGTCTTAAGGCATCTTAAGTCTCTTTAAGGACAAGCGCTAACTGATACTTCATTTAAAAAAAAAAAACGTTTTAGAAGGGATGTTATTTAGTTCGCAACTGATACGCCGTTCGATTCAGACGGCTGGCAGCACACAAAAGGGCTGCTGACAGCCGGGCGCCCGGGTGCAACTAATGAAACCGCAAAGCGCAAGAGGGAAAGACGACACCGCCGCTCAGCCGGCTCGAGGAGTTTAAGCCAAGATTAATGTCCCTGATAATGGGAAGTGCCTTATTTTTAAGGGGTATACTACCTTAAGGTCCTTAATAGCTACCTTAAGACTGTCATTTTAAAAAGTTTGGTATAATCTATACCGTATAATGGTGTTTCTTAACTACACTAACAACCCTAAGATAACGCTGTTAGGGTTAGTATGCGTGTGTTAAGGTTGAAATTTAGGGAAACAACCCTAAGGTCCTTAGGGTCAAGCTTTGAAAGTTTATGTAAAACTTTGTCTTTTACTTCACTAAGGTAACGTGTTTAGAGTAGATGTGCTCTAGTTGTTTAAACATTAGCGTCAATGTCTCTATCTCTCTATGTATCTACGTTTCTGTCTCTATCTATCTCTGTCTCTCTCTCTTCTTTTCTCGCCCTTCCAGGAACTTTACGTTCGAATTTCGAACGCGCCACCCTCAATTGTCTTCTCCCGGCTGTCAACAAGCGAAAACACTGAATAATGGCTGGTCCCTGGTGACAGCTGTACCCGTGCACTCTTGTCTTCAATTGACACCTGTCTCCTCTGGTTGTCTTTTTTTCTCTTGAAAAGCACTGGAGATAAGTTATTACATGGGTTAATCAAAATGCAATAGGAATTCGCAAGGGTGAAAACAACAATAGGGAAATGATATGGAGACGAGGTGGAAGCAAATCAAGGGGCCACAGCGGCCACAACAGCCACAGCAGCTGCAGTTATATCAGCCACAGCTTATGAACCACGTCAGATGACATAGTAGCAACAGCCAGCACAACGCTCACCACAGCGAAATGTGGCCAAATGGAAGAGGCCACAGTGGCCACAGCAGCCACAGGTGCCACAATGCAGTGGGATGTCACCCGCAGTTCTATTGGTGAAAGGGACCATAGAAACCACAGCAAACGCCACAGCATGGGCTGAAAAGAGGTGTAGGGAACATTCCGGTTCAAAGATGGTGCAACCATTTTTTCATTGTCTACCACTGGCCACAGCATGTCACAGCAGGCCACAGCTTGGGCACCTCGATGAGCCACAGCCATTAACAGAACGTGCACTCTCTTAGAAAAAGGTTCGAATATCAGCTGAAGAGAAATGGGGAACGGGGGCGTAGCCGGCAAGAATCAAATCAGCAGGCGGCAGGCTGTGAATGGAGCTACGGGGCAAAAAACAACAAAGGAAGAGCAGCGGAAGGGAGGAATCAATGGTCCCGGTGGTCTCTCTGCTAATTCCGCTAAATCCGTCGCCAGACGCAACTCGTGTCTCGGGTAAACCGAGAGAGCCGCACGTCGGTTACGCATGGATTAGGAGGTTAATTGGGGGCCGAATCGAGGTACTCACAAGACAGATGGCTGCCAATTCGAGCAGACAGCCGGTAAGCGAGTGGGGAATACGGTAATTAGGTACGCTTCGGGAGAGTTCAAAGGTATCATCATTGCTCATTTTAATAGGAATTTTAATAGAAAAACGTATAATTGTCAAATTGACTTTTCAACGTTTTCCATAACAACTTCATTGAATAGATGACTTTTCCACGATTCTGAAACATACCCCTTTTATATGATTTGGACTGCAACCGGTGCACGGTTACACGACGGAGCAATGCAAAGGGTGCACGGTTACACGGCGGAGAAATGCGAGAGAGCGCGGGAAAGCGAGAGACGCCAGAGTGGCGCATCAATAAATCGAAATTTTTACACCTTCAACTTCACTCGCTCATATTTTGGTTCCTTTTGCTCCAAAAGGGAAAAATGGTAAACTTTTCTGAATCAGTGGAGATCTACGCAAATGTACTATATGAAAAAGTTTTTTGGGCTACAAATTGTCAAAAAGTCATTTGGTTAGGTCTAAATATATCATTTCTGGATAAATATTTGTAAAAAAAATAATATAAATAATTGTAAAAATTGTTTTTATAAACAATTGCAGCAAATTGGTAAGAAAAAAATGTGTTTGACCTACCACAAGATTTTTTCGACCTGCAAAAAACCATCAAACGCGCTTCAACCAAACCAAATCCGGACATCGAACCAAGGTATTGCGGGTGGCATGCAGGAAATATAACGGGCCAGCCCGTTTTACCAGTAGCCCGCCCGAGTGAATAAAACAAACATGCCTATGAATGAATCAAAAGGTAGCGTTCGTGTTTTCAAATCCGTGCGTAATAGGATTAAAATTTAAATCGGTCTGGCGCATTTTCAAGGTAGGATTACAGCGAGTTTGACAGCTTTTTTAACAGCTTGGAAAAGCGATTCTCAAAAAAACTCGAACTACCGTAAGATTCTCTGCAAGAAAACACCACTTATGTGAGATTTTGACAAACTAGTGGATGTATGTCAAAAACGAAGCATGTTGTTAGGATGTGTTTGAGACGAAGACCCAGAGGAAGTCAAAGCAGAGGCGGAAAAAAAACAAAGGGTATGAAAGTGAAAGAAAAATATTGAAAACTGAAGAATACGCTAATTCAAAGCAGGCAAAAATATAAGCCCGATGCGGGGGGCTCGAACCCGCGACAGCCAGATTAACAGTCTGGTGCTCTACCGACTGAGCTAACCGGGCTGCGAAAGTTTTGGGCGCGGGGAAGCCTATCTACCCTGCGCTGTACACTGACTAAGAGTTATAGTGCAACATAAGGACTTCACGAGTTGCTACACCATTTCACTATCAAGTTTTCCCAACTTTCCAATATAAATCAAGCTGAAGATCATAAATAGTCCGACTGGAGTCGCACAGCGATACAATGGAACTTCAAAATGATTCGTCCCTCCAAAGATGACATGTGAGAGGGTATTCAACCAGAGGAATAAACAAAAGTGGGAGTAATTATGTTAATTTCGCTTCTACGTGACTGCACGTGAGCCCGTGAACATCTCACTCTCCCCAAAACGCCTCACTCCTTCCCCAATTCTCTCTCCAAGCGGTCATGTCGTCCTCCGGCGACGAATGCCTCTCCAGTGACGAAAATGAGGTAACTCCCACCCTACGTTCCATTATTTCTCTGTTGCAGAGCGACTTCTTCAATCCTTTTCTCTCCGGTTTCGGCATCGGTCTGCTCACAATCGCCTTGTTAAGCTGGGTCCAAATGAACTTGGCCAGGGCCTTCGCCTCCAATCGCTGCTTCATCGCCGTGAATTTTAGGAGGAAGAGGCTGAGGAGGCCGGGAAGAAGACCGAACAGGAAGAGAAGGAGGGTGGAGAAAAAGAAGAAGCTGAAGGCTGCAAAGAAGATGGCAAAGAAGAAGAAAAGGATAACGAAGAAGACGGTTGCGAAGGCTCCGACCGTTCAGAAGCACTAGGAATTGACAGAAACCCAATCCTCCGCGTAGATTCCATATTCATAAAGGGTTAAGTACTGTCTTTCGTATCCCATTATTGATTTCTGCGTTCTTTGGCATTTATAAGGCGCCGCGCCCACTGAGAGATCGCTGCCCGGTTAGCTCAGTCGGTAGAGCACCAGACTCTTAATCTGGCTGTCGCGGGTTCGAGCCCCGCATCGGGCTTACATTTTTGCCTGCTTCGAAGTTGTATTTCCTTCCGTTTTCGTATTTCACATGTGAAATTTTGAGTTTGTTTTGAAAACAGAGTGCTTCTCGATTAAAAAAAGTGGGAAAACACAATGAAGTGGAATGCGTAAAGAGATGGAAGCATAAAAAAGCTGAGTTCTCATAAAGAAATGAGTCACTGAGGAGGGTGAGTAATCCGTACTCAATTAGGAGTTCTTCCGCCTGGCGACAAGTGCTCCCCACGGCTGGCAGCAAGGATTATCGACAGATGGCTCGACCTGCGACTACGACAGCCTCCGGAGGGAGCACTCAACGAAGGCTGATTATGCAAACCCGAGGGGCAAAGGGAATTCTGGCGGGAGGGTGTTTATGGCGGGGCCGGGATTTGCAGAGACGACATAACGACAATGAGGCGACGGACGGGAAGCAACAACAACATGATTCCGGCTAATTTGGAAGAGAGAGATAGAGACAGAGAGACAGAGAGAGAGAGACAGAGAGACAGAGAGACAGAAAGACAGAGAGACAGAAAGACAGAGAGACAGAGAGACAGAGAGACAGAGAGACAGAGAGACAGAGAGACAGAGAGACAGCGAGACAGCGAGACAGAGAGACAGACAGACAGACAGACAGACAGACAGACAGACAGACAGACAGACAGACAGACAGACAGACAGACAGACAGACAGACAGACAGACAGACAGACAGACAGACAGACAGACAGACAGACAGACAGAGAGACAGAGAGACAGAGAGACAGAGAGACAGCGAGACAGCGAGACAGAGAGACAGCGAGACAGCGAGACAGAGAGACAGAGAAAGAGAGGAGAAAGAGAGACAGAGAGACAGAGAGACAGAGAGACAGAGAGACAGAAAGACAGAGAGACAGAGAGACAGAGAAAGAGAGACAGAGAGACAGAGAGGCAGAGAGATAGAGAGGCAGAGAGACAGAGAGGCAGAGAGACAGAGAGAGTGAGAGAGAAGTGAGGAAGTGAGGAAGTGAGGCATCGGGCAAGGAGGAAGGAGACTGAGGCAAAATAGGAAAAGTAAAGCCTCGATCCAAAAAGATCTTAAAGAGTGAATTTGCGGTAGGAGGCACAGCGTGCGCCGATCTAATCTCATCGAGAAAATCTACTCACGCGCCTCGCCGACCTTGAAACTCCTCTCTGAAAAGTGTTTCCTGAATGAGAAAAGTGGCTGTGGACAATAGGTGGCGCCCTATTTCCATAGGCTGTCAAGCGGAAGAAGACCCAGAAAGAGACACTCTTGAATTTGTGAATGGGCCTCCGTGGGTGACAAGTGGACTATGTTATTAGTCTAACCTGAAAAAAACTGAAACACACTATCCTTAAAAACCAAAAAGTTTCCGTGTAAAAAACAAGAAAGCAAAACGTAAGCCCGATGCGGGGCTCGAACCCGCGACAGCCAGATTAAGAGTCTGGTGCTCTACCGACTGAGCTAACCGGGCAGCGATCTCTCAGTGGGCGCGGCGCCTTATAAATGCCAAAGAACGCAGAAATCAATAATGGGATACGAAAGACAGTACTTAACCCTTTATGAATATGGAATCTACGCGGAGGATTGGGTTTCTGTCAATTCCTAGTGCTTCTGAACGGTCGGAGCCTTCGCAACCGTCTTCTTCGTTATCCTTTTCTTCTTCTTTGCCATCTTCTTTGCAGCCTTCAGCTTCTTCTTTTTCTCCACCCTCCTTCTCTTCCTGTTCGGTCTTCTTCCCGGCCTCCTCAGCCTCTTCCTCCTAAAATTCACGGCGATGAAGCAGCGATTGGAGGCGAAGGCCCTGGCCAAGTTCATCTGGACCCAGCTTAACAAGGCGATTGTGAGCAGACCGATGCCGAAACCGGAGAGAAAAGGATTGAAGAAGTCGCTCTGCAACAGAGAAATAATGGAACGTAGGGTGGGAGTTACCTCATTTTCGTCACTGGAGAGGCATTCGTCGCCGGAGGACGACATGACCGCTTGGAGAGAGAATTGGGGAAGGAGTGAGGCGTTTTCGGGGAGAGTGAGATGTTCACGGGCTCACGTGCGGTCACGCAGTAGCGTAATTACCATAATTACCCCCAACTTTTGTTTATTCCTCTGGTTGAATACCCTCCCACATGTCCTCTTTGGAGGGACGAATCATTTTGAAGGTCCTTTGTATCGCAGTGCCATTTCGATAACCCTGAGTTCCTTCTCCAACGTGATTTATGTTCAAAAGTTGTAAAAGAAAATGGATAAGATTAGTATAGTATCTTTCGTGAAGCCCTCCGTGGTGACCTTCATCTCAGCCAGTGTACATCGCAGGTATATAGGCTTCCCCGCGCCCACAGATGTCGGCGCCCGGTTAGCTCAGTCGGTAGAGCACCAGACTCTTAATCTGGCTGTCGCGGGTTCGAGCCCCGCATCGGGCTTACATTTTTGCCTACTTTGAATTAGCGTATCATTCAGTTTTCATTACCCCAGTAGGAAAACTCGCCTTTGTTGTCAGCCAAAGTTGCTATTTCTCGATTCCTGGATCAAATAGGGACAAATGATATTTTCAAGAAAGCAAAAGTCTTTAACTTCCTATGTCATCACTCAAAAGGTTAAGTAAAGCCCAAAATCATCAGTTCATTTTGCGAGAAAAATAAATAGTATTTTAATCACTGATAACAACGTTAAATGACTATAAAAAGTTCATTCTCAGCCCGGAAACTCTTAAAATTGTCGCTTTTACACAAACTTTTCTCTATTGTCACTTTTCTCTGTTGCTTCTGTAGCCACTTGTGTCCAAGTCTTCACTTCATCGTGTTCCCCGTCTTTGTAATCATTTTATCTCGTTTAACGCTCTGATAAGAAGGGTACCTGCGCCCTGAAATCGACTAATCTTCAGTCTTGATACACCGCTTTTCACTTTTCCCATACAAATTTGTTATAATTTGAGTAATTGAGTTGTTTTCCCCTAAAAAGTTAAAAGTTTTTGATTTTTTGGAATTTCAGATGATGCAGCAAGCGCTGCTTCTCTTGCTTGCGGTTGGCAGCTGCACCGCTTTTATCCCGAGGTCGCCGACTTATTGGAAAAAGTGGGTTTCTCTATCTCTCTCTCTCTCTCTCTCTCTCTCTCTCTCTCTCTGTCTCTCTCTCTCTCTTTCTCTCTTTCACTCTCACTCTCTCTCTCTCTCTCTCTGCGTGTGCGTGTGCGTGTGCGTGTGCGTGTGCGTGTGCGTGTGCATCAGTGAGTTTCCTATGAATCCTCTTTCAGACAGCTGTTCGAAAAACAAATGGACCGCAAAATGCTAGAATCCCAGGAAGACTACCCTTACTTGGAAAAGCGCTGGTTCACCCAGAAGATGGACCACTTTGATCCTTACAACACCGGAACATGGCAGCAAAAGTATTGGTACAACCCCAAGTACGACAGGAACAACTCCATCATTTTCCTCATGATCGGAGGAGAAGGACCCGAAGGAGTGCACTGGGCTGCCAACCCCGGAGTTCAATACATTCAGTGGGCTTCTGAGTATGGAGCGCTCGTTTTGGATTTGGAGCATCGCTTCTTCGGAGAGAGCTGGCCTGTCCCGTAAGTTAGGTTAACGATAAGGATAAAGGACTACTAACCCTAAGAACTAAAGATCATGACTTAACATTAAGGAAGTACTAATCAGTACCAAAAAGAGACAAAAACAGACTTTAAGAGGTAGTAGGGGCTGTAAAAATTAAGGAATAATGACTAACGTTTAACTACTACTGAATTAGAGCTAAGGAGTAACAGCCCATTTAAGAACTAAGCACTTGGATTCAATGTTTAGAGCTGTTTGTTAAGGCTAAGGATTAATTAGCGTTGCGTTTTGAGGACCAAGACGTTTAAAGCACAAGACTGAGGACTAACGATAGGGTGGTTTTCAGTAAGACCTATACTCCTCGCCCACGGACCTTTCCTAAAGTTTCGATGACCTGCACATCTAACGCGCGAAATAGTGTGCAAGTCGCGGAGACGTAGACAAAAAGCCGCTTGTTTTCCGTTGCCGGCTAGGAAAGCTCGCTGGGCGACGAGTATATTTATCAAGGAGAGCTAAGAAGTAAGAACTAACATTGGAAGCTAAAGACTAAGATCTAAGGTTCAGAGCTTACTATAAGATCTAAGGACGACTAAGGACTCTAGGGACTAAATGTAAAATCTAGCGGTCAGAGTTTATTCTACAAAAAAGGACTAAGGATTCTCAGGACTAAGGACCCTAAGGACTAAGGAAAATAAGAACTTTAAGGACTAAGGACTCTAACGACCAAGGACTCTAAGGACTAAAGACTCTAAGAACTAAGGATTCTATGGACTAAGAACTCTAAGGTCTGACGTTCAGAGCTCACTTTAAAAGTTAAGGACTACGGACTCTTAGGACTAAGGACACTAAAGGTTGAGGACTTTAAGGACTAAGAATTTTAGGGAACAAGAACTCTAGTGAATATCTATAATGACTCTAAGGACGAAAGGTTAACGTTCAGAGCTTACTTTCAGAGCTAATAACTAAAGACTCTTAGAACTATAGACCCTTAGGACTAAAACTTCTAGGACTAAAGACTCTTAGGACTGAGGGCTAAGGACTCCGAAGACTAAAGTCTCTAAGGAATAAGGACTGTAAGGACTAAGAACTCTAAAGATTAGCTAATCAAAGGACTACTATCTAACGATGAGAGCTAATTTTAAAAGCTGATGACTAAGAGCTAAACTACCTTTAGTACTCATCCAATATGTCATTTTAGGAACATGAATACCGATAGTCTCAAACTTCTTACCTCCCAGCAAGCCCTCGCCGATGTGGCCTACTTCATCCAGTCGATGAACCAAGAGTTGGGCTTCAACAACCCCCGTTGGGTCACCTTCGGAGGATCCTACCCAGGTAAGCCTGACACGTGTGCACGTGAACACGTGATCTAATCTTCAGGAGCCCTGGCCGCCTGGTTCCGCGAAAAGTACCCCGAGTACACCGTCGGATCCATCGCTAGCAGTGCTGTGGTCAACCTAAAACTCGACTTCTACGGTATTTTTTGAGTAATTTTCGTTCTAAGGCCTTAACTTTTTAGAGTACGCTATGGGAGTTCAAGATGATCTTTGGGTTACCAACCCAGCTTGCGCCCAAGCCACCAAAGACGCCTTCCAGATGATTCAGAACATGACCATGACAACGGCTGGACGCGATAAACTCAACAAACAGCTTCAGTAAGTGTAATGTACTTAAGGCCCTAATAACCTTAACTTTAGCTTGGTCCCTCCCTTTGGAAACAATGTCACCAAGCTTGACATTACGAACCTGTTTGGAAACCTCTACAATGTCTACCAAGGAATGTCCCAGTACACCTACGACGGCCAGGTTTTGAAATTTACTCAAAGCCGAGGTTACGGTAGCTTTAGAGCGTGAAGACTGAGACCGTGCTTACTGATGCGGTCGTTTGCAACATTATGACTAACGCTAATAACACTACACCGAACTTGGTGGATAGGGTTTACCAGTTGATGATGTGGTACGATGTGATCTACGGAGACAACTCTGGAAACTTCCCAAATAGCTACTGGGATTCGATGAAGGATATTTCCAGTGGGAATTTGACGGTGCTTGGAGGAAGTAAGTGAACTAGTTGGACACGTGCTCACGTGGAAACACGCACACGCACACGCACACGCACACGCACACGCACACGCACACGCACACGCACACGCACACGCACACGCACACGCACACGCACACGCACACGCACACGCACACGCACACGCACACGCACACGCACACGCACACGCACACGCACACGCACACGCACACGCACACGCACACGCACACGCACACGCACACGCACACGCACTAATTTCTTTCAGATGACTCCGGTCGTGGATGGATGTGGCTGTGCTGCAACGAACTTGGTTTCATGCAAACCACCGATCAGGGTGATAATGTTTTTGGATCTACCATCAACTTGAAGTAGGTTTTCATTAAAATGGGTTTATTTTGACGGGACTGATTCCGTACGGGTGAGAGTGTCTCTCACCCGTAACACGCCCACAAAATCATTTTTTCATCATTTAAAATAATCACACGCTAAAAATAAACCGTAAAATAAACAAAAACGGATAAAAATGTCAGCAGAGTATGCTGCAGAAAAGGGTTCCAGTTTGTTTCTCGTTCTGTCTGCGTCTCTCATCGAGAGATTCGCTTTTCGCCGCCAAATCATCTCAATTGCCGGGGAGAGTCGGAGTCTCGGCTAAGCCCAAGTATTCCAACGCTGATTTTAATACGGTAAGCACAAAAAACCCCTGACGATCCCTTTAATGGGTGCCAATTAAATATAGCCCTTTTTTTCAAACACCCGCGTTTTGTTCCAAAACGTCGCCAAACTTCAGTCTTTGAAATCCCAATGCTTGTCCTAAAAGTATCTCTAGTCTTACAAAATGCAAATCGTTGCAAATGAACTAACATTTCAGTTTCTTCATTGACATGTGTACGGATATGTTCGGTCCTTCGATCACCATGGACCACGTTTACAACATGAACGCCAAGGCACAGAAGTACTATGGAGGAGCTGATAAGTACTATGTAAGTCTTAAAGAAATATAGCGACTTTTAAAGCGAATTAAAGAGGAAACCCACTTACTCGAAAATGCAAGCATATTACATGCAATGTTGAAAAACAAAACGGCAAAAAGGCTGAAAACTGGTAAATTTCGCATAAACGCCAGAGAGTTGATTCGTAAACATCTTTGCTAAACAGCGTGCAAGTCTCCTGTGATCGGTAAAAACAGTGCATGCCAAGGAAAGGCTGTAAACTCCTTTGTAATTGCAGGCCACAAACATCGTCGTTCCCAACGGTTCCATGGACCCTTGGCATCTTCTGGGAACCTACTTCAACAACGCTTCCCTTGGAGCCACCTCCATTCTCATCAATGGAACCGCCCATTGCTCCGACATGTACCCATCTTACGATGGAGAACCAGCCGCTCTAGCTCCTGCCAGAGCTCTAATTAAGAGCCAGGTTGAGAAATTCATTCGTAAGTTTCTTTTTTGATTAATGAAAAAACTTGACTTGCTTCAGGTTACGACCCGGTCGCGGATGGACCCAAAACCGGAAATGCTGCTGGAATTTCGACTCTCATTGCCTTTGCTGTTGTTCTGCTCCAACTCTGAACTCTGGGTTAATAAATATTTTATATATGTTTGTTTGGCGAACCGGTGGGAGTCAGTGCGAGCGTGTGAGTTGTGTTTGCGTGAGTCTGCGTGCGTGTGTGCGCGTGTGTATGTGTGTGAGCGGATGTGTGAGTAAGATGTGTGAGTGTATGAGTGTGTGAGTGTGTGAGTGTGTGAGTGTGTGAGTGTGTGAGTGTGTGAGTGTGTGAGTGTGTGAGTGTGTGAGTGTGTGAGTGTGTGAGTGTGTGAGCGTGTGAACGTGTGTGAGCGGATGTGTGAGTATGAGTGTGAGCGTGTGAACGTGTGTGAGCAAGATGTGTGAGTGTGTGAGTGTGTGAGTGTGTGAGTGGGTGAGTGTGTGAGCGGATGTGTGAGTATGAGTGTGAGCGTGTGAACGTGTGTGAGCAAGATGTGTGAGTGTGTGAGTGTGTGAGTATGTGAGTGTGTGAGTGTGTGAGTGTGTGAGTGTGTGAGTGTGTGAGTGTGTGAGTGTGTGAGTGTGTGAGTGTGTGAGTGTGTGAGTGTGTGAGTGTGTGAGTGTGTGAGTGTGTGAGTGTGTGAGTGTGTGAGTGTGTGAGTGTGTGAGTGTGTGAATGTGTGAGTGTGTGACTGTGTGAGTGGGTGAGTGTGTGAGTGTGTGAGTGTGTGAGTGTGTGAGTGTGTGAGTGTGTGAGTGTGTGAGTGTGTGAGTGGGTGAGTGTGTGAGCGGATGTGTGAGTATGAGTGTGAGCGTGTGAACGTGTGTGAGCAAGATGTGTGAGTGTGTGAGTGTGTGAGTGTGTGAGTGTGTGAGTGTGTGAGTGGGTGAGTGGGTGAGTGTGTGAGCGGATGTGTGAGTATGAGTGTGAGCGTGTGAACGTGTGTGAGCAAGATGTGTGAGTGTGTGAGTGTGTGAGTGTGTGAGTGTGTGAGTGTGTGAGTGTGTGAGTGTGTGAGTGTGTGAGTGTGTGAGTGTGTGAGTGTGTGAGTGTGTGAGTGTGTGAGTGTGTGAGTGTGTGAGTGTGAATGTGTGAGTGTGTGACTGTGTGAGTGTGTGAGTGTGTGAGTGTGTGAGTGTGTGAGTGTGTGAGTGTGTGAGTGTGTGAGTGTGTGAGTGTGTGAGTGTGTGAGTGTGAGTGTGTGAATGTGTGAGTGTGTGAATGTGTGAGTGGGTGAGTGTGTGAGTGTGTGAGTGTGTGAGTGTGTGAGTGTGTGAGTGTGTGAGTGTGTGAGTGTGTGAGAGTGTGAGTGTGTGAGTGTGTGAGTGTGTGAGTGTGTGAGTGTGTGAGTGTGTGAGTGTGTGAGTGTGTGAGTGTGTGAGTGTGTGAATGTATGAGTGTGTGAATGTGTGAGTGGGTGAGTGTGTGAGTGTGTGAGTGTGTGAGTGTGTGAGTGTGTGAGTGTGTGAGTGTGTGAGTGTGTGAGTGTGTGAGTGTGTGAGTGTGTGAGTGTGTGAGTGTGTGAGTGTGTGAATGTATGAGTGTGTGAATGTGTGAGTGGGTGAGTGTGTGAGTGTGTGAGTGTGTGAGTGTGTGAGTGTGTGAGTGTGTGAGTGTGTGAGTGTGTGAGTGTGTGAGTGTGTGAGTGTGTGAGTGTGTGAGTGTGTGAGTGTGTGAGTGTGTGAGTGTGTGAGTGTGTGAGTGTGTGAGTGTGTGAGTGTGTGAGTGTGTGAGTGTGTGAGTGTGTGAGTGTGTGAGTGTGTGAGTGTGTGAGTGTGTGAGTGTGTGAATGTGTGAGTGTGTGACTGTGTGAGTGGGTGAGTGTGTGAGTGTGTGAGTGTGTGAGTGTGTGAGTGTGTGAGTGTGTGAGTGTGTGAGTGGGTGAGTGTGTGAGCGGATGTGTGAGTATGAGTGTGAGCGTGTGAACGTGTGTGAGCAAGATGTGTGAGTGTGTGAGTGTGTGAGTGTGTGAGTGTGTGAGTGTGTGAGTGGGTGAGTGGGTGAGTGTGTGAGCGGATGTGTGAGTATGAGTGTGAGCGTGTGAACGTGTGTGAGCAAGATGTGTGAGTGTGTGAGTGTGTGAGTGTGTGAGTGTGTGAGTGTGTGAGTGTGTGAGTGTGTGAGTGTGTGAGTGTGTGAGTGTGTGAGTGTGTGAGTGTGTGAGTGTGTGAGTGTGTGAGTGTGTGAGTGTGTGAGTGTGAATGTGTGAGTGTGTGACTGTGTGAGTGTGTGAGTGTGTGAGTGTGTGAGTGTGTGAGTGTGTGAGTGTGTGAGTGTGTGAGTGTGTGAGTGTGTGAGTGTGAGTGTGTGAATGTGTGAGTGTGTGAATGTGTGAGTGGGTGAGTGTGTGAGTGTGTGAGTGTGTGAGTGTGTGAGTGTGTGAGTGTGTGAGTGTGTGAGTGTGTGAGTGTGTGAGTGTGTGAGTGTGTGAGTGTGTGAGTGTGTGAGTGTGTGAGTGTGTGAGTGTGTGAATGTATGAGTGTGTGAATGTGTGAGTGGGTGAGTGTGTGAGTGTGTGAGTGTGTGAGTGTGTGAGTGTGTGAGTGTGTGAGTGTGTGAGTGTGTGAGTGTGTGAGTGTGTGAGTGTGTGAGTGTGTGAGTGTGTGAGTGTGTGAGTGTGTGAGTGTGTGAGTGTGTGAATGTATGAGTGTGTGAATGTGTGAGTGGGTGAGTGTGTGAGTGTGTGAGTGTGTGAGTGTGTGAGTGTGTGAGTGTGTGAGTGTGTGAGTGTGTGAGTGTGTGAGTGTGTGAGTGTGTGAGTGTGTGAGTGTGTGAGTGTGTAAGTGTGTGAGTGTGTGAGTGTGTGAATGTGTGAGTGTGTGAGTGGGTGAGTGTGAGCGGATGTGTGGGTGTGAGCTGATGTGTGAGTGTGAGTGTGAGTGTTTTACTCTCACACTCGGAGAACCCGCCTCCGAAACTCACTCTGAACGTGAGAAACAACAAAAAACTTTTAGAATACGTAAATTAAATTAGGAAACAAAGCTGCGTCAGGTCACGTGGCCTCCCTCCCAATCTCTCTCTTACCACTCATTTTCTTCTCTGTCTCTGTTGTGATCGGTTCGTCTCTCTCAGTAAGTCTCTCCCTCTTTCCTCACCTCTTTAACCTCTCCAGAGATGGAGATCGTTCAGCTCAAAGATGGAACGATGGTCGATCGCTGGCTGGTTGAGAAAAAGCTCGGAGAGGGAGGTTTCGGAGCTGTGTACAAAGTGAAGGACGCCACTGGAACCTACGCTCTGAAGGTCGAAATGATCAACGACAAGATGCAAGTGCTTCGGATGGAGGTGTTCGTGCTGGGGAGAGTTGAACAAAAAGGGTTCCCGCCACTTTTGCAAGTAAGTGCGCTCCAATGGCAAACTACCGTATACTTTAGCATCGTGGACAAGGGCCGTTACGGTAACTTCAACTACGTCGTCATGACGATGGTCGGCAAATCGCTGCAGGACCTGAGGAAGGAGAGACCGTCGCAGAATTTGACCTACGCCTGCTCTCTTTCCTGTGGAATTCAGGCCCTTGAAGCCTTGGAGGGTTGGCAAGTAAATGTGCTCCATTGCTAACTTTAACCTTAGATCTTCACGGAATCGGCTACCTCCACCGGGATGTGAAGCCGGGAAACTACACGGTGGGAAGGGCTGAACTGGGAGAGCTGAGGAAGGTCTACATCCTGGATTTCGGAATGTGTCGCAAGTTTACCAACGACGATGGAGTTATTCGCAAGCCGAGGCAGGCCGCCGGATTCAGAGGAACCGTCCGCTACGCGCCCATCTCGTGCCACAAGTCGATCGATCTCTGCAGGTTGGTGTGATTGGAGCGCGAAGACTCACTGGAGAGTACTGTATCAATAGGGCGCAGATACAGGCTGAGGTTATGGTAGTATCAGTGGAGCGAGGTGTAAAAAAGGTTGAGAATGACCACAATATTGAATAGTGGGGTGCATGTTGGCATTTTTTGACTGCTCAAATGATATAGACAGGGGTAAATGCACCAAAATTAAAATACGCTCATCAGTGCCGTAAATACGCAAAGTTCTCAAAGTTTCCATTCACTGAATTCACGCTGTTTTGATTCTAGTAGCAATGGGGCGCCGTTACCGAAAAATAGGTTACGTTAGAGTCAGTTTCCAAGGGACGGTGTTCGACTTTCGCGCAATCTTGAAAAATTACTGAAATTTAACCAAAAAGGATTTGAAACATTGAAGTTAACAGAGAATAAGCGAAAGAGCACTGTGAAAGAGGAGTGCTCAGACAGTTATCTAATATCGTTGCGGGACGGGGGCTAGTCCTTTAAAATTAGCGAAAGACCTTGCCCATTCGTTGGAAATAGAGTATAGTAACAGCCTTTTAAAATTCATTTTAACATGTAATTTTTCATTTTTCAGCTTCAAACGAGAGAATATGGTTAAATAAACTTATGTATATTTTCAATAGTACGGGCGGCCTGCTAAACGTCGAGCTGAAATTGACGGACACGTTTTCTCAGCCAATAGTGTGTGAGTGTGTGAGTGTGTGAGTGTGTGAGTGTGTGAGTGTGTGAGTGTGTGAGTGTGTGAGTGTGTGAGTGTGTGAGTGTGTGAGTGTGTGAGTGTGTGAGTGTGTGAGTGTGTGAGTGTGTGAGTGTGTGAGTGTGTGAATGTGTGAGTGTGTGACTGTGTGAGTGGGTGAGTGTGTGAGTGTGTGAGTGTGTGAGTGTGTGAGTGTGTGAGTGTGTGAGTGTGTGAGTGGGTGAGTGTGTGAGCGGATGTGTGAGTATGAGTGTGAGCGTGTGAACGTGTGTGAGCAAGATGTGTGAGTGTGTGAGTGTGTGAGTGTGTGAGTGTGTGAGTGTGTGAGTGGGTGAGTGGGTGAGTGTGTGAGCGGATGTGTGAGTATGAGTGTGAGCGTGTGAACGTGTGTGAGCAAGATGTGTGAGTGTGTGAGTGTGTGAGTGTGTGAGTGTGTGAGTGTGTGAGTGTGTGAGTGTGTGAGTGTGTGAGTGTGTGAGTGTGTGAGTGTGTGAGTGTGTGAGTGTGTGAGTGTGTGAGTGTGTGAGTGTGTGAGTGTGTGAGTGTGTGAGTGTGAATGTGTGAGTGTGTGACTGTGTGAGTGTGTGAGTGTGTGAGTGTGTGAGTGTGTGAGTGTGTGAGTGTGTGAGTGTGTGAGTGTGTGAGTGTGTGAGTGTGTGAGTGTGAGTGTGTGAATGTGTGAGTGTGTGAATGTGTGAGTGGGTGAGTGTGTGAGTGTGTGAGTGTGTGAGTGTGTGAGTGTGTGAGTGTGTGAGTGTGTGAGTGTGTGAGTGTGTGAGTGTGTGAGTGTGTGAGTGTGTGAGTGTGTGAGTGTGTGAGTGTGTGAGTGTGTGAGTGTGTGAGTGTGTGAGTGTGTGAATGTATGAGTGTGTGAATGTGTGAGTGGGTGAGTGTGTGAGTGTGTGAGTGTGTGAGTGTGTGAGTGTGTGAGTGTGTGAGTGTGTGAGTGTGTGAGTGTGTGAGTGTGTGAGTGTGTGAGTGTGTGAGTGTGTGAGTGTGTGAGTGTGTGAGTGTGTGAGTGTGTGAGTGTGTGAATGTATGAGTGTGTGAATGTGTGAGTGGGTGAGTGTGTGAGTGTGTGAGTGTGTGAGTGTGTGAGTGTGTGAGTGTGTGAGTGTGTGAGTGTGTGAGTGTGTGAGTGTGTGAGTGTGTGAGTGTGTGAGTGTGTGAGTGTGTGAGTGTGTGAGTGTGTGAGTGTGTGAGTGTGTGAGTGTGTGAGTGTGTGAGTGTGTGAGTGTGTGAGTGTGTGAGTGTGTGAATGTGTGAGTGTGTGACTGTGTGAGTGGGTGAGTGTGTGAGTGTGTGAGTGTGTGAGTGTGTGAGTGTGTGAGTGTGTGAGTGTGTGAGTGGGTGAGTGTGTGAGCGGATGTGTGAGTATGAGTGTGAGCGTGTGAACGTGTGTGAGCAAGATGTGTGAGTGTGTGAGTGTGTGAGTGTGTGAGTGTGTGAGTGTGTGAGTGGGTGAGTGGGTGAGTGTGTGAGCGGATGTGTGAGTATGAGTGTGAGCGTGTGAACGTGTGTGAGCAAGATGTGTGAGTGTGTGAGTGTGTGAGTGTGTGAGTGTGTGAGTGTGTGAGTGTGTGAGTGTGTGAGTGTGTGAGTGTGTGAGTGTGTGAGTGTGTGAGTGTGTGAGTGTGTGAGTGTGTGAGTGTGTGAGTGTGTGAGTGTGTGAGTGTGTGAGTGTGTGAGTGTGAATGTGTGAGTGTGTGACTGTGTGAGTGTGTGAGTGTGTGAGTGTGTGAGTGTGTGAGTGTGTGAGTGTGTGAGTGTGTGAGTGTGTGAGTGTGTGAGTGTGTGAGTGTGAGTGTGTGAATGTGTGAGTGTGTGAATGTGTGAGTGGGTGAGTGTGTGAGTGTGTGAGTGTGTGAGTGTGTGAGTGTGTGAGTGTGTGAGTGTGTGAGTGTGTGAGTGTGTGAGTGTGTGAGTGTGTGAGTGTGTGAGTGTGTGAGTGTGTGAGTGTGTGAGTGTGTGAGTGTGTGAGTGTGTGAGTGTGTGAATGTATGAGTGTGTGAATGTGTGAGTGGGTGAGTGTGTGAGTGTGTGAGTGTGTGAGTGTGTGAGTGTGTGAGTGTGTGAGTGTGTGAGTGTGTGAGTGTGTGAGTGTGTGAGTGTGTGAGTGTGTGAGTGTGTGAGTGTGTGAGTGTGTGAATGTATGAGTGTGTGAATGTGTGAGTGGGTGAGTGTGTGAGTGTGTGAGTGTGTGAGTGTGTGAGTGTGTGAGTGTGTGAGTGTGTGAGTGTGTGAGTGTGTGAGTGTGTGAGTGTGTGAGTGTGTGAGTGTGTGAGTGTGTGAGTGTGTGAGTGTGTGAGTGTGTGAGTGTGTGAGTGTGTGAGTGTGTGAGTGTGTGAGTGTGTGAGTGTGTGAGTGTGTGAGTGTGTGAGTGTGTGAGTGTGTGAGTGTGTGAATGTGTGAGTGTGTGACTGTGTGAGTGGGTGAGTGTGTGAGTGTGTGAGTGTGTGAGTGTGTGAGTGTGTGAGTGTGTGAGTGTGTGAGTGGGTGAGTGTGTGAGCGGATGTGTGAGTATGAGTGTGAGCGTGTGAACGTGTGTGAGCAAGATGTGTGAGTGTGTGAGTGTGTGAGTGTGTGAGTGTGTGAGTGTGTGAGTGGGTGAGTGGGTGAGTGTGTGAGCGGATGTGTGAGTATGAGTGTGAGCGTGTGAACGTGTGTGAGCAAGATGTGTGAGTGTGTGAGTGTGTGAGTGTGTGAGTGTGTGAGTGTGTGAGTGTGTGAGTGTGTGAGTGTGTGAGTGTGTGAGTGTGTGAGTGTGTGAGTGTGTGAGTGTGTGAGTGTGTGAGTGTGTGAGTGTGTGAGTGTGTGAGTGTGAATGTGTGAGTGTGTGACTGTGTGAGTGTGTGAGTGTGTGAGTGTGTGAGTGTGTGAGTGTGTGAGTGTGTGAGTGTGTGAGTGTGTGAGTGTGTGAGTGTGTGAGTGTGAGTGTGTGAATGTGTGAGTGTGTGAATGTGTGAGTGGGTGAGTGTGTGAGTGTGTGAGTGTGTGAGTGTGTGAGTGTGTGAGTGTGTGAGTGTGTGAGTGTGTGAGTGTGTGAGTGTGTGAGTGTGTGAGTGTGTGAGTGTGTGAGTGTGTGAGTGTGTGAGTGTGTGAGTGTGTGAATGTATGAGTGTGTGAATGTGTGAGTGGGTGAGTGTGTGAGTGTGTGAGTGTGTGAGTGTGTGAGTGTGTGAGTGTGTGAGTGTGTGAGTGTGTGAGTGTGTGAGTGTGTGAGTGTGTGAGTGTGTGAGTGTGTGAGTGTGTGAGTGTGTGAGTGTGTGAGTGTGTGAATGTATGAGTGTGTGAATGTGTGAGTGGGTGAGTGTGTGAGTGTGTGAGTGTGTGAGTGTGTGAGTGTGTGAGTGTGTGAGTGTGTGAGTGTGTGAGTGTGTGAGTGTGTGAGTGTGTGAGTGTGTGAGTGTGTGAGTGTGTGAGTGTGTAAGTGTGTGAGTGTGTGAGTGTGTGAATGTGTGAGTGTGTGAGTGGGTGAGTGTGAGCGGATGTGTGGGTGTGAGCTGATGTGTGAGTGTGAGTGTGAGTGTTTTACTCTCACACTCGGAGAACCCGCCTCCGAAACTCACTCTGAACGTGAGAAACAACAAAAAACTTTTAGAATACGTAAATTAAATTAGGAAACAAAGCTGCGTCAGGTCACGTGGCCTCCCTCCCAATCTCTCTCTTACCACTCATTTTCTTCTCTGTCTCTGTTGTGATCGGTTCGTCTCTCTCAGTAAGTCTCTCCCTCTTTCCTCACCTCTTTAACCTCTCCAGAGATGGAGATCGTTCAGCTCAAAGATGGAACGATGGTCGATCGCTGGCTGGTTGAGAAAAAGCTCGGAGAGGGAGGTTTCGGAGCTGTGTACAAAGTGAAGGACGCCACTGGAACCTACGCTCTGAAGGTCGAAATGATCAACGACAAGATGCAAGTGCTTCGGATGGAGGTGTTCGTGCTGGGGAGAGTTGAACAAAAAGGGTTCCCGCCACTTTTGCAAGTAAGTGCGCTCCAATGGCAAACTACCGTATACTTTAGCATCGTGGACAAGGGCCGTTACGGTAACTTCAACTACGTCGTCATGACGATGGTCGGCAAATCGCTGCAGGACCTGAGGAAGGAGAGACCGTCGCAGAATTTGACCTACGCCTGCTCTCTTTCCTGTGGAATTCAGGCCCTTGAAGCCTTGGAGGGTTGGCAAGTAAATGTGCTCCATTGCTAACTTTAACCTTAGATCTTCACGGAATCGGCTACCTCCACCGGGATGTGAAGCCGGGAAACTACACGGTGGGAAGGGCTGAACTGGGAGAGCTGAGGAAGGTCTACATCCTGGATTTCGGAATGTGTCGCAAGTTTACCAACGACGATGGAGTTATTCGCAAGCCGAGGCAGGCCGCCGGATTCAGAGGAACCGTCCGCTACGCGCCCATCTCGTGCCACAAGTCGATCGATCTCTGCAGGTTGGTGTGATTGGAGCGCGAAGACTCACTGGAGAGTACTGTATCAATAGGGCGCAGATACAGGCTGAGGTTATGGTAGTATCAGTGGAGCGAGGTGTAAAAAAGGTTGAGAATGACCACAATATTGAATAGTGGGGTGCATGTTGGCATTTTTTGACTGCTCAAATGATATAGACAGGGGTAAATGCACCAAAATTAAAATACGCTCATCAGTGCCGTAAATACGCAAAGTTCTCAAAGTTTCCATTCACTGAATTCACGCTGTTTTGATTCTAGTAGCAATGGGGCGCCGTTACCGAAAAATAGGTTACGTTAGAGTCAGTTTCCAAGGGACGGTGTTCGACTTTCGCGCAATCTTGAAAAATTACTGAAATTTAACCAAAAAGGATTTGAAACATTGAAGTTAACAGAGAATAAGCGAAAGAGCACTGTGAAAGAGGAGTGCTCAGACAGTTATCTAATATCGTTGCGGGACGGGGGCTAGTCCTTTAAAATTAGCGAAAGACCTTGCCCATTCGTTGGAAATAGAGTATAGTAACAGCCTTTTAAAATTCATTTTAACATGTAATTTTTCATTTTTCAGCTTCAAACGAGAGAATATGGTTAAATAAACTTATGTATATTTTCAATAGTACGGGCGGCCTGCTAAACGTCGAGCTGAAATTGACGGACACGTTTTCTCAGCCAATAGTGTGTGAGTGTGTGAGTGTGTGAGTGTGTGAGTGTGTGAGTGTGTGAGTGTGTGAGTGTGTGAGTGTGTGAGTGTGTGAGTGTGTGAGTGTGTGAGTGTGTGAGTGTGTGAGTGTGTGAGTGTGTGAGTGTGAATGTGTGAGTGTGTGAGTGTGTGAGTGTGTGAGTGTGTGAGTGTGTGAGTGTGTGAGTGTGTGAGTGTGTGAGTGTGTGAGTGTGTGAGTGTGTGAGTGTGTGAGTGTGAGTGTGTGAATGTGTGAGTGTGTGAATGTGTGAGTGGGTGAGTGTGTGAGTGTGTGAGTGTGTGAGTGTGTGAGTGTGTGAGTGTGTGAGTGTGTGAGTGTGTGAGTGTGTGAGTGTGTGAGTGTGTGAGTGTGTGAGTGTGTGAGTGTGTGAGTGTGTGAGTGTGTGAGTGTGTGAGTGTGTGAGTGTGTGAGTGTGTGAATGTATGAGTGTGTGAATGTGTGAGTGGGTGAGTGTGTGAGTGTGTGAGTGTGTGAGTGTGTGAGTGTGTGAGTGTGTGAGTGTGTGAGTGTGTGAGTGTGTGAGTGTGTGAGTGTGTGAGTGTGTGAGTGTGTGAGTGTGTGAGTGTGTGAGTGTGTGAGTGTGTGAATGTATGAGTGTGTGAATGTGTGAGTGGGTGAGTGTGTGAGTGTGTGAGTGTGTGAGTGTGTGAGTGTGTGAGTGTGTGAGTGTGTGAGTGTGTGAGTGTGTGAGTGTGTGAGTGTGTGAGTGTGTGAGTGTGTGAGTGTGTAAGTGTGTGAGTGTGTGAGTGTGTGAATGTGTGAGTGTGTGAGTGGGTGAGTGTGAGCGGATGTGTGGGTGTGAGCTGATGTGTGAGTGTGAGTGTGAGTGTTTTACTCTCACACTCGGAGAACCCGCCTCCGAAACTCACTCTGAACGTGAGAAACAACAAAAAACTTTTAGAATACGTAAATTAAATTAGGAAACAAAGCTGCGTCAGGTCACGTGGCCTCCCTCCCAATCTCTCTCTTACCACTCATTTTCTTCTCTGTCTCTGTTGTGATCGGTTCGTCTCTCTCAGTAAGTCTCTCCCTCTTTCCTCACCTCTTTAACCTCTCCAGAGATGGAGATCGTTCAGCTCAAAGATGGAACGATGGTCGATCGCTGGCTGGTTGAGAAAAAGCTCGGAGAGGGAGGTTTCGGAGCTGTGTACAAAGTGAAGGACGCCACTGGAACCTACGCTCTGAAGGTCGAAATGATCAACGACAAGATGCAAGTGCTTCGGATGGAGGTGTTCGTGCTGGGGAGAGTTGAACAAAAAGGGTTCCCGCCACTTTTGCAAGTAAGTGCGCTCCAATGGCAAACTACCGTATACTTTAGCATCGTGGACAAGGGCCGTTACGGTAACTTCAACTACGTCGTCATGACGATGGTCGGCAAATCGCTGCAGGACCTGAGGAAGGAGAGACCGTCGCAGAATTTGACCTACGCCTGCTCTCTTTCCTGTGGAATTCAGGCCCTTGAAGCCTTGGAGGGTTGGCAAGTAAATGTGCTCCATTGCTAACTTTAACCTTAGATCTTCACGGAATCGGCTACCTCCACCGGGATGTGAAGCCGGGAAACTACACGGTGGGAAGGGCTGAACTGGGAGAGCTGAGGAAGGTCTACATCCTGGATTTCGGAATGTGTCGCAAGTTTACCAACGACGATGGAGTTATTCGCAAGCCGAGGCAGGCCGCCGGATTCAGAGGAACCGTCCGCTACGCGCCCATCTCGTGCCACAAGTCGATCGATCTCTGCAGGTTGGTGTGATTGGAGCGCGAAGACTCACTGGAGAGTACTGTATCAATAGGGCGCAGATACAGGCTGAGGTTATGGTAGTATCAGTGGAGCGAGGTGTAAAAAAGGTTGAGAATGACCACAATATTGAATAGTGGGGTGCATGTTGGCATTTTTTGACTGCTCAAATGATATAGACAGGGGTAAATGCACCAAAATTAAAATACGCTCATCAGTGCCGTAAATACGCAAAGTTCTCAAAGTTTCCATTCACTGAATTCACGCTGTTTTGATTCTAGTAGCAATGGGGCGCCGTTACCGAAAAATAGGTTACGTTAGAGTCAGTTTCCAAGGGACGGTGTTCGACTTTCGCGCAATCTTGAAAAATTACTGAAATTTAACCAAAAAGGATTTGAAACATTGAAGTTAACAGAGAATAAGCGAAAGAGCACTGTGAAAGAGGAGTGCTCAGACAGTTATCTAATATCGTTGCGGGACGGGGGCTAGTCCTTTAAAATTAGCGAAAGACCTTGCCCATTCGTTGGAAATAGAGTATAGTAACAGCCTTTTAAAATTCATTTTAACATGTAATTTTTCATTTTTCAGCTTCAAACGAGAGAATATGGTTAAATAAACTTATGTATATTTTCAATAGTACGGGCGGCCTGCTAAACGTCGAGCTGAAATTGACGGACACGTTTTCTCAGCCAATAGTGTGTGAGTGTGTGAGTGTGTGAGTGTGTGAGTGTGTGAGTGTGTGAGTGTGTGAGTGTGTGAGTGTGTGAGTGTGTGAGTGTGTGAGTGTGTGAGTGTGTGAGTGTGTGAGTGTGTGAGTGTGTGAGTGTGTGAATGTGTGAGTGTGTGACTGTGTGAGTGGGTGAGTGTGTGAGTGTGTGAGTGTGTGAGTGTGTGAGTGTGTGAGTGTGTGAGTGTGTGAGTGGGTGAGTGTGTGAGCGGATGTGTGAGTATGAGTGTGAGCGTGTGAACGTGTGTGAGCAAGATGTGTGAGTGTGTGAGTGTGTGAGTGTGTGAGTGTGTGAGTGTGTGAGTGGGTGAGTGGGTGAGTGTGTGAGCGGATGTGTGAGTATGAGTGTGAGCGTGTGAACGTGTGTGAGCAAGATGTGTGAGTGTGTGAGTGTGTGAGTGTGTGAGTGTGTGAGTGTGTGAGTGTGTGAGTGTGTGAGTGTGTGAGTGTGTGAGTGTGTGAGTGTGTGAGTGTGTGAGTGTGTGAGTGTGTGAGTGTGTGAGTGTGTGAGTGTGTGAGTGTGAATGTGTGAGTGTGTGACTGTGTGAGTGTGTGAGTGTGTGAGTGTGTGAGTGTGTGAGTGTGTGAGTGTGTGAGTGTGTGAGTGTGTGAGTGTGTGAGTGTGTGAGTGTGTGAGTGTGAGTGTGTGAATGTGTGAGTGTGTGAATGTGTGAGTGGGTGAGTGTGTGAGTGTGTGAGTGTGTGAGTGTGTGAGTGTGTGAGTGTGTGAGTGTGTGAGTGTGTGAGTGTGTGAGTGTGTGAGTGTGTGAGTGTGTGAGTGTGTGAGTGTGTGAGTGTGTGAGTGTGTGAGTGTGTGAGTGTGTGAGTGTGTGAGTGTGTGAATGTATGAGTGTGTGAATGTGTGAGTGGGTGAGTGTGTGAGTGTGTGAGTGTGTGAGTGTGTGAGTGTGTGAGTGTGTGAGTGTGTGAGTGTGTGAGTGTGTGAGTGTGTGAGTGTGTGAGTGTGTGAGTGTGTGAGTGTGTGAATGTATGAGTGTGTGAATGTGTGAGTGGGTGAGTGTGTGAGTGTGTGAGTGTGTGAGTGTGTGAGTGTGTGAGTGTGTGAGTGTGTGAGTGTGTGAGTGTGTGAGTGTGTGAGTGTGTGAGTGTGTGAGTGTGTGAGTGTGTGAGTGTGTGAGTGTGTGAGTGTGTGAGTGTGTGAGTGTGTGAGTGTGTGAGTGTGTGAGTGTGTGAGTGTGTGAGTGTGTGAATGTGTGAGTGTGTGACTGTGTGAGTGGGTGAGTGTGTGAGTGTGTGAGTGTGTGAGTGTGTGAGTGTGTGAGTGTGTGAGTGTGTGAGTGGGTGAGTGTGTGAGCGGATGTGTGAGTATGAGTGTGAGCGTGTGAACGTGTGTGAGCAAGATGTGTGAGTGTGTGAGTGTGTGAGTGTGTGAGTGTGTGAGTGTGTGAGTGGGTGAGTGGGTGAGTGTGTGAGCGGATGTGTGAGTATGAGTGTGAGCGTGTGAACGTGTGTGAGCAAGATGTGTGAGTGTGTGAGTGTGTGAGTGTGTGAGTGTGTGAGTGTGTGAGTGTGTGAGTGTGTGAGTGTGTGAGTGTGTGAGTGTGTGAGTGTGTGAGTGTGTGAGTGTGTGAGTGTGTGAGTGTGTGAGTGTGTGAGTGTGAATGTGTGAGTGTGTGAGTGTGTGAGTGTGTGAGTGTGTGAGTGTGTGAGTGTGTGAGTGTGTGAGTGTGTGAGTGTGTGAGTGTGTGAGTGTGTGAGTGTGTGAGTGTGTGAGTGTGAGTGTGTGAATGTGTGAGTGTGTGAATGTGTGAGTGGGTGAGTGTGTGAGTGTGTGAGTGTGTGAGTGTGTGAGTGTGTGAGTGTGTGAGTGTGTGAGTGTGTGAGTGTGTGAGTGTGTGAGTGTGTGAGTGTGTGAGTGTGTGAGTGTGTGAGTGTGTGAGTGTGTGAGTGTGTGAGTGTGTGAGTGTGTGAGTGTGTGAATGTATGAGTGTGTGAATGTGTGAGTGGGTGAGTGTGTGAGTGTGTGAGTGTGTGAGTGTGTGAGTGTGTGAGTGTGTGAGTGTGTGAGTGTGTGAGTGTGTGAGTGTGTGAGTGTGTGAGTGTGTGAGTGTGTGAGTGTGTGAGTGTGTGAGTGTGTGAGTGTGTGAATGTATGAGTGTGTGAATGTGTGAGTGGGTGAGTGTGTGAGTGTGTGAGTGTGTGAGTGTGTGAGTGTGTGAGTGTGTGAGTGTGTGAGTGTGTGAGTGTGTGAGTGTGTGAGTGTGTGAGTGTGTGAGTGTGTAAGTGTGTGAGTGTGTGAGTGTGTGAATGTGTGAGTGTGTGAGTGGGTGAGTGTGAGCGGATGTGTGGGTGTGAGCTGATGTGTGAGTGTGAGTGTGAGTGTTTTACTCTCACACTCGGAGAACCCGCCTCCGAAACTCACTCTGAACGTGAGAAACAACAAAAAACTTTTAGAATACGTAAATTAAATTAGGAAACAAAGCTGCGTCAGGTCACGTGGCCTCCCTCCCAATCTCTCTCTTACCACTCATTTTCTTCTCTGTCTCTGTTGTGATCGGTTCGTCTCTCTCAGTAAGTCTCTCCCTCTTTCCTCACCTCTTTAACCTCTCCAGAGATGGAGATCGTTCAGCTCAAAGATGGAACGATGGTCGATCGCTGGCTGGTTGAGAAAAAGCTCGGAGAGGGAGGTTTCGGAGCTGTGTACAAAGTGAAGGACGCCACTGGAACCTACGCTCTGAAGGTCGAAATGATCAACGACAAGATGCAAGTGCTTCGGATGGAGGTGTTCGTGCTGGGGAGAGTTGAACAAAAAGGGTTCCCGCCACTTTTGCAAGTAAGTGCGCTCCAATGGCAAACTACCGTATACTTTAGCATCGTGGACAAGGGCCGTTACGGTAACTTCAACTACGTCGTCATGACGATGGTCGGCAAATCGCTGCAGGACCTGAGGAAGGAGAGACCGTCGCAGAATTTGACCTACGCCTGCTCTCTTTCCTGTGGAATTCAGGCCCTTGAAGCCTTGGAGGGTTGGCAAGTAAATGTGCTCCATTGCTAACTTTAACCTTAGATCTTCACGGAATCGGCTACCTCCACCGGGATGTGAAGCCGGGAAACTACACGGTGGGAAGGGCTGAACTGGGAGAGCTGAGGAAGGTCTACATCCTGGATTTCGGAATGTGTCGCAAGTTTACCAACGACGATGGAGTTATTCGCAAGCCGAGGCAGGCCGCCGGATTCAGAGGAACCGTCCGCTACGCGCCCATCTCGTGCCACAAGTCGATCGATCTCTGCAGGTTGGTGTGATTGGAGCGCGAAGACTCACTGGAGAGTACTGTATCAATAGGGCGCAGATACAGGCTGAGGTTATGGTAGTATCAGTGGAGCGAGGTGTAAAAAAGGTTGAGAATGACCACAATATTGAATAGTGGGGTGCATGTTGGCATTTTTTGACTGCTCAAATGATATAGACAGGGGTAAATGCACCAAAATTAAAATACGCTCATCAGTGCCGTAAATACGCAAAGTTCTCAAAGTTTCCATTCACTGAATTCACGCTGTTTTGATTCTAGTAGCAATGGGGCGCCGTTACCGAAAAATAGGTTACGTTAGAGTCAGTTTCCAAGGGACGGTGTTCGACTTTCGCGCAATCTTGAAAAATTACTGAAATTTAACCAAAAAGGATTTGAAACATTGAAGTTAACAGAGAATAAGCGAAAGAGCACTGTGAAAGAGGAGTGCTCAGACAGTTATCTAATATCGTTGCGGGACGGGGGCTAGTCCTTTAAAATTAGCGAAAGACCTTGCCCATTCGTTGGAAATAGAGTATAGTAACAGCCTTTTAAAATTCATTTTAACATGTAATTTTTCATTTTTCAGCTTCAAACGAGAGAATATGGTTAAATAAACTTATGTATATTTTCAATAGTACGGGCGGCCTGCTAAACGTCGAGCTGAAATTGACGGACACGTTTTCTCAGCCAATACGGCATCAAATTTGACGTTCGAATCATGAAATAGTAGTATACATGTGCAATTTTTTGGAAGTTTTGGCACCAATAATTGTTCAGTTGGTTTATGAGAAAACCTGGCAAAACCGTGCATCTTAGGTTTTAAGCATTCTGATGCCGTGAAAAAAAAAACTCAGGCAAAGAGTTTCGTGGGTGCTCTATCGATCTATGAACTCACACGCTTAAGAGAACGCTTACGACAGTGCCGTCGCCGCAAGGCTTGCGGCGAGGTGTGTACGTGCCTACCTAAATTCGATTACGGTAGTAGCAACGTAGTGCGTTTACATACTAGTTCACAATGCCATTAGGGCGTGGTTTCAAGGGACAATGGCCAAAAATGATTACATCAGTGGTGAAAGCTTACTATTATATCGATCGACGTGCCAGACAACAGAGATAACCAATTTGCTTTCAGGAAGGATGACGTGGAGGTGTGGGTGTACATGCAGGTGGAGTTGACGATCGGTCGTCTCCCGTGGAAGGAGGTCCAGGACATGAACGCCGTCGGAGCCTTCAAGCAGCGCTGCCGTGTTTCTCCAGGCCTCGACCAGCTCTTCCCTCCGCCCTGTCCTCCGGAGTTCCGCGAGATTCTGGCGATGGTCGACAAGGTCGGCTACTTTGATGAGCCTCCCTACGCCGCCATCTACGGTCTGATGAAACAGGCGCTGCAGAAGAGCGGCATGCCCGAGTTCCCCTACGATTGGGAGAAGTAAAGCGACGCGAAAGAGAGATCGCCTCGAATAAAGTGAAACGATTATTGGGTTGTGTCTTTTGGGGTACTAAAAGTAGGGATAAACAAACCGATGGGGGTCATGATTGCGAAGTTGCATTGAGTGGGGGTTCGACTGCACCGCGGGGAGCAAATGGTGTGGGGGGAGTTATTCTCATTTTGCCGGCGATGTTAATTTAAACTGCCAATTGAATCTCTTTGGCGACACGTCAGAAAATAGGCCCCCCTCAAACAATATACATAATTAACGAAGACCCCTCCCACTCTGCGTTCCTTAATTCGAATAGAGTCCTAACCGAGCATGGGGGCCAAGGGTGGCTACGGGCCGGGCTGGCCCGCTCTCCAAAACTTCACGGCCTGGCCCGCGGCCAAAAATTCCAAAAGTTGAAAAAAAAGTTTTTCACGATTTATGTGCAGGCATTACGTTTCTATTGTACCTAATGTATAAAACAACATTCGGATTACCAGTCCGACCTCTTAGCCACTCGGCCATGAAAATTACATAAAATTTATATAGGGTAGTTCGAATCCTCTTTAACACAGTATGTTTTGCACAATTAGAACTATGTTTTGCAACAAACAGAACTTAAAAATAATGACTTTGAAAAGAGTTACATTTAATAATATATTTTCAAAAAAAATGGGGCCGGCCCGCTCCTCAGATTTTCTCGGCCCGGCCCGCTGATCAGCCACTCTCGATGGGGGCCACCATATTGACAGAATTGTTCCCCCGGTTTCTGAAAAAGAGATCTTCATTAACAACGTGTACAACAAACAAAATAATTATATAACCAAGTATTTCTCGTAAATCTGCCGGGCAAGGAAGTCGTTTCCACTGCTTCTGTAGATAAGGGCAAGGTTGTGGGCGGCGAATGGGCGAAGGTCGTATCTGAAATGAGCCTGTATTCCCCTTCTAACCGCAAAATACCTTTGGCTGGGGCATTGTTCCTCGACTCCTTCGCGGTTGATGACAGTCACCGGAGGAGGGCCGACGGAGAGAACTTTCTCGTAGAAGTGGATGGCGAGAGGGATTATGGACATCTGGTGGAACATGCGGCCGATGTTGTACCAGACTTCTTGGTGACAGGTGCGGACTTTTTCGTACTTCTTCATGAAGGCGATTCCCTGAAGAGGGAGGTTGTTAAGAGAGAGAGAGAGAGAGAGAGAGAGAGAGAGAGAGAGAGGGGGGGGTAAGCAGAGAAAAGTACAGAGACCATAAAACAAGACAAAGACCCCGTGAAAAGTTGGGGTCGTCCCGACCACAAAAGCTGCTCATTTAGGCTTAGCCCACGCAATAATGTCTTTTTGAGCGTTCCAATAGACAAAAATCAGTTTCTTAACTTACATTTATTTAACATATTTTGTGGCGATACAAAAGAAAGAAAATCTTTTGCTTTCCAGTAGATGGAATATTGTGCAAACGAACAACCGAGACCATACAAAAGAGAGAAAACTTATTTTAAAGGGAAAAGCCTAAATTGGCGTCGCCTTCAAATTTTTCATCATACCGAATTTTAGCAAATTATTAAATATTTTTTGGGGATAATTTAAGAAAAAACTTGTTTTTTACAAAAAAAAACTTGCAGATTTTACCTCTTCACTATGGTCAACTGTTACTGTTTAATTAACAACTGCTCATATTTTAAAAAAATTACTTGTTTTTTTTTTTTAAAATTGATATGTAAAACTGGTTATTTTTAGTCGGACACGATTAAGAACGAAAACAATGCTTCAAAATAGGAGCAAAGAACAGAAATATCAGTAAAAGCTTATAATTTTAACTTTGTATGTATAATCTTCCAATATGCAAAGGAACAGAAATAATCTAGGAGCTCATACATAAATATGTACACGTTATCTTACGCAGAAGTGTCGTTCATGTTTAAAAAACTGTTTTCTGAAAGGGTCGCGCGGGTTTAGTGTAGAGGAAAAATTTGAAGGCAACGCCAATTTAGGCTTTTCCCTTTAAAATAAGTTTTCTCTCTTTTGTATGGTCTCGGTTGTTCGTTTGCACAATATTCCATCTACTGGAAAGCAAAAGATTTTCTTTCTTTTGTATCGCCATAAAATATGTTAAAGAAATGTAAGCTAAGAAACTGATTTTTGTCTATTGGAACGCTCAAAAAGACATTATTGCGTGGGCTAAGCCTAAATGAGCAGCTTTTGTGGTCGGGACGACCCCAACTTTTCACGGGGTTTTCTTGTTTTTGTCAGGGACCGAAGGTCCCAAACAATGATCAAATAACTATCACAGTTTATGCAAGACAGCATAAATTTAAAGAGACAAATTCAACCAATAATACAATCATGCATATAAGTTGAAAAAAATACGCGGAAATTTCTCCTCGCTTCCTGAAACGGCAATGTCTCCCGTATTTGAACAGGAACAGGCGAACGAACAAACGTATCGCCTCATCTGACGACCCGGGTTCGATTACATTTTTTTGTTTATCGTTTTGTTTTTTTAATCTCGTCGCATGAGAGTGATGGTGGATTTGACCAAACTAATTTTAAAGTAACTAAAATTACGGTTTAATGCCCAATACTCCGCGATTCGGATATCTCCTACAAATTGTGTATAAGACAAACATCACAAACATCTATACTTGTGGTAAACCCAAAAAAACGATTCGGTAGACCAATCTGACTTTTTCTCTGTCAGACTTTCGTATTCGTTCCTCATCTACAGGGTGGCCGAAAAGTTCGGTCCCAAAAGTTTAAAGTGAGTGGGCGGGGTCGCCTTAGTGATGTACCCAAATATACAAATGGGGGCGTGGCCGAGGCACTGAATTATGCTTATAGCCGTAGGGAATATGGGATTTGACCCCAACCATGAGTGTCAGTCCTCATCGCGCCACCATCGTCCACCTCTTCGGCCAAGGAGTCCCTGCGCGGGACATCGCTCAACGTCTCCAGATGATCCCGAGGAGCGTCAACCGGATCATCAAGCAGTTCAAGGAGTTAGGCCATGTCAACGCTAAGCCCAGAAGTGGTCGCCCTCGGTCTGTCAACGTTTCTCGGATCAGGGGCATCATCAAGAAGCGAATTTCCCGAAATGACGGACTGAGCCTCAACAAAGTGGCTTCTGAACTGAAAATCGCCCGATCCAGTGTCCAGAAGATTGTGAAGAGCGAATTGGGACTCCGATCGTACCGACTGCTGCAGGGACAGACGCTAACGGACAAGGCTATGGAGAACAGGCTCGTGAGAGCGAAGAAACTGCTGAAGCATCTGACACCTCGCCGCCTCGAAAACGTCTTGTTCACGGATGAGAAGGTTTTCACCGTTAAGGTCGCCAAGAATTCCCAAAACCACCGTCAACTGCTCTCTCCTATCGACAGACACTCTGGGAAACGCCGAATTCGTACGAGGACCCTGTTCCCTAAGTCTGTCATGGTTTGGGGAGGGATTACCTCCACTGGCAAGACTCCTCTGGTTTTCATCGAAAAAGGAGTGAAGATCAATGCCGACTACTACCAGAAGGAGGTCCTGAAGAAGGTGGTGGAACTCTGGTGCTCGCAGAACTATCCTGGAGGGGATATGATATTTCAACAAGACTGGGCGCCCGCACATGGAGCGAAAACCACAATGGCCCTCTGTGACAGCCTGTTTCCTGGACACCTGACCAAGGATTTGAAGCTAAGAAGAAGCTAAAGAAGCTAAAGCTAAAGAAAAAGCTAAAGAAGCTAAGCTAAGAAGAAGAAGAAGAAGGAAGCTGCTTGTGTCAAAGCCAAAGGAGGCCACTTTGAGCAATTGCTTGTTTAATCTGTTGAAAATATTGTTTGTTGTTAGAAATAAACGTAGTTGGAACAATATCTCGTGTTCTGTCGTTTGGGGGTTCATTGAGTTTGGGACCGAACTTTTCGGCCACCCTGTATACCAACCCACTTCATCATATGCGCCACACCTGGTCAATGTACCGTGGGGGGGTGTATTTTGCAACAGCCCCCTCAATTAAAAAAAGTTCTCAAAATTTGCGACAGATCATCTCCTTTTACAAAAAATTCAGTAAAGAATAAATTGCGGCACCCCACCACCGCGACTCGCGGAGGTTGGCCAAGTATGATATGCGCTATGGAAATGCGTAAGCCAATCTGAGAAAGAGTTTTCGATACAGAGATTTTTTCAGTTATATCCCTAGCCAAATACAGAAACGACATTTTTGTAGCTCTCCATTTTGATATAAAAATAGGGAAATTTAGTATTAACACCGGAATAATCTTTGCTAAAAACCTGCCAAAGTATTGGTGGCGGGCACTATATATCTCACTCTCACTTTCTCTGTCTCTATATCCATCCACATATCTGTCTGTCTTTTTCTGTGGGTCTCAATGTATTTCTCGGAGTCTTTCTGTATGTCCGTCTGTTTTGTAGGAGATTCTGCGGCACGGCATGTCCTAATTTTACTTATAAAACTTATTTGATTGTTCAGTCCGTTTTTTCACAATGCAACATCACGCTTATACGTTGAAAGTTAAAAGCAAAACGATAGACATTAAAAAGAAATCGAACCCGGGTCGTCAGATTATGAGTCCGGAGTGTATACCATTTTGCGAGGTCTCCCAAAAAGTGCAGTTTTTCGGCTTTCATTTCAGTTTGGGGACAAACTTGGCTGAAAATTTGCGCGCAGCGACCTGCCACGGGTTCCCACCTCTTATGAAATTTTGGTGGCGATACGTTTGTTCGTTTGCCTGTACGAGATATACGAGAAATACGAGAGACATTGCCATTTCAGGAAGCGAGGAGGAATCAAACCACAACGGAGCGCTAGCGCAAATTCTATCTGTTGCTTTCTCTATCTGTCTCTCTCTCCCCCTCTTACCTGCAAGGTACTTTCTTCCCAAATGCAATACGAGTCTTCCCGAATGCTCACTGTCCAGCCCTGCTCTCTCTCCCTATCGTTCCCTCCTTCCTCTCTCTCTCTCTCTCTCTCTCTCTCTCTCTATCTGTGTCTCGGTCTCTCTGTCTCTGTCTCTCTGTCTCTGTCTCTCGGTCTCTCTGTCTCTCTGTCTCTGATTCTGTCTCTCTGTCTCTGTCTCTGTCTCTCTGTATCTGTCTCTCTGTATCTGTCTCTCTGTCTCTGTCTCTGATTCTGTCTCTCTGTCTCTGTCTCTCTGTCTCTGTCTCTCTGTATCTGTCTCTCTGTATCTGTCTCTGTATCTCTCTCTCTCTGTCCATACCTTTCTATCACTCTATCTCCATATCTATATCTAACCATATGTTGGTTCGCGTTCACGCCGCGCGAAGCGCCGCAACGCAACACGCACCGTGTAGCTTTTTTTTTTGCGTAGCGCCTCGGCACGTGTTACGTTGCGTGTTGCGGCGCGCTCTGCATCAACAGTAATGTTAAAAGTTAATAATTCAAACTTCGTTAAATCGCGTTGCTTGTTGCGACAGCCGCGTGTTGCGTCGCGTGCTGCGTCGCGTGCTTCGTCGCGTGCTGCGTCGCGTGTTGCGGCGCGTGCGTCGTGTGTTGCGGTTTTATTTTATTTTCATCCCAAAAGCTGGAAAAGAAATTGGGAGCTGCGCCCCCCAAACCCCCCTCCATTTTAGGCTCCGCCCACTTTTCCATTTGAGGATATATGGGTATGGGTGTCAGAAAACTACTCTAGTCATGTTTTGTGAATAAATGTAGTTCTCATTCACTTGAAATCGTTCCCTAGCAGTGCGCCCAAAAACCTCCTTTTTTCAAAATTTGAGGCCCCACAACTTTTTTAGACGCTCGGTTATGATATTTTTTTATTGGAAATTCTTACTCAGCTCGTCGAGAGCTTTCTTTTGAGATATTGAAGTCTAAATTTAAATCATCAGGGCGGACATCTTGCGTTACAGGCCTAAGCCTAAATTGTTCAGTTTTCGGACCGAGGTCGCGAAAACTGAACATAAACGTTGGAGACTCAGACAACTAGAAAAGGGAGAATAGGGACGCAGACAACGGCAAGAAGAGAGAGAGGAATAGATACGCAGACAGCAAGACAAAGAAGGGTAGAGACACAGACAACTAGGAAAAGAGGGTAGAGACTTAGACAATCAGAGGAAAAGGGGCAGAGATGCAGAGAATGAGACAAGAAAGGATAGATACGCAGACAGCCAGACAAAGAAGGGTAGAGATGCAGACAACCAAATGAGAAAGGGTAGATTCGTAGACTACGAAACGCAGAAGGGCAGAGACGCAGGCAACGAGACAAAGAATGAAAGAGACGCAGATAACGAGACAAATGGACAAGGTTAGAGACGCAGAGGAACCAAGAGACGAAGAGAGAGAGGGAGAGAGAGAGAGAGAGAGAGAGAGAGATAGTAAAAGACGCAGAGACAAACGCACCCTTAGAGCAATCATGTGTCGGCTGCTGAGGTCCTTCTTACACGCCATGTGGGTGAAAGTGAGTGCCAAGAGGAGGCAAATCAGAGGATTGTTCTGGTTCTGGTTCCACACTCGCAGGTACTCTCCCAAGGCGTGGCGGTACGTCCCCGTAATCAGAGAGTTGTTTCCGGAGATGGCCTGTAGGGCGTGGTTGCCGGGGGCCTGAAAATGTCAAATTTACGCGGGAAAATAGTGAATTACCTTGGCCAGGGCGCGCATGATGTAGCGGTGGTAGCAGACGTTTTGGGAATGGCAGAAGACGTAGTTCATCGCGTTGAATATCCTCTTGTGAAGCTGCTGGGTGGCCTCTCGCTCGCCATTCTGAAAATATCCTTGCCTCAATCAGTCTTTCTCTCTCTCTCTCTCTCTCTCTCTCTCTAATTCCCTCCCTGTCATTCTGTCTCTCTCACCTGCACCATTGCGTGGAACCACCGCACAAACTCAAAAGCCAGCGACCAGCTGCCCGCCTTCGTCGCACAGTAGTAAATGAGGTTGCGGAACGTCACAGACCTATAAAACAAATATCGGTGTAATCTGTCTGATCAGAAGTCGATCGTGAACGAATAATGAAAGTAATGTGATGTAAGAGAAAGGTATGAAACTTTTTTAGAACAAAACAAATCCAGTAACCCACTTATCCGTTTTGGTAATCTTCGGTTGGAGGAAGGCGTAGCAGCAGACGACCAGCCCATCCTGGTACCTCTCCATGGTCATCAGACATTCGATCAGCTTCAGGCAGTAGTCGTGGAGCTGAAAGTTCAAATTTGTGCCAGATATTTACTGTTTTCAGTAGAAACAGCGCATTTCCGCACTTTTTCAAAAAAAAAAAAAAAGAAAAGAAAAAATACCTACTGCAGCACGGGTTTCGGTAAAAACTGCCTATTTCTGCATGGCTTTCCGCAGAAACCGCCGATTTCCGCATGATTTTGGTAGACACCCTCGGATGCCGCACGGTTATCGATCGAAAGCTGTCAATTTCGGCATGGTTTTCGGTAGAAACTACCCATTTTCGCACTAGTTCCGGGAAAAAAAACCTACTGCCGCACGGTTTTTCTTAGAAACCGTAAAAAACTACCGATTTCTAAACGGTTTTCTTTAGGAACAGCTGGCTGCCGCACGGTTTTCGTTTGGAATCTGCCAATTTCCGCACGATTTGGTACAAAATGATGATTTCTGTATGATTTCGGTCAAAACTGCCGGTTGTTTGGTTTTCGGTAGAAACATCGATATCTTCAATCCTTGTGTTATGATTAGTCGATTGCCGCGCTGTTTTTGGTACAATGCCGATTTCTGCATGATTTTCGGTAGAAAATGTAGATTGCTGCTTGGTTTTCTGCATAAACTGCAGAGTTCTGTACGGTTTCGGCAGAAACAGTCCATATTTCTGCATTTTTCGATATAAATCGCCGTTTTCTGCATTATTTTCAGTAAAATGCGACGATTTCCGCATGGAATTCAGTAGAAACTGCCTATTGACGCACGGTTTTCGGCAAAAACTACCGATTTCAGCTTTTCGGTCCAAAAAAAAGTTTTCGTCCCGAAATTCGTTTTTTCACACTCCTTACCATATTGGCGTCCATGTCGTTGGTGGTACGTCCTTCGCTCACAGCCACCGATCCCAGCCGTCTCACGAATTTCTCCCAATTCGTGTTCTGGATCACATTCATCGCCGAGACGCGGAGAGTGTTACTCAGCTGCATTCCTGAAAATAATGATTTAAAAACGCGAAAAAGGGTGCCAAATTTTGACGAAATTTCACAAAACCTCGCTTACCGGGAGTGTTCTTGGAACTCCTTCTCTTTGCGAAAACCTCCGGATTCTTGTGTATTTCGTAGAAATGAGGGGTGAGGAGCATACGGGCGCAACGGACAAACTGCTCCACTTTCTTTTCGTCGAAGAGGACATCGGCCTGGCGGAGGAGCAGTCTCTCGTCCTGAAAACATTCATTTCAAAACATACCCTAAGTTGGTGGGTGCGGCTGGGTCCGGGCGGAGCCCCCGGATTTTTTGGCGGGTCCGGTGAGCCGGCGGAACCCCCCGTTTTTACGCGTTTTCGAGGACCTAATTTTTGCCCCCCCCCCCCCTGCGGCCCCCCCCCCGAAAACCCCTCTCCTGACTCAGGGTCCCGATTTTCCCCGGCGCACCCCCCCCCCCGCAGATCCTTACCCCAATTTAGGGTATGTTTCAAAATAAAAATAGGCGAACATTTAATTTTTTTCACTAAAGCGCTAAAATCGTAAAAGTGTAAATTAAAACGTACGGGGAGGTGGGTGCAAGTGTCCAAATCGTAGCCTTGTAGGGTGGCCAGAGCCTCCTCACTCAGTCCTGCCTTCTGTTGCAGACCGGAGAGATTGATACGGGCGTCCACGTGCTCGGGAAGCAACTGAAAGGAAATGAGTTAAAACTTGGAATGCCCTCAAGCAGCATGCGGTTGTTGACATTTTGTTTATAGCGTTTCGTAGCGGTCTGAGACTGCCTGGATTGTATAGAAATCGGCCTGGGGCTGACTAGATTCGGTGACAGCGGCCTAAGCCTGCCTGCATTTAGTTGATAGTGGCCTCAGGGCATAGGTGGACATGAGGTGCTTGCGGTACCTACGTAATTCGGCGTGTTGTAGAGAATGGGAACAAACAATTCAAGGGGGGCTTACGTGGAATCCGAGGCACCATTGGGGGGGGGGGGGCTTACGCACCGAGACGCTCCCTGTCCAGCCGTGCCTCAGGGCCTAAATCACACCCGGAAAAAGTGCTGTCTGCACTTTACTTATAGCGGTCTGCGGCCGCCCGCATTCAAGCGGGATTCGGCAATGAGCTGAGGCTATATGGGTTTAGTTATAGCGTTATTTATATTTTTTATGTTAGTTTAGTTAAGTGTCTAAATCCTATCCGAAGCGGTCTGAGGCCGCCTGCATTTTGTTTATTGCGGTCTGCGGCCGCCTGCATTCAAGTCAACATTGATTTAATCCATAGCGGCCTGAGGTTGCCTGCAATTGGTTCATAGCGGCCTCAATTTGTCTGTAGTCATCCAAAAGCTAAAGATGCCAAAGTCTGCCGGAATTTAGTCAAACTTGGCCTGAGACTGACTTGTATCCATCAAAAATAGCCTGATGCTGTCTAAATTCGAGATAGATTGTCCTACGCTTGCGTAAAATTAGTCAAGAGCGGCCTGAAGCTGTCTAAATTCCGATAAAGGCAGTCTAAGCCTGTCGATATTTAGTCAGAAGCGGCCGAAGGCTGCTGAATTTTATCGAATGCCATCAAAATGCCACATTGCACAACACTTTAAAGGTCTAAAACTTCCAATTCCTCACCTCAAGGCACTTTTTGAATGCGTCCGATGCTCCTGCGGAGTCTTTCAGTGCCGAGAGGGCATTTCCATAGATGAACCACAGCTCCGCGTTCTCCACGAGCTGGCCGTGTTCTCTCACGGTCTCCAGAAACATTTTACAGGATTTGTAGCTCAAATTGTTGTAAAAGGCACGGGCGACTTCCAAAACATGGCCCTCCAGGGAGGGGTCGGCGAGGTCCCGGCCGAGAAGGACGTCTTTGAGGGGCTGAAAAAGAAGTATTAGAGAGAGAGAGAGAGAGAGAGAGAGAGAGAGAGAGAGAGAGAGAGACTTACCGTGGCGAGATCTCTCTTATTCATTCCCAGGAAACAGACGATCAGACGGGACAGCATCTCCGAGGGAAATCTCTCTTCAACGAGAATTTCGACATTCTCCGGAGGTGGGTAGGGACGGACAAAGTAGACTCCGCCCAGAAAGTAAATCTGAAAATAAGCCAATAAAAATGGCCGATAAACCACAAAAACGTAAATTTGGTGACTGCTTCAGGCACCAGTAGCCGCCTCTGACACATGAAGACCGCCCTGTCCCGGACATCCGCTTAGGCACCCACAGGCCGCTCTAGCCGCGTTTTTCTGGTATCCCTAGGTCGCTCTAGCCGCCTTTTTCGGGTATCCTTAGGTCGATCTGGCCGCTCTTACAATCCGAAGGAAAATAATAATACTTTTGGCACCCCCCCCCCTTAGGCCGCCATGACCGCTATTGTCATCTATAGGTCGTCATGAGCGCTTCTGGTGCCAGTAGGCCGCTTCTGGTACTCTTAAGTCATGCGCTTCCGGCACCCGAAGGCCGCCTATTCCACCAGACTGCCGCTTATACCATCAGCAGGCCGCCACGGACGCTCCCAAAGGCCGACCTGGCCCATTTCTGCCTCCCGTAGGCCGCTTATGGTACCCACATACCGCTGTTTTTGGGACGCTCAGCATCCCTACATGGCCGCTTCGGAGCCCGAAGGCCGCTCTAGTCGACGATTTCAGCAGCCAGGCAGCTATGACCGTTTCTGACTCTTTCTGGCCCCCTTAACTGATGGCCGCTTTGGGCACAAGTATGCCGCTTTAGTTGATTGTGATGCCCATAAGTAGCAGTTTTCTCACGCCGATGGCCGCCATGACCGCTTTGGAACCCTTAGGCGCCCGCTCGCTGCTTCTAGCAAATGTATGTAGCCAAAACAGTTTCTGACACCCATACCCTAAATTGGTGGGTGCGGCTGGGTCCGGGCGGAGCCCCCCGGATTTTTTGGCGGATCCGGTGGGCCGGCGGAACCCCCCGTTTATACGCGTTTTCGAGGACCCCATTTTTGCCCCCCCCCTGCGGGCCCCCCCGAAAACCCGTCTCCTGACTCAGGGTCCCGATTTTCCCCGGCGCACCCCCCCCCCCCCCGCAGATCCTTACCCCAATTTAGGGTATGCTGACACCCACAGTCCGCTCGGGGCTTTGCGGTACCCTTAGGCCGCTCTGGCCACTTCTGCTACTCATAGGCAGCTCTGGCTGCTTCTACCATCCATAGGCCGCTTCTACCACGCAAAGGCCGCCTTCAAGTTATACTTACCTCTAGTGCCGGCTGTCCTTCCATTTCTCCAGGTCCATGAATCACAGTAATCCCATCCACGAGAGCCAGGATGGATCTGCTCGCCTCCACATAGCGTCCCTTTGCCAGCAACATTCCTAAAACATCAATATTTCAATCCAAACGCTTCAGGCGCCCTTAGGCCGCCTCAAGACATTCTTAGGTCGCATGTGACACCTGTAGGCCGTCTTCCGACACCCCCAGACCGCTTTCTGGCACCCTTAGGCCACCTTCCGGCTGGCATTCTTAAGCCGCCTTCCGGCATCTTTAGGCCGCTCCAAATTGGCACTGAGCGGTCTACGGTTACCAAATCGAGCCCTACCTTACCCAGTAAAGTCTCGTGTTGCGCCCTGGCGTCTTCTCCGAATTCCCTGCTCCTCGTGATGAAAACCTCCAGGCAAGTAATGGCCTTATCCTCATCATTAGCGCCGATGTAGTACCCAGCCACCTAAAAAGTACCGTAACCTTAAGGCAAAAAGCTACAGTAACCCACCTGGCGGATATTCTCCTGGAACCACTGAAAGCTGACTTGTTTGTTGGCGTTGTTTATCTCCTGCATGGCCTGCAGTCTCATTTTCATGGCCAACGGGCGGTACCCTAAATTACGGTAGGTCAAGGATTACGGTAGGTGGGCCAACCTAAGGCATCAAGGGCCTGTATCCTCTTCTCGTAGTAGGTGAAGTTGCCAACGTCCATTTTTATGGCTGAAAATGGGGATTTTTTGGTACACTTGACTAATTTTTTGGTAAAAGTGTGATTTTCACCCAAACAAATATGGATAAAAATTAGGTAAAACGCGTCACCTCGTCCGTAGCAGGCAGCAGACTCTTCCAGAAGGCCTAGTTGGGTGGAGAGGTCTCCCCAACGAACCCACATGTCGGCAGGCGTGCGAGGGTTCAGATGGGCGGCCAGGAGGCCGTATCTGGAAAAAGACGGCCTTAGGTTGTCAAACGCGGCACAATTATGGTGTCACAGGGAAGTCAAATGGCGTGAAGAGGCCCGATTTCGCCGAAAGCGCTCCCCGAAGAGACCTAAGGCTGCTAGAAGCGGTCAAAAAGTATTAGAAGCTGCAGAGCGGCCGAAGGCTGACGAACGCGGCCTGATAAGCGGCCTAAGGTTCCTAGAAACTGCCGGTCATCAGAGCGGCCTGAGGCAGCATAGCAACTAGCCTAAGGATCTATGAAGCTGTGGAATGTCAGAACGGCCTGAGGTTACATGAAGCCTGTCGAGGGCCATGATGCTGCCATATGCGGCTAGATTAGCGGCCTAAGGGTGCCGAAAGCGGTTTGGCAAAAGAAAGATTGAAGGCTGTCGGAAGACTAAAGAACGGACAAATGTTCCTATAATCCGTCTGGTGAGGATGCTAAGGCTGCCGGAAGCGTCTCAATCGGTGGCGGCCTGAGATTGGTAGTAGCGGCTCCCATTTGAACAGTCAAATGCGGCCAAATGTTACCAGAAGCGGCCTCAAGATCACAGAAAGCTATCGATGTTCAAAGCGGCCTAGGCCAACCAGAAGCGATCTGTCTTGAGCGGCATAATGTTGCAAGAAGCGGCCTCATGAGGGTCACGAAACCCCCTGACGCGGCTCAATCGATGGCGGCCTAAGGTTGGCAGCAGCGGCTCCCATTTGAATAAAAAATGCGGCCGAAGGCTACCAGTAGTGATATATAATCAACAAAAAAGCTTTCGGCAGCCGTTGGTTAGTTAGAGCCACATCCATTAACATTAAAACGTAAAAATGTCGCAGAAAGCGGCCAAAGGCTGCCACACACTCAAGAATTCTAAGCACGGCCTACTGCTGCCAGAAGCGCCGTATTCCCCCAATCAGCGGCCTTCGGTTGTCCAAAAAAAAAACCTACTGCAGGCTCTTCTGTTTATCTCCCACTTCCGTGTACATGTCGGAGACCTGTTGGTAGGCGGCCGCGTTCCTAGGATCCGATTTGATAACCTGAAAAAATTATTACCTAAAATTCACCAAAACATTTGAAAATCGCCAAAAATCACAAAAACCCACTTCCAATAGCAAATCCAAGGCCTCTCTGACGTGTCCTCTGGCGTACTCCACATTCGCCTGTCCCAGCAGGGCATCCATCGTCTTCTGCATCTTCTTGGGAGCCACTCGTTCAGCTAAAAATTGGAATTTTACACACTCCAGCGTCCTAATGCTGCCAAAGGCGGCCATGTATGAATTTTCTGTCTTTGAGCGGCCATTGATTGCCGAAAGCGGCCGACTTCAATGAAAAAGGAACGTACCGGCTGAAGCTGGAGGGTGGAAGGCCGACTGCTCCGATGGGATTTTCGGTTCGTCTTCGGGCTCAAGCGGAGGCGCCTTGGGCACGACGAAACTCGAGCTTCTCGGGTCATTTTCGTCGGAAACCACCTGAAAAAGTTTCTTTTGTTTCGAAAAGACAAGAAAGCATAGCCAAAATTGGCCAATTTCAATTAGCATTATCACATGCGGCCTACGAGTGCCAGAAGCGGCCTGCTGCAACAAAAGGCGGTCTACGGGTGACAGAAGCGGCCTATGGGTGGCAGAAGCGGCCTACTGCTGTCATAGGCAACCTATGGCTGCCATAAGCGGTATACTACTGTCATAGGTTGCCTACGGGAACCAGAAGCGGCCTAGGGGTAATGAAAGCGGTCTACGGACGCCAGAAGTGGCCTACGGGTGCCATAGGCGGCCTACGGGTGGCAGAAATGGCCATATCGGCCTACAGGTTGGCGGCCTACTGATGCCACAAGCGGCCACACGATTTTCAGCCAATAAACCACCAAAAACCCACCTCTTTGACCAGATTTCTGACGAAAAAGGGCAGCTCCACGCCGAGATTGCTAGGACCGGCGGTTTCGTCCATCTGTAAATGAAAAAATGGGGATTCAAACAGAATTTACAACTTACAGCTGAGGTTCCCGGCTGCATTTCGTCGTCATCATCGTCGCCTTCTAAAATTTGTAATTATTTCGGGTTGAACCATGGGAAAATCATCACTGCGTACCAAAAACGTGTAAAAATCGACTCTTCGACCCATTATCTTCCACAATTCGCGCAAAAAGTTCGGAAATCGCCGTCATAACGATATTTACGTGACAGATGAGTGGTAGGTTCTCCACAAGACAGCCCAAAATTTAAAAAATGACAGTACTTCAAGGAAAATTGGACAGTCCTTTAAAAAAAACTGCCGCTCTCTTTGCGAGAAAATTGAACTTTCCTTGAAAAGCTTAGGAAAAGTCATGATTTACAAATTTTTACAGCTGTAAGACAAGCAAATTCTTAGGCGCGGCCTGTGAACAAGAATCTTCTTGATTGTTTAGTCATTTGGAACAGTAAAAATGTATTTCTGCCTTAAAATTGACGGAATAATCATATTTTTGTGACAGATGGGTGGCAGGTTTTCCATCAGACCACCCAGAAATGAGCGTTTTCAGTTCTATTTTTTTCTAAAAATAGAACTAAAAATAAAATTTAATTTACAAAAATCCCTTACCCGCTCCTCTCAATTCGTCCTCGATGGTCTGTCCTCCGGAGAGACGCATAAACTCGTCGTAGGTTATTTCGCTGCGCATGAACTTGGCGATGAGGCTCTCGCCCTCCTCCGTCGGAGCAGCTTCTTCCTGATTTGAACCTAAAATTCACATAAACTTTACAAAACTTCAGAAAATAACAAACCTGACATGTCTCCCATATAGCCGGCCACGTCCACTCCGCCGAGAATGATCTGGCCGTGGGCATCATCGGCACCTAAATTCCAAAAATTATGCATTTTTTTAACAGAAAAAATTATTTTCAGAGCAATAATATCGTTTTAGACTATTTTTTTTTGTCAGTTACACCGCGTAATTCCAAAATCCACGTGCGGAACCGAACCAACATCCGATTTCGCCACAAAAAAGCCTGCCAGAAAGCATTTCTCTCATTTTTTTTCATTTGTTTAAAATCTTTTTATTAAGCTAACAGTTGTTCATATATAAATTTTATATTTATAACATAAACGATAACAAACCTGGCTGAATAACGGGAATCATTGGGGTGAGGTCTGCATCCGAGTCATATCCCAGCTGGCGGGGATCCATTTACGCTGAACTGTTTTTTTAATATTAATTTAAACTTTAAGTTCATAAAAACATAATTAACAATTTTTTTAAGAACAAATTTGCAAATTCAGCACACAATTTTAAATTCAAATTTGAAAAGCTCCGCCGCATGGTTCAACGCGGCTGTTTTGAAATTTCGTGCCGGGACCTAACGATTTTTAACGGGATTTAAAATTACATCAAAACTGTCAACAAAGTTCGTGAAACTGTTTCGTTTTGATATGTTAATTTAATAAAAATATTAATTTTGTTTGTTCAGACTGATAAGCAAGGGCCAAGCCACAAAAACTGAATATAATGAGTAAGAACGCCGAATCATGGATGTTTCCGCAGAGACTCTCTCTTTCGCTCTCTCGCTCTCTCTCTCTCTCTCTCTCTCTCTCTCTCTCTCTCTCTCTCTCTTTCAACAAGTTTTAGTATCTTTTATTTCGAGTATTCCCTTTTATCCTTCTTTCTTCTAGGCATCCATCTCCTTGTCCATTTCGTCACCGTCGAGCACCTTCATCTTTCCATTCGTCTTTCCAGTCTTCGCCTCGTCAACGCTCTTCTTCTCCGATCCCATCTTCTTCGCATTCTCTTTCTTCTCCGAAGTGGAGACCAGGTTTTCCGTGAGCTGGCGAATGGCCAACCTTCAAAAGAGCATTTTAACTTTCTTCGGAGGGATGAACGTACTGGAGACTTGCGTTGTTAGTGGAGAGGGTGGCAATCTGATCCTTGAATTCCCTCGACTCCTCCTTGACCTGCTCTTTGTACTTCTGGAAGGAGATGTCTCTCTGAGCGAGAAGAGTCTCCGCTCGGAGGCACTGCTGCTTGCGGAAGTCGTTGATCATCTCAGCGTCGTGAAGGCGGTCATTGGCGATGGAGAAGGCTAAAATGAGAGATAATGAGACAAAGATAGAGAGAAAAGAGAGAGAGAGAGAGAGAGAGAGAGAGAGAGAGAGAGTGAGAGAAACGAAACTCACCCTGCCTCAGCTCCTCCGCCTCCCTCGTCGCCTCCGTCTTCTCCTTCTCCACTTCGTTCTTCGTCTCCAGAATGTACATGATCCTCGCCTCCAACATCTCCACCCCCTCCTTGCTTAAAGAAATCTCTCTTTTCTACCAACTTTTCAAAATACCTCTCCCTCCTAATCTCCTCCTCCCTCAGCCTTCCCCTCTCCTCCATCTCTTTCATTTCCTTCGTTGTTTCAGTTACCAGGGCTGCCTTCTCCAGGACCTGATGTCCAATCTCAGCTTTGCTCTCCATCAACTTGGCGATCGCCTCAGTGAGCTGAACCGACGTCTCATAGAGGGTCAAGTTCGTCTTCTTCAGCTCCTCGTTGGCCTCCTTGAGCTGGCCCTTGACACCCTGAAGCTCCTCCTCCATGGTAGTCAGTTTACCCGTCGCCTCCCCCAACTTCTCCTTCGTGTCTCCCAGTTCCTCTTTTGCCTTCCTTCTGAAGGCAAAGCTTATGATAATCGTCAGTAAGCCGCCTTTGGTAGCTATAGGCCGCTTTTTAGTCACAGGCAGCCTTTGGCCGCGCAAATGAGGCGCTTCTAGTAATTTTAGGCCAATTTGAGCTACTTCTGTCAAATTTTGGCCGCCTCGACAATCTTCTTCTTAAATGCATAGGTCGTCTAATTTTTCGGATTGGAAACCTTAGGCAGCCTAAGTGGTCCGCTTAAGGCGCCTGATAAAACCACTGAATTGGGCCGCTTCTGACAGTCATAGTCCGCCTAATTGGACCGCTTTTGTCAATATTAGGCCGCCTAATAATGCGGCTGAATTGGACCGCTTCTGAGAACCACAGGACGCCGGATTAGCCCGATTTTGGCAACATTAGGCCGCTTTTGGTAGCCTTAAGCCGCCTCATCAAACCACTGAATTTGGCAGCTTCTGGCAGCCATTGGACGCCTGATTGGGCCGCTTCTGGTAACCTTAGCCCGCTTGATCATGCGACTGAATTGGGCCGCTTCTGACAGCCATAGTACGCCTGATCGGATCGCTTTTTGTAACCTTAGTCACCTTATTGATCCGCTTCTGCCATTCATAATACGCAGCTGGTGACCGTAGGCCGCCTGAATGTGCCGCTTTTGGTAACCGTAGGCCGCCTAATGAATAGACAGGCCGCTTTTGACGAAAAATAGGCCGCTTAGGCTCTATTCGGCAACCTCATGTTGTCTAATTTGGCCGCTTCTGGTAATATTAGGCCGCTTAATCAAGCCTCCGGCAGCCATAGGCCGCCCAATTAGAAAATATTAAAGGACTATTAGCTACATTACCACTTGTTCCCTTTTGCCTCTACGAACCCTTGCCTTTCGCTGACCGAAGTGCGATTTTCGATAGGTCGCTGGCGGGTGGCGCGCGCGGGGATCCAAAAAAGAGAGAATTCTTTGTACGCCTTGTCAATAGGACGCCTGATTGGGCCGTGTTTTCTGTCGCCTGTTTTCTGAAGGCACCCTGGCTGCTGCACTTACTCCGATGCCATCAAAGTCTCCAGGAAAGCGCTCGTATCCCGAGAGATGTAGGAGGTTCCGTAGACTGTGTCTCCTTCGAACGTTTTTCCAACTGAGTCACCGATGAAGTAAGAAGAGTTGTCCGAATATTTGAAGATCGCCATGGACGACGGAACTCGAGCGTACTTTTTGCCGACGAATCTGATGTACCTAAAACGTTTAAACGTAGGTTAAAATGTAGGTAGTCAAACTCACTTCATTGTGGGATCAAGGGACGAGAGTTTGAAGTCTTCAATGTCGCAGTCACACTCCTTTTGGACGCAATTGTCGTCGAGTTTCGTCGCCTTCTCTTTACATTCGTAGCATTTAGCCTTCATCTAGAACAGTTGCTTGAGAGAGAGAGAGAGAGAGAGAGAGAGAGAGAGAGAGAGAGATGAAAGGAGGCAAAGATGAATGAGACAGAGTAAGAGAAGATGGAAGACCAACCGATCTTAGGGAGTGCGGTTAGTAGAATGAGGAAGTTGGTAGCAGAACTCACTTACTCGTGAGTTTATTCAAATTTGGTGCTAGATGAGCGTATGTCCCCTCACTTCTCTCCCTCTCTCTCTCTCTCTCTCTCTCTCTCTCTCTCTCTCTCTCTCTCTCTCCCTGTACTCCTGTTTTCTCTGTTTCCAGCTAGCCACACAACGGCTACTTTTGTCACAGCTAGGAAAAAAGAACCGAGTCTCTTCTGATATCATAGAAATCCTATTTTTTCCAATATCCAGGCGTTTAATTGGGCCGCTTGTGGCAACCATAGGCCGCTCAGCTCGCCTGGTTGAACATCGGACCAAGTTGACCGCTACATGATAGCCTGCCTTTCTGGAATCTCCTCATATAATAAGGTCGCCAATCCCTCCTACGACAACCTTAGGCCGCCTTTCGTGCCTTTCCAGCCGCTGTTGATAACATATTACCTTGTTCAGGGTGGACGACAGAAATTATATATCGGGCGCATCCTCTCCGTTGGTAACCTCTTTTTTCCTCTCATTACTCTACCTCACATCTCCTCTCTATCTCCCGGTGCCTCTCTTTCCCTTGCTTTCTCTCTCTCTTTCTCCTTCCATGTCGATCTCTCCTTGTCGCTGCCTCCCATTCTCTAGCAATTTTCCTCTTCACGCACGCACGCACACGCACACACACACACACACACACACACACAAACACACAAACACACACGCACACACACACACTCTCTCTCTTTCTCTCTCTCTCTCTCTGTCTCTCTCTTTGAATCTCTCACAATTCTCTGAGTGAGTGGGAAATTCTGGGAGGCCCGACCCATTTATTCGCCATAATCGAAATCGTCGGCTCTTGTTGATGGCGGGTGTTCAAAGGAAGAGTCATGACATTAATATGTTATAGACTAACGACACTCTGAGAGAGAGAGAGAGAGAGAGAGAGAGAGAGAGAGAGAGAGGTTAGTCTCCATCTATTTCATGTGATCCCTTTGTCAATTGCCGCAAAGCTTTTCCTACAACATCTTTGATGCTCCAAGGTAAACGTCAGGACAAACAAAGGTTATCGCGCCAAAATCGGAGGTCATCGCCTCTCGCAGCTCTCACTCTCCTGTACTATAGCGGAAGTTTTCGTTTATACTTTACTAGCCATGTCTTCCTAACTCAAAATGCACATAATTTGCGAGCCATATAGCCACAACTATATAAAGACGAGTCGATTCCCATGGAATATGGCCGTCTCTAGGCCGTAAAACATTGCGTTGCCAGCCACTTTTCCGTTGGTTGAAAAATCATGTTCCGCGGGCGCATTTCGCTGACGTGTTGCTTCTGATTCAGCATCCAATAGAACAATTGCAAAGATGTTATGAAACTTTCCCATTATAATTGAGTGTCTACGTGGTCTGCCTCTGTCTCTGTCTTTTTTACTTTTTCTCTCCCCCATGTCTCTCTCTCATTGGCCTATATCTCTGTGTCTCTTTCTAAACCGTCTCTCTCATCCCTCTGCCTCTGTCTCCGTCTCACTCTTTCCTCTCCATATGTGTATCTCTCTCTCTCTTTCTCTCATTCCCCTCTGTCTGTGTTTCTCTCTCCCCTCCGTCTCTGTCTCACTCTCGCATCTGTCTCTGTCTCTTATTCCCCTCTCTCTCCTCTGTCTCTCACTGTGTCTCCGTTTCCCTTATGGCTCTGTCTCTCTCTTCTTTGTCTCTGTATCTCTCCCATCTATCTCTGTCTCTGTCTCTGTCTGTTTCTCTCTCCCCTGCGTCTCACTCTCCTCTCACTTCCTCTTTGTCTCTATCTCTCTTTCTGTTTCTCTATCCCTCTCTCTCTATCTCTATCTCTATCTCTCTTCCTCTTTTTCTCTCTCTCTCTCTCTCTCTCTCTCTCTCTCTTTCTCTCTATCGGCAGGGGATCGAACTGTTGTAACTTGAGACCCCCAGTCCGACCTCTTAGCCATTCGGCCATAAAACCCAAATGCGATTCGTGATGAGATCTTTTCTTTATTTCTTTGTCCCCTCCTCTTAAACAATACTATCTCGCGTGCCGCAGGCGCCGGGGGTGCGCCAGACAGCGCTGCAAACCGCCGTGTTGTGTATTGTCATGACCCACTGCATAGCGGCGTTCGCTTTCTTCTTTGTTGCACCATCGCTGTTGCGTTTACGCTGATCCCTTCTCATCCATAATAGTCCGTTACTTCTATGTAAACCTATACTTTTCATTGTGAACATCTCTCCTCTCTAACTACTTGCCTGTATTTATCTGTTTTCGCTTATTTTGAGTGTGTCAGTTAGCTTAACTCCAATCTATCGTCAGGTTGATCAACGTTATGTTATTTTGCAACTTGATTCAGTTAAATTCATTAAATCACAGACTCTGGAGCGGCCCCTGTATGGCCACCTTAATAGAAAATGCGGTGGTGAGAGTTCCAGAATCGGCTAAGATTTTGTCTACACTATTTGAAAGGCTTCAGCCAGCTCGATTCTCCCATTTACTCTTAAGGTTGTCACTATCAATTTGCTCTCATTTACATATTTCCGATTTTCCTTATCATACCGGGTTGACCTAAACGTATTGGATAGGAAAACTCAAATCGAAAAGGCCGCATTTTTTGTGTTGATAACACGTACAACTTTACATTTTGCAAGGCAGTCGGGTTGCTCTCGTCTCTAAATGCGATAAGGTCATTTGGGAAAGTCGTTTCAGACATAGCTCTCACGGGCCGGTCCGGGTCGACTTGAAAAAATCCCCGGCCCGTCTACTCGGCCCACCTAGTCAAACTGTCACCCACGCGACCAAGGTTCGAGGCACTTAATTTTTGCAGGCTTAGAATAAGTTTAGTTATGTAATAAAAGTATTATGAAGTAATGTTAAACAAATTTATGTAAGCTGAAATAACGATTTAAAGAAAATTACTTAGACAAGTTTACAAACGGGCCGCGCCGGGCCGACACTTTTTTCGGCCCGGCCCCGCTTCGGCCCGCGGGCCGGCCCTTCTCGTGAGAACTATGGTTTCGGAAATGCTAATGGGACGTTTCGCAACCTAATTAGCATATTTTCCTAACAGTTTACCTAACAAATTGCATTCTAATCGTAAGTGTGGTGCAAAACGTTCCAGGTTACGATTCACCTTGAGTGCAGTTTGAACAGGTGGAAACAATCCCATTCAGGCAGGTGAAAACCATCCCAGACGGGCAGTTAAGACGCTGCGGTTCTATTTGGACAGTCACAACCCTTCCCAGTGAAATTCGTACAGGTTGAAAAGACTGCTGCTTGAAGTTTCAATTTGCCCGCAGTGCCAGCCTTTGTCTTTTGACTGTCTCGTGTCTGTCTGTCTGTCTCTCTGTCTGTCTGTCTCTCTCTCTCTGTCTCTCTGTCTCTCTGTCTCTCTGTCTCTCTGTCTCTCTGTCTCTCTCTCTTTCTCTTTCTGCATATCCATGTAGGTGGTAGATTGTCTTGGCATCTTGTCAAACGTCCATTCTTCATGGCTAGGCGTGAACAAGTTAGCTTCCCGATACCAGTTTTCGACTCTATGTAAAGGTTCCCAAAGTGGCTTGAATGACACCCTATTTTCAATGGATGATCTTCTTGCCTGACGACAGTTTGTTGATCTAACCGCTAAACTATAAATGTTCCAATTCACGCCGATGAATTCATCTCCTGTCGCATATGCGCGCTTTATGGACTGATATTGGACACCACTCCTAAACAATTCGGTTTTCGCTTAATTACTCCAGTTTGATCGTTTCGGAAGCAACTAACGTTCACTAGGGTAAATAACACGACGTTTCATGTTGTCGCTAAGGACCGGTCCTTCTCATGGATGGCAGCGGCCATTCTTGCTATACATCCCCTCTCTCTCTCTCTCTCTCTCTCTCTCTCTCTCTCTCTCTCTTTCTCTTTCTCTCCCTCTCTCTTTCTCTTCGTGTGTTTCTGAGGGCTCACTCACTCACTCACTCACTCACTCACTCACTCACTCACTCACTCACTCACTCACTCACTCACTCACTCACTCACTCACTCACTCACTCACTCACTCACTCACTCACTCACTCACTCACTCACTCACTCACTCACTCACTCACTCACTCACTCACTCACTCACTCACTCACTCACTCACTCACTCACTCACTCACTCACTCACTCATTTTATTTTTTCTTTGACCTTTGCACTACTGTTGCAGCCACCTTATGTAGTTTTCTTATCTTGTCAATGATTGACGGGTTGATAGTAAAACCGGATTTAAATACCACTCATTCCGCGCTTCAGCCATTCTCCCTCCCCTCTATGTCTTTCCTTGAAAAAGTTTTCTCTCTTACATAACCCCATGGCGCCACTAACTGGAAATGACAACCAGCTGCGCAAAAACGCTCTACCTTTTTAAACCCTTCCTATGCATATTTTACGAATTCAAAAACGAAATTCATTAAAACTATACCTACCAAAATACAAAGTGAAATAACAGTTAACATTACACTTGTCCCTATGTTGCCCTTCGACTGACCTCCATATACTTTTCTTATCAGGAGAGCGCAATGTTATCTTTCTGACGGACATGCTATCTATCAGCGTATCTCAAGGTACCAGATGCGGTGTTTTCTCGTACATACGATGTTCTTGTTGTAATTATTTTTAAATAACAGGTTTACTGTTGTAATAATCACATGACTTTACAATATAAAGTTACTTTTTCACAAATTTCCGGTTTTTCTCATAACGTCACTTTACAATAACTTTTACTATAAAATCGTGTATCTGCTTTTTCCTGCTGTCTTGTCTATGTCTCGCTGTCTTTTGTCTATCTCTCTCTCCCTCTGTCCCTGATGCACCCTCTGTTTGTTTTTACACCTCATACTGACCTAAGTCATCAGAGTTGCGCAAAACAACAGTTGCACATTGCGCATGCTTTGTCATTTGGTCCACAATATCCCCTAAACCTGGTTCGCGCCGCTCCGGTATTCTTAGCCGCGTCGCGCTCACAATCCTATCCGAGTCGCTCTAGCTCCGCTATTCTGACTATATGGAATGGCTATTAGCCAGCCATTTTTGTTTGTGTTGCGCGTTCCTGGCTATTTGAGCAACGTCTTTTGCTCAGCGCTTCCTTTTTTACTCTCTTTCCCTTTTGCTCACACGCACACGCACACGCACACGCACACGCACACGCACACGCACACGCACACGCACACGCACACGCACACGCACTTTTTTCTCATTCCAACCTCTTTGCAGCCAATGTTGCGTTGTTTGACCCAAACCGGTTCAACTCCCCAGGTGGGCGTTTTCCGTTTTCCGTTTTCTTCATCATTTTCGAAACTCACCTTGAATCCGCCTTAAAATCGCAACTTCCAGCACTTGTCCCTCTATTTGCTATCACTTTTCCCCGAAAAATTGCCTAAGAACCAGCTCTTCCGCAATATAATTGCGGACCCCATGCCGCCCACTCTGCCCTCTCTTTTCCCGCGCTGTCCTCTCCCAGGCCCCGCCCCTTTCGATCCCCCACTCCTCTTTTTCTTCCGCGACAATGTTGCCATTCTCCGAGCCTTTTCTTCAGGATCAGAAAATGGATCCTCGTATTATGATGAATTATCAACTTAATCTACAGCAGCAAGAGATGATGCGACAACAACAACAACTTCAACAGGCTAGGCCTCCAGGATGGCCGAATGGGTAAGTATTTGGCATAAATAATCGATTTCAGGAGGGAAAATTGTATTATTCCTCTGAAATATCTATTTTATTAACAAAAAAGTAAAATAAACCCCTTTTCCGCCGCAAAATTGCCGTGATCGGCTGGTCAGGGGATTTTCGAAAATCAGAAACTTTGTAAATCGCGGGCGCGGCGGTCGTAATTGACAGAGCTGGAAAATGGCACGTTTTAATAGAAATTTCTTAGTTTTACTTCCAGTTTGCCGAAATTTTGGTATTTAATTTCGAACATTTTGTTACTTTTCATCATTTCAGTTGATTTTAGCATAAAAATAATTTCCACCGCGTAAACAGCAGGCGTAATTTTGTCCCTGTGCAAATTGGGGTTGTTATTTGATTTGTTTTTTCAGTTTTTCTCAAATTTTGCCTGGTTTTCAACAAAATTCTCATTTTTTAAATATTTCATCAACATTTTCAAACATATTCTACTCCTATTCGCATTTAAATCCACTTTTTCTACATTATTTCGACAAAAATCTACCGGTAAATCGTTTTTCAAGTTTTTAACTATTCGTATTTCGCTATTTTTGAGTGAAAAATCGATAAGAAAGCTGAGATTGTGGCTATGGGTGCATAATTTCACGCTTCAGCTGGTGTTTGGGCCCCTCTCATCCATGATTGTCACGGACGTGCTAGGGAGAACGAAAGAACCAGTAGAGGCCACTGGAACCAGTAGTGCTTTAGGTGAAAACATTGAAAACAACGGGAATTGATAACTTTACGGAAAACTTTTGGCGTAACCGCGAAATTCCCCAGTAAAAACAGTTAGTAAGGCTGAGCGCGGGTGTTAACAGCGCAACCCACAACAGTTCGTTGCCCACTTGGCTTAGGGGTTAGCAAAACGGTCTCCCATCCACAGGTCCCTGGTTCAATCCCCGCCGCTGGCATCCTTTTTGCTTTCTATTTATACACTTCCACACTGTCACCTAAAAATTACACCGGAAGCAACTGCGAAAAACAACAGTGCAAATCTGAGAAAACAACAGTGCAAATTGAGTCATTCTATTTCAAAACTAAGGGATTTGTTTTCATTTGAACCAATGTTTACGACAATTTACGAGGAAGACAGAAAGGTCGTTAATCAAAGCCCGCCGTCAGTGAACATCTGTCCCACGCCTCAAAGAAAAACAACATCCGTTTGCACCCTTTCGGCGAGGTTCAAGGACCTTGGCGCCAAGGCCGCGGGGCTTTGCGGGAGGTCTGGATCTTGTCTTTCGGCAAATTCTACCACCTGTCGTTTGCAAATAGTGACAATAGCTCATTAACACGCATACGGCGGCTTCTTTTGATGGAAATCGTGATTTGTCAAGCTCAGAAGTCAAAAAAGAAGCCGTGTAACTCAGCAACCTACCAAATCCTCTACAAACAAAAACAATAGTGGTCTAACCACAACTTCCCAGAACCGTTCCAAATCCTCTACAAACGAGTTTTCCTATGAAAACAGCAGGAGAGTGAGCGAGTGAGCGAGTGAGCGAGTGAGTGAGTGAGTGAGTGAGTGAGTGAGTGAGTGAGTGAGTGCCGACAGTGAGTGAGTGCGAACTTTGCTCACTCAGAAAACTAGACAGCAAAATCGGTATGATAACAATTACAACATCGTACGCAGTAGGCATTTACGACCGTGTGTAAGTGAGCAAAAGCGATTAGATTCCTTCCGCAGCAGTGAACAGAAAAATTGAAAGCACAAGGGTTCGCGACAGAGACAGAGATTCAGAGATAAAGAGAGACACAGAGAAACAGAGAGAAAAAGAGACAGATAGACAGAGACAGATAGACAGAGAGACAGAGAGACAGACAAACAAAGAGACATAGAGGCAAAGAAACAGAGACATTCCAACTCCTCTACAAACCTTTTTATAGCAAGCCATCTCTCCGCATTTCGCAACATAGCTTTCTTGCCACATGGCATCAGCTGCCGCACGCCACTAAACGCTAAGCGGGCCGGCCCGTTGCCGTGCTTGTACAGGAGTACCGTACCTGAACCGTTCCAAATCCTCTACAAACAGTCAGTCTTCTGAAGACATGACCACCATCCTCACAAGAAAAATTGTACTTGAAAATCTTAAAATCTTTTTTCAAGACCTTAAAATTGAAATTTAAAATTCTATTTTCAGGTCTCCGCCCTTCGCCATGCAGGGTCACCCGCATCTGCAGCAGATGCCTCTTTTCAACCCTCTGAGGCCACCTCCTCCGTACGAACACCAAGGAAGACCTCCAGAAGAACTACTACCACCTCAACAGATACACCACACCATGTCCGCCCTGCCGGACTGGCTGAAGAAACCAACTGGTCCCATAATTGTACCCATGACCTTACCGAATGGTACAACAGGGTACTTAAACGTGCACCAGGGTCCCATTATGGCCCAGACAGAACCCCAAGGTCCCACTGTGACTCAGAACGGGGTAGCACCAGCCACAATGCCAACTGGCATTTCGCCAATGGGGGTACCATCTCCCGGCATGCCGCAATTGACGGCTTATGGCAATTTGCCAGAGAGCGAGTTGGCCAGGCTCTTGAGGGAGCCTCAGACGCCAGTGCCACAGGGCACTGTACCCCTAGAAGCCCAAAATGGCAACATGCCTATGGCACCAATGATGCCAGAGGCTGCCACGGCTGGCAGCACCGCTGAGCCGGCTGGCACGACGGTCCCCGTCAAACAGAAGCCGCCGACTGTCAATAACCAGCCAGCTGTCGCGAATAAGCCGGTTGGCACCATCACCATGAAACCTAAATTTACCGAAAGTACCCGGGCAACAGAACAGCCCATGGATGTCACCGAAACGGTGGAAGTACCGGCTGTCAGGAGCCAGGTTGAGCCGGCTGTCAGGAACCAGCAGGAGGAAGAACCGGCTGTCACCAATAGCCAGCCAGCTGGTAGGAACAATGAGCCGGCTGTCAGCAACGACGCCACCAGAGGACCTCTGCCGAGCCCACCTCCCACGCCGCCAACGGCTGGCAGGAAGGAGCCGATTGTCACCAACCAGGAGGAGCCGGCTGTCACCAACTCGATCGACCACGTCACCAACGAATCAGCTGTCATGAACCAGGAACCGACTGTCGCCAACTCACCGGTTGTCACCAACTCGACCGAACAGAACAATGACGTCAAGATGAGCTCCCCTCCGGCTGTCATCAACGAGCCAGCTGCCACAACACCGGCTGGTAGCAACACCACCTCAGCTGTCATCAACGAGTCAGCTAACAGGACCACTCCGACTGTCCCCAAGAGAAAGTTTTTGGTGCCGCCGAAGCTGCCCAAGCGAAGGACTGGCACGCCCGTTTCGCACCAGCCGACAGCCAAGGAGACCACCCAGGAGAGGAACCAGCCGACTGTCACCAAAGAAAAGGAGCAGCCAGCTGTCACTAAGGAGAAGGAGCAGCCAGCTGTCACCAGAGACATTCTTCGCCCAGACGAATCGTTGACCCGAGGAGGATCAGAAGAGAGGCTACCGTGGAACTGAAGGAGACCAAGGACGCCAAGAAGGACAAAAAGATGGGTAAGTACTTTATTTTTGTAATTTGCAAATTTTATAAAAGATAATACAAAAATACCTAGTGTGGAATCGAACCAACGACTTTTTGGCCGCGACGGGCATTTATCCACTGCGCTTAGGGGAACAAAAGGAATATAGGGGCCTGAAAACGGAATTCTAAGCAAAAAGCCCTGCCGAAAGTGTCACGGGGGAAGAATGAACCAGTTTCATTTCAAAACAGCCACTTATCTGGCCCGTTTCGTCACCACGTCACTCGCTAAAAAGGGCGCCGGCGGGCGGCGCGGCCGCGGCGCATACCACACTCATTCTCACCGTGATGCAATTTCTCAATCCCTGTTTCATATTTTCCATTAGTTTTTGAGAGAGAGAGAGAGAGAGAGAGAGAGAGAGAGAGAGAGAGAGATTTACTTTCGTGTCTTTGCCTGTCCTAGCAGACTGTCTATATTTTGTGTTTCAGAGAAGGAAAAGAAAGGAAAGGAAAACGAGAAGCCCACATGGGACGAGCTGTTTGGAGAAGACCCGCCGGCCCGCATCAGAAAAAGGAGAAGGCCGGTTCAGACGTCGGATTCGGAGACTTCGGATGAGGAGAAGAGAAGAAAGGGAGCTGATGGAGACATCCAGTTGCCTTCCATCAGAAGGGAGACCATCCACAGAGAGAGGATCAAGGGAAACACCCTTGTCAGGGAGAAGATCACCAGGGAGACATTCGTATTGCCACCGACGCCTCCTTCTTCAAATCCGAGGAGTTCCCTGCTTGGAAGTCCCAGGTCGGACAGCCACAGCCTCCCCTCCTTCCTGCCGGAGTGGCACTCTCCCGTTGAGGTGAGTCTCTGTTTTTGTCTCTGTTTCTCTGTCTCTCTGTCTCTCTGTCTCTCTGTCTCTCTGTTTCTCTGTTTCTCTGTCTCTCTGTCTCTCTGTCTCTCTGTCTCTCTGTCTCTCTGTCTCTCTGTTTCTCTGTCTCTCTGTCTCTCTGTTTCTCTGTCTCTCTGTCTCTCTGTCTCTCTGTCTCTCTGTCTCTCTGTTTCTCTGTTTCTCTGTCTCTCTGTCTCTCTGTTTCTCTGTTTCTCTGTCTCTCTGTCTCTCTGTTTCTCTGTCTCTCTGTCTCTCTGTTTCTCTGTTTCTCTGTCTCTCTGTCTCTCTGTTTCTCTGTTTCTCTGTCTCTCTGTCTCTCTGTTTCTCTGTTTCTCTGTCTCTCTGTCTCTCTGTTTCTCTGTCTCTCTGTCTCTCCGTCTCTCTGTTTCTCTGTTTCTCTGTCTCTCCGTCTCTCTGTTTCTCTGTTTCTCTGTCTCTCTGTCTCTTTGTCTTCCTATTTCTATTTTTCTCTGTTTTCCTATATAACCTTTGTTTTGTAGGAGTTCGAGTTCAAGCCCGGGACTGGCGACGACACTGAGACCATCCCCGCTGTACGAAATTTCCTTTTATTCATTTTATATCCATTTTTCAGCTGCTCAGCGACCAGAACCTTGGAGAGGACGAGCCCATGGAAGTCGAAGAGTTCAGGGCCCCTAGCATTAATGTGAGTGTTTCTCTCTCTCTCTTTCTCTCTCTCTCTCTTTCTGTCTCTTTCTTTACCAAACACCGCGCAGCTGCGCAAACAAAAGAAGTGCATGCGGTGAGTAATGGGCGGCGCCGAACATTCCACGCGCCTCTCATTTCTCATTCATTACCAGCCGCATTCTCTCTCCTCATTTCTATGCCTCCCATATCTCTCTCTTTCTCTCTCTCTCTCTCTCTCTCTCTCTCTCTCTCTCTGTCTCTCTCTCTCTCTCTCTCTCTGTCTGAAGTCTCTTATATGCCTAAATTCCAGTCCAAGAGGGTCCGTTTCGACGTGGAGGCTTCGAGAACCGCGGAGAGGCAAACTGCCCCGCTTCAGCCCAAGAAGGAGGCCGTCGACATCTCCCACCTCTACGAGCCGACCCACGTAAGTATGCGTTCGATTTCCCCCTAATTTTAATTTACATTTGTTTTTTTTTCATTATTTTTGTTTTTAAAAACTTTTTTTAAAATTCTATTTGAATTTTTGTTTCCCCGTTTTTCGGCTTTTTATTGACTAGATTTAAACCAACATTCACCGTTTGTGCGGTTGTTTCGCTGTTGCGATTAGAGCGCGTTTGTCCCTTGTAAAAAAGCTGTTTCAAGCCAATTGTATGCGTCTTTCTTAGCTTTTTACAGAATTTGAAGAGTTTTCCAATCTCATAATTAGTTACGCATTAATTCAATTTTCTTGACATTCAAACCTATTTTACCATTTGTTTTTGGCGCGGTTCTTTAGGATTGGTATTGGAGCGCGTTTAGATGTCTTTATACTTTTCGTCAATCCTACGTCGGCTAAAATGGGCTAAAAATCAATCATTTATGTGCTGAAACCCAAATTGTCATTATAGCGCGTTTTGTATGTCTTTCCAATCTCATTAATATTTTAAAACTACTTTTAATATTATACGAACTTTTATACCAATTTTTTACAATGTTGCCGTTGTTTTTTTTTTTAAATTGCTCTTGGAGCGCGTTTTCATTTCTTTTACTTTTCGCTCGGTTAAAATGGGTCTGGCAATTATTTTCGAAATAATAATGAAAAATGTGAATATCAACATCGTCAAATATGGCTAAATAGGGCGTCCCTAAACAATTTTAAAAAAATTTCTGCGCGGGACCCAAGGCGTGTCTGCGTCTCTCGATTTAGTGCGCTATTTCGTCGGCGATCGTCCGTTTTCTCGCGCGCGCGTGTCGCGGTCTGCTAGACCGCGTCTTGCATTGATTTTTTATATGGTTTCGTTCATTTTCATGAAACATTAGCATTTATTGATTGAAATTTTTCAGAACTGCACCGGCCGTGACTGCAAGGACTGCGACCAGATGGACCTTCTGGAGACTCTTCACATCGTCAGTCTCTGATTCGACCAATCGCCTCTTCTCGCTTCGATTCGACTCCTTCGACCTCGCTCTCTTACTCGATCTCTGTCTCCGTCTCAAACCCTCTCAGGTCCCCGTCTCCGTCTCAAACAGCCTTATGGCCACCGACTCGGCCTCTGTCTCTGTCTCAAACCCCGCGCTCCGTCTCTGTCTCTGTCTCAAACTCTCTCTCCCTCTCACCCAGCGTTGCTCATGTCGGTGCTTTAGAGCACCAGCACACCGGAGACAGGACTCTGTCTCCGTCTCAAACGCTTAGAGACAAGTCTCTGTCTCCGTCTCAAACGCCCCCCCCCCCTTTATGTGGCCCCTTAAGCGCCCATAACCCCAGCTTCCAAATCCTCTACAAACAAGGTTGGATTAACCCGCAAGGCGGGAATCGCCTTCCCCATAAAGAGATCGCACCCCCCGCACCCACCACCGAAACTCGCGCGATAAATGCAACTGAACTATAACTATACCTAAACCATACGATATTCATACCATTTTAAGAATCGAAAAAGTTTTATGTTAATCGCAATTATACACATTACTATACTGCAATTAAGCCATACTTGTAAAATAAAGGATTGTATTCGAAACTGTATGAGAGACGTATGGGAGTGTGAGTGAGAGTGTGACTGTGAGTGTGAGTGTGAGCAAGGGTGGCTACGGGCCGGCCCGGGCCGCCCCGCTCTCCGAAAATTCACGGCCCGCGGCCCGAGATCAAAAAATCCAAAAGTTGAAAAAAAAGTTTTTCACGATTTATGTGCAGGAATTACGTTTCTATTGTACCTAATGTATGAAACAACTATGGCAAAAAAAGTTTTGCCGTCGGGGGATCGAACTGGGGCAACTTCGGATTACCAGTCCGACCTCTTAGCTATGAAAAACATACAAAATTTATATAGGGTAGTTCGAATCCTCCCTCCTTCATACAGTATGTTTTGCACAATTAGAACTATGTTTTGCAACAAACAGAACTTAAAATTAATGACTTTGAAAAGAGTTACATAAAAATAGATTTTCAAAAAAGTCGGGCCGGCCCGGGCCGGGCCAGCCACCCTTGAGTGTGAGTGTGAGTATTAATTCTCATAAAGAAAATAAGAATCCAAATGGTCAGTATTCATTTATAATTATCTACAGTGGTCGCCAGAGATGTCGCTGATTGTGCGATTCATAGTCGCCAGTGAAGTTGAATTAGTAATGAGCTCATATCGAACAATTAAAAATGCAATGTTTGTATGATTGCATTTACTCGCAAATACCATTACTTTCTTAGGTCATTTTGGTAGTGGATAGCAAGCATGGCAACGGGCCGGCCCGGGCCGGCCCGCTCCAAAATTTTTCAATATTCATTTATAATTAGTAATGAGCTCATATCGAACAATTAAAAATGCATTATAGGCCCGAGTCAACCGAAAATTTATGCCTTTTTTCAATGTAAAAATCAAAAAAAAACGAAAAAAAAAATTTCGGGCCGGCCCGGGCCGGCCCGCTTCAAATTTTTTCTCGGGCCGGCCCGGCCCGGGCCGGCCCCAAATTTTACCATGCTTGGTGGATAGCCACAGGCGAACGTCTCCACATTATCTTGGATCTTGGTCATAATGAAGTTTAGTTGTCTAAAGTCCTTTATAACGTTATCAAAGTCAAAAAAAGGGGTTGTTGATATGGAAATATGCAGGAAACTTTTCGTTACGAACTCGTCCGTGCTGAACATCCTGAAAAAATTTACAAATGAAAAAAGGACATAATCGTTCGCCGCTGTTTTATAGCATATTTCACATGGACTGGGCTGTCTTGAAAAAATCCTCGGACCTGCCTAAAGCGCTTCTGTGCGACGTACATTCACCTCAAAAGCAAATGTAGTTTTATTTTCGCAATTTTTCGCAAAAGTCACGTTTAGTGGTGAGATTGAAAATTCGTTCGATCTGCTGGAACCGCACCTGAATAACTTCTGCCATCAGGCACAAGACGTTTGCGAAAGACGTGAAAGAAGCGTGAGTTATCAAAACTTCAGGGACATGAGGAACTAAGTAAATGATAGATTCCTCATTGAACGTTTTAGAAGCAAATAACAACTTTTTCTGAAAATGAAAAGTTTGTTTTGTGTTATGAAATGCTTGTGGCCCACAATGCGTCGCAGTGGTTCGCCCTGGAGACAATTTCCTGGGGCATCAATGCCAGCCCTTTTATTCCGATAGCTGAAGGTTTAAGAAGGCGAAGAGCGGAGTGAAAGTGTTGGGTGGCACAAAGATGGAGAAGGCGAACTCGAAACTGAACTTTACACAGAAAATTCATATATGATTCCTGGTGTTGTTCTGGCTGAAACAGGGTAATGCTGCAAGAAAAAGGCTAGAGGCAGAATAACGACGCGGTTAATTAAAGGGACCGTCAGGGACCTTTCCATTTCCATTTTCATCGGGTACGGTCGAAAATTATACTAATTAAATATGCTAAATTGTCTGCAACACTCCTCATTTTCCGAGTAATCTCGTCCTATTAGAATGACAACTTCAAAATTAGACTAGCTTGTAAACATCGTGCATACAGGCGTTGCGGCCATCCGCAGAATCTGCAGACAGTCGGCCCGTTTTGGGCACTTTGAAGCAAGATTTCTCGAAAACGGAGAATTTTGAGCCCTATGTTGTATAGAGTTTTTTGATCAGCTGATTTTTATCTTTCACCTGAGCCAAAGAAATTATATTTTTGGAAATGATTTCGGAAACAATTTCTTTGAAGAAAATAAGGTTTGAAAAAGGAATTCCCCCTTTGTCTTCAATTGAAAAATGTCTCTAAAAACTCCCAAAAAAAATTCCCTTCGCTTTGCGATTTTACGCGTTTTGGCAAAATGTGAAGCATGCTAACATTTTTTTAAACTTGAGGCGCTCCTATCTTGAGGCGTTAATTTTGCTTCAAAAAGAATAATTGGGTACTTTTTTGAATCAGAAAAATGATAATTTTACGCGGAGTTTCCCCTTTAAAGGGGCAGTAAGGAGGGTTTTCATTTCATTTTCGGTCGTATACGGTCGGAAATTATGCGAAGCAACTATGCTAAATTGTCTCGCACTCTCCTCGTTTCTAGCGCTCTCTCATCCAATTTGAATGAATTTTGGCCTATTAGCATGCCCTGTAAATGCCGGACACGCAGGGCGTATTGGCCGTCTACAAATCTGTAGACGGAGACCCGTTTTTGACGACTTTGAAGCGTATTTTCTCGAAAACGATAATTTTTCGACCCATAGTCATATAAATTTTCATGATGAGCGAATTTTTCTCTCCTTTTTTAGCCAATGTTGTAAAACCCGCCTGACTGTCCCTTTAAAAACTGCATTAGTAAGTGGGCATATACTTATTTTCACGCATTTCCAAAGAAAGAGAAAAACTTACAATATATAAAAAGTTGAAAACGAAAAACTCTAGTCCTTTCGTAGTGAAAAAGTCCACAGATCCAGCCTCTGTCTGAACCAACCTCCTAGCTCCTTTTTGCCCACTAGTGATGACTAATTGAATATTCTTGTCCGCATCATCTTCAAACGTTTCATTTATTTTTTGTAAATTTTTTACTTACTTACCAATTTCGATTCCTATGTTGTGTTTAGGCATATACATACATACATACACACGGTTTATTCTCTAGGGATCTACCCTGAACCGCCAGAATGAATCACAGTTGTCGACCTCAATTCCACGAAGTTGACCTTGTTGTTCCCATACTCCTTTGATTCGGCTCCAAATGCCTCCTGGCCAAGTTGCTGGTACAGCTCTCCTTGGGGGAAGCAGCTTCTTCTCAGGGTCCTGGGACGATCGGGGGACTGTAGACGACTTCGGTGATCCATTTGGTTGGAGCTACGTCCTCACGGGGCTCCACTCCGGCTTGAGGACGGGCAATCCAGGCCCGGTTGGGAGAGCGGCGAAGGGACCGACCGCACGGCCGCGCGAGAGGTAGGAAGGTCTCGCGCGGCCGTGCGGTCGGTCCCTTCGCCGCTTAGGCAAATGGATCCAAATTCTCTTTTTGTTACAGTGTGCCCAATTGTAAAAACGCTGATTGGTCTGTAGAAGACGGGAAAATGCTGTAGGACGCAACTGAAACAAACGGTGGAATTTAGAATATTTGAAAATTACTGCAGTATTTTGAAAATATTAACAAACCGCACCTTGTTAACAATCGCAGAGAGCAAGAAACAATCCCATTTCTGTAGAGCAACAGCCATTTGTAAAATATTTTAGATTTTAAAAGTTTTATGGTTACCAACTATTCTTAAAAACTGAATAAAAAGCGAATTGATGCAAAATATTGAAAAAGCGATGCAACAAGGTTTAGGTCGATAAAAAAGCCATATCGCTCTTTCCGCGGTATTAGATAGTTCGCATTAGAAAGGATTTCGTAAATTGAGTCGAGCCTATCGATAAAAAGTCGTATATTTGGCCAATATCTGGTCGTTTAATTGTGCCGCTGGTGGCAAACATAGGCCGCGCTAGATTTCGTCGCTTTGGATTGCCGAAGGGCTGGTCGAACACAGGCAGAGTGGGGGGGGGGGAGTCTTCCAAATAGACTTATGCCGTTTTGGAATTTTTGATGGTGTAAGGCCAAGAATCCCGCCTTCGGTAACCTTAGACCGCCTTTAGGACTGTTTCGGTCACATTTTCCCGCTTTGTTTTGCGAACATGTCTGGACCGCACGGGTCGACCAAAACTTCGTATGGGGTCTGAATAGCGCCTGGACTCCATTAGCACCAGATTTCCTCCTCTCGTAAGATCTGCCTCTCTATCTCACACCTCTCCTCTCCTCTCTCTCTCTCTCTCTCTCTCTCTCTCTCTCTCCCTCTCTCTCTCTCTCTCTCTCCCCTCTTTCTTTATCGTCCAATGCCGAGCTTTTTTTCTTTTTATCTTTCTTCGCCCTTGGTTTCCATCTCCTTGCCCATTTCGTCCCTGCTGATCACCTTCATTTTTCCATTCATCTTTCCCATCTTCACCTCGCAGTCGATTGTCTCCACTCACCCAGCAAGCTTGTCCTCATTTCTCGAGGGATTGGAGATCATGTTCCGGAGTTTTAGGTCTTTTGTTAGGAAGTCGGTTTCAGGACCAAGAGAAGGAGAGAATCAGGAAAGAGAGAGAGAGAGAGAGAGAGAGAGAGAGAGAGAGAGGCTCTCACATTGTTTACCTCATCGCTGTCTTCCTCACTCTTTCATCTCCGTGATTCGTCTCACCTGGCCGTCTCTCTCCATTGAGGCAAGGGTGGCTGAGTGCCGGACCGGCCCGAGGTCAAACTTTCTAAACGTTAGAAAAAAAAGTTTTGCACTATCTATGCACTGCAAATGTGTCTCTCGCATGATAATTATATAAAACAATTAAGGCAAAAAGTTTTGTCGACGGGGGATCGAACTGGGGTAATTTCGGATTGCCAGTCCGACCTCTTAGCCACTCGGCCATGAAAATTTAAAAAAAAAATTTATATAGGGTAGTTTGAATCCTGCTTTATATAGTATGTTTTGCACAAATAGAACTATGTTTTGCAACAAACTGAATTTAAAAATAATGAGTTTGAAAGGAGTTATATTTAAAAATAGATTTTCAAAAATAGTGGGGCCCGTTCCTCAGATTTTCTCGGCCCGGCCCTCTGATCAGCCACGCTTGCTTGGAGGGAGGCTTTGTATGTATCCATACATCCACTCTCCCTCTCACTCATGGCGTGACAGGGAGCGTTTGGGGGCTCGATGCGTCAGCCCCCCAATGGTGCCCCGGAGGCAAAGGAAATTCATATTTTATTGCCTTTTTCAAGAAAACGCACCCAATGTCCACCTGTGCTCTCTCTCTCTCTCTCTAAGCAACACATTGTCGAGAGGGGAAATATTCATCTACAACCAGTATTTACAGCACAGACCGGCACACGCTTAAACGCCTACCGTCTGGGAAACAAACTCATGAACTGTGTAAGACGAAAGAATAATTGGATAAGACGCGAGGATCCGTACAACAGGGTTAATATGGTTAGACTGCGACCAGATGGGGGTAAAACGTTGGCAAACGGGTAAAGGCTGAAGGACTGGCGACTGATATAAAAAGGACCGCATTATGCACTGAGCTCGAGGGGGACACAAAGGTGGAAGGGGGGAGATCGGAGCACTGGGGAAGGCGTTCGGACGGCAAGTGACAACGTGAGGATGTGAGGGAGTGAGGAGTTATTTCGTCGGCGCACTCGCCGCAGCTCCAAACTCCTTCTGGCACATGGAACACGAGTACTCGTTATCGGGGGCCTTCTTCAACGCCGGACGGAGACAGTACAGATGGTAGCCACGGTCACAGTCGTCGCAGAAGAGCAGTTGGTCCTGCAACGAAAAAATTAGTTGTGCCGATTGCACGGTTTTAGATAAAATTGCAAAACACACAGTTTTAGGCGGAATCTGCCAAACACCGTACGGTTTTCTGTGAAATCTACCAAACGCCGCACGATTTTTAGCAGAACATGCCGATTGCTGCAAGGTTTTTAGGACCGATTGGCGAAGTAGTGCATAAAAATTGATTGTGACGCAGATATTTCAACAACAAAAAATTACCGTTCGCCGCATGATCGTCTGCGAAAATGCGCTGCTTGATTTTCCAGAGAAACTGCAATTCCCGCACGACTTTCGGCTACAAAATCCAATGGGTTCGCGTTTTTAGCCGATTGCCGCACAGTTTTTCGAGAAAAAACCCTGAGAATGCCGCACGGTTTTCAGAGAACCTGCCGATTACCGCGCGATTATCGATAAAACTCCCCGAATGCCGCACGTTTTTGGTGGAAAATGCAGACTGCTGCACAGTTTTCGGTACAATCTGCCGAAAATCGCACGGTTTTCTGTGGAACCTGGCAATTGTTGAAAAACCCATGGCAAAAACGATTTTATAACCAACGCTGCAAAATACCGCACGGTTTTCGGTAAAATCCACCGACTGCCCCGCGGTTTTTTTGGTTACGGTACCCAAAAACTCACGTCATTCTCCGAAGTCCCACAGATTGTGCAGCTCTTGCACTCGATGCACTGCCAGCCGTATCGATTGATAACCGAGAGCACGTTTTTGTTAAAGTTGAGACAGGAGGGGTGGCCTGAAAACGGTAAGAGTTAGACCTTTAAATCGAGAGCACGGTAATTTTGAGACCTTTAAAACGGTATACGGTAATTTATCGATCAAAAAGTGGCTGGGTTAATTCCTGAACTTCAAATTGTGTCATTTTTAGACCTTTAATTGGCAAATTTTAGGCCTTAAAAATGCACTAGTTGGGTAGACCTTTAAACAGGTTTTTAAAGGTCTACCTAACTGCCATACGCATTTTAAAGGCCTAAAACATCGATATTTAGCCCTTTCAGGGATTACGGTAATTGCTCGACTTACAGAAATTTTAGACCTTTAAAATAGTACGGTAATTATTAGACCTTTAAAGGCATACGGTCATGTTTAAAAATACACTCACGGTGATTTATTAGACCTTTAAAATGTGAAATGTAATTATTAGGCCTTTATAAGTCTTAGCCAACAGGGATTACGGCAATCATTAGACCTTTAAAAATGGCGTACGGTTTTTGCGTACTGTAATTTTAACAGAATAAAGAAATATGGTGATTTTTTTAGACCTTTAACCATTATGTACAGTAACCTCTTTTGGGGTTAAAAAGGCTTTTAGACCTTTAAATTGAAAAAAAAGCTCACCAGCTCGGCCGCAGTCGTGGCAGTTGACGAGATCCTCGGCTTGCTTAGAGTTTTTGTTCATGAATTTGTTTCCCAGACAATAATCACAGAATTCTGACACTTCTACGTTAGGAGACAATACTGAAACAGTCCTTTAAATAAAAAATGAAATATAAAAACTCACATTTATTAATAGCATTAGCTAGGGGCTCTTGGTGGACGAACGCGTTGTGGTACGTCAGACCCGCGAGGCTTTTGTACTGCGCCCCGCATTCTGGAAACGGTAGTTGATGCAGGATTACGGTAGGCAAAGGAAACGGAGAATTCGCGCCATCTCCAGCAAGATGGTCTTGGCACGAATTTTCTCTTTTTCGGAGCCCCGCGCGCGCCACCCGCCAGCGACCTATCGAAAATCGCACTTCGGTCAGCGAAAGGCAAGGGTTCGGAGAGGGAAAGGGAACGAGGGTTACTGTAACTGATAGTCCTTTAATATTTTCGAAAAAGGCGGCCTAAGGATGCCAGAAAAGCGGCTTGATTAAGCGGCCAAATTAGACAACATGAGGTTGCCGAATAGAACCCACTAAGCGGCCTATTTTTCGTCGAAAGCGGCCTCTCTATTAGTTAGGCGGCCTACGGTTACCAAAAGCGGCACATCCAGGCGGCCTACGGTCACCAGCAGCGGCCTATAAATGGCAGAAGCGGATCAATAAGGCAACTACGGTTACAAAAAGCGGCCCAATCGGGCAAGCTATGGCTGTCCGAAGCGGCCCAATTCAGTCGCTTGATCACGCGGCCTAAGGTTACCAGAAACGGCCCAATCAGCCGTCCAATAGCTGTCAGAAGCTGCCAAATTCAGTAGTTGATGAGGCGGTTTAAGCCTACCAAAAGCGGCCTAATGTTGCCAAAAGCGGGCTAATCCACCGTCCTGTGGTTGTCAGAAGCGGTTCAATTTAGCCGCTTTATTAGACGGCCTAATATTGACAAAAGCGGCCCAATTAGGCTGACTATGACTGTCAGAAGCGGCACGATTCAATGGCTTGATCAGGTACCAGAAGCGGCCCAATCAGGCGGCCTAAGGTTGCCAACACCTGGCAAATTCGACGATCTATGCATGAAAGAAGCGGATTGTCTAGACGGCCTGCGTTTAACATTATTATCTCAAAGTGGCCTAACAATGATATTACTAGAAGCGCCTCATTTGCGCGGCCTAAGGTTGCCCAAGGGTTTAAGTGCATCCAAAAGCGGCCTATGACTACCACAAACGGCCTACTCGTCAGCTGATGACAATCATAAGTTGCGAAGCTAGTTCGGCTGCCTAAGGCTGCCAGAAACACCTTTCAATCACAGAAATTGATCGTTTAAAGGACCTCTTACAGTAACCCTCGTTCCCATTTCCCCTCCCTCTGCCCCAAAAATCGCCCTCTTTCGACCGAATTTGGCATTCGGCACGGCGGGGCGCACGGGATACTCACTGGAGCACGCGTGCGGCTCGCGACGCCCGGCCGCACTCGCCTTCTTCTTCTTCGTCGTGGCGTTCTTGCCCTTCTTGCGCTTGGAGCCCCAGTCGTCCTCGTCGCTGCCCGACCCGTTGCTCATGATATCGTCGTCAAAATCGTCCGTAAACTCCTCCTAAAGAAATTTTTTAAAAACATAAATAAAAATAATAACTCACAAAGACGTTCTGCTTGGGGGTGCCGCGGGAAGACATGGCCAGGTCCATGGACACGTCGGCGATCGAGACTTCTGGAAAACAGAGAGGGTTAGAGAGAGAGAGAGAGAGAGAGAGAGAGAGAGAGAGACGTACCGGGGACGGGAGCCTGAACCTGAGAGGCCTGGTTTACGGCGGCGTCGAGGGCCGGATTGTCGCGGAGGAACATCTTCATCTCGACAGCGTCCGAAGGCTGGTGGTCCTTCTTTTTCCACCGCGGGGCCGAGTACTGGATGTACTGAAACACTAAGATTAGAGGGGACCCTTCTGGTAGCCATAGGCCGCTTAGTAGGGTAGGCGGCTATGTCTTCTACGCAAAACTAGGCCTTTTGGGGGAACTAGGCCCATAGGCCGCCTAGTTACGGTCCTTTTTGATGCATTTCGAACATGTTACTGAACAGTTAACTGTCAGCAAGTTACGTTGCCGCTTTGGGTAAGAATAGGCCGATCAAATGAATCTTTGGGTAGCAAATTTTAAAGCATATTCAGCCCAGAGCCGCTCCTGGCAGCCTTAGGTCGCATAACTTAAGCGCTTTTGGCATGCTCAGGGCACCATTCGTGGCCTTCCTCAGAGGAAAAATTTTAGCGAAGCTCCGCCTTTCCCTAAATTTGACAATGATTCAATCCGTAGGTGTACTAATACACTCACAGAATACATGTTTCTAGGATTCTTTCGTGACGGGACCCATTTTAATTTGTCCAGATTTGAAAGCCAGTTTTGTCGTGGAACACCGTCTAGTGAGTGCCGTAAAGAATGGAATTCGACGGGTAGCGTTGGCGACCTACGGCTGCCAGAAGGGGCCAAACGTGAAGGCAAGTCATCTTGTAGATAGGCAAACTGAACAGGCCGCTTTCAACAGCTTTGGCCGCTTCAGGCAGACTGAGGACGCCTAAACAGCTGTGAACAACAACAATCCGCCCATTTTTAGATAGCTTCTGGCAGCCTCAGGGCTCTAAACCAAGCCGATTTTAGTTATCAAACCACCGCCGTACGTCGAAAATCGCGGAAGTTTTTGAGGCCCTGAGACCTACATTAGCTACCCGATTTGTTAGCCTTAGGCAATAAAACTGGACCCGAGTTTGGTAGCCTCTGGACGCCTAATTGGGCCGCTTGTGGCAACCCAAGGGCGCCTAGTTAGTGACTATTTTGGTATTCAAATAACGCAAAATTGGGCAGCTAACCAACAAAGGGCCGCTCAGAGCTTACGACGCATGACAGGTTCTGGCAGGCTTAGGGTGCACTGAGATCAAATTAGATTCTGACGTGCGGCCTGCGGCTGTCAGTAGCGGTGAAATTCAAAAATTCAACGACCGCCATTAGAGCACTTCTGGTTGGCTCAGGACGCTTAATTAGGCCCATTTTTGGTGGCAATACAGCAGTAGGACCGTTTAGCAAACAAAAGGGCACACGGGCCGCTTTTGGCACCCGTAGGTCGCCTAAAACCAAATAAAACAATAAATAAACCCACCACATTGTTATCGGTGCTGGTGTACCGTTGTTCCGGCGTTTTGTAGTAGTTCTGCACGGGTCGTTGAGCAGTACCCGTCTGTTGATCGTAGTAAGGGAAGCGGAACCTTAAAACCCCATTTAAAACAAATTTTCATAAAACTAACCTAGTTTTCCGCTCGTTAAACGTCCGGGAATTCCATTTTGAGCAATTTTTCATAAGCTCTACATAGTTAGCCTCAGCTATCATATCTGAAAACAACGTTTTTAAAAGGATTTTAAAAGAAAAAGGCGAGGAAATGAGAGAGAATGGGGAGAAATGGGCGCCGTGGTGGGGAAGACTGCAGATGGTGGCGCAGGCCTCCCGCGATCGATAGCCACCTCAAACGGGGACAGCGGAGGCCACCGGGCACACAGCCGCTAAGGGTAAATAAAGGTGGAAATACCCAAGGCAGGTGGAAATAAAGCAATTCATCAATTTTGTAAATAATATCAAAATTTTAAAGCTAACGTTAACAATAAACGCTAATATTTAGATGGAAATGCGAAAATTAGGAGGGGTCGAAGCGAAATTTGAACAGAAAATAGGTGATGACCTTGATAGGATAATGAGCTCGATTGAATGGGAGCCAGGTGGGCTGAAAACCGTGCGGCAATCGGTAGTTTTAAGCCAGAAATTGTGTGAAAATAGCGAGATTGTGAGAAAATACACTGATACACAATAAATAAGCTAAAATCAGAAGTGTTTAACAACAAAATAAAGCAAAAAATCGTTTTCATAAACCCCTAGGGGCCCTCAAATTAAAAATATCGCTTCAATTGAAGCTCAACGGACTTGAAATTGCAAGAATCTTTAAAGTTACCCCCCCCCCACCTGTTATGTTTCAGGGCCCGAAATTCCATTGCTTTTTGTCATTTTAGCTGTAAATACCTATTTAGGGTTGTACCCCACTCATTCTTCTAAGTGTTATATAACTTGACTTCACGGCCTTTTCCTTCTTAAATTTGAAGGTACTCCATTTACAAAAAGGCCACGGGCACTTTGAGAACTGCCAGAATTAAGTGTTAAAGCCTTTAGCTTAAAGGTTGCATGTGGTCCCGCAACGAACAGCATTGGCAAAGTGCCAAAACTCGCGAATCTGTTGAATATGCGGTTTTTGTCAAAGAACGAGCGCTTTTCGTGGCGGGACTCTTTGTCCAAATGCAGGAAAAGAGGTGAATATGGACGTATGCCAATCTTTGAGTGTGCGTATTTAACACACTCGCAGGTTTTGGCAAAAAGGCAGGTGAGTTTCGTGGCCGGAAATCATTTCCCACATTTATATGGCAATTGGTAATATCCCGAATCCTTTTTCCCAGTCTCTCGAATTCCGCCAAAAAAAAAAAACGAGCATTACCATTTATGTCTCTCTCTCTCTCTCTCTCTCTCTCTCTCTCTCTCTCTCTCTGTCTCTATCTCTATCTCTGTCTCTCTCTGAGCTCTCTACCTCCGTTCCTTTCCAAATGACCAAAAACCAACAATTTACTTAAACAACATAACAAAAACTCAACAAAACAAGGCAATATCTGTAAATCAAATGGCGTCTTCGATGGTCTGCACACCGGAACCGACGCAAACAACCCGCGACCTTAAAGGACTAAAAGTTAAAGGACCGACTACCGTACCCACCCGTTAATGGTGAAATAGGAGGGATCCCAGATGGAGAGAGACTCGGCGCCTTCAAATGTGATTTTACTCGAATCCAGAGAGTGGGTGGCCAGGCGACAGTCGAGGGAGGTGGAAAGGAGCCGGAGAGAGCCCTTCTTCTCGGTGAATTCCACGTCTAAAACGAGGTTACGGTAGGGGTACTGTAGTGAGGCTTACGGGTTACGGTAGAACAGTGGTAGCTGACTGTGTCGATGAGGGAGAGGGCGCCTTGGGAGAGGGAGAGGAAGGCGACTTGGCCCGATTCGAGTCCGGCGGCGAAGAGAGGGGAGGAGGAGGAGGGAGAGATGGCGAAGGAGGAGACGCCACAGGCGGCCACTTGGATCTGAAGGGAGAGAATTGAAGAATGAGAATGAGAGTGAGTTGATATGTGTCTCTGAGTCTCATACCCTGTCTCTAAGTGTCTACTTTCCTCTACATAAGCCTAGCCACAAGGGTTCGGCCCAAAACTCTGCCTCCCCTCCCCAGTCTCTGCGTCTCTGATACCAATATCTTTGCCTCTAAATTCTACTACTACGTTTCTGAATTCATACGTTCCCCCTGCGTCTCTGCGTCTCAACCCTCCTTTACGTCTCTGCTCCGACCTATGCGTGTTTACTTTCCCCTGCGTCTCTGACTCGTCTCAATAACTCTCTTCAACCCTCTGCGTCTGTGACCCCTGTCTTTATGACTCTGCGTCTCGGACCCCCGTCACTATGTCTCTAACCCAATCTTCTGCGTCTCTGGCTCGAGTTTTGTCCCAGTCTCTGCATCTCTACCCACCCCTATATCTCTGATTCAGCCTCAGTGCTTACCTTCCTCTACGTGTCTGTGTCTCTACATTCTCCTGTGTCTCTGCCCCCAGAGTTTACATTCCCCTGCGTCTCGAACCATATCCTCCATGACATTCACCTTTTCCTGCGTCTCTACCTTCAGCTCTTCGTTTTTGACCCAGCTTCTGCGTTTCTGGTCTAGCCTATGCGTGTTTGCATCCCACTGCGTCACTGATCCACTCTTCATGACTCCGACCCAACCCTCAGCGTCTCTGACGCTCGTTTCAATGTGTCTGACTTAACTATCTGCGTCTCTGACCCAGCCTATGCGTGTCTATTTTCCTCTATAGCTGTCGCCAAAATGAAATCATATGCTAATTGCGAAAATGTGCAAATCATGCTCTGTCGTATAATGATTAGACTACGAAGTTCAATGTCAACAGAGGATCACTGGAACATTCTAATTTTATTGGCATGATTCCAATTTGGCGACAGCTATATATAAGTCTCTAACCCATCTCCATGACTCTCTCCCAACCATGGCAACGGGCCGGCCCGCTGACAAAATTTTCACGGCCCGGCCCGGGCCCGACAAAAAATTTATGCCTTATTTCAATGTAAACATCAAAAATAACAAAGAAAAATTTTTTCGGGCCGGCCCGGGCCGGCCCGTTCCCAAATTTTTCTCGGCCCGGCCAGGGCCGACCCGCGATTTTGCCATGGTTGCTCTCTCCGAACCCTCTGCTTCTCTGAGCTTTCACTCTCCGTCTCTGATCCGCAACATTTTCCCGGCGTCTATGACTCCTTCTACCTTCTGAGTCTCTAACCTCTTGACATGTTAATCCTGTGACTCTCTATGTCTGTGAAATCCAAGCTCTGCTTCTCTAGCCAACTCTGCTTCTCTGACTATCTCGTTTTCCTCCATTCTTTACTTCTCTGCCCCTCTCACCTCAGCCCTCTCTTCGATCTTTTCTTTGTCAACAGTCCAAAGCCACAGTTTCCCGGCTGTCGATACAGCTGTCAGATGGGGAACTCCTTCCACAACCACCCATCGAACCTGCAAATTAGCCTAATAGCATATGCTCCAAAACAGTACCTTGGTGAAGAGAGAACCATCGGGAGGAGGGACCTTGTGCAGCACTTCGATTCCCGTCAAGGACACAATGTACACTCTGAAAACACGAAGTAACTTTCGAGGAGAACAGAAAAAACACGGGCCGGCCCGTAACAGGCCGGGCCGGCCGGCTGCCGTGAAGGGTATAAAACTCACTCAATCGAGCCATCTCCGTGGGCGGCTGCAAGGAGGCGACCGAAATCCGTCTGAAACAGAGGGGTTATGAAAACCGTGCGTGAATCGGCGGTTTCTACGAAAAAGCGCGCGGCAATCGGTAGTTTCCATCGCAAAATGTACGGCGATTGGCATTTTCTACCAAAAACCGTGCGCTAAACGGTACGTCTACCAAAAAGTGAATCAATCCAAAATTTCCCACCTCCTCCTTCAAAAACTGCACATCTACGATTCTCGTCTCCTCTTCGTGGTGGAACCCGGCCAACTCGGTCAAACACCGTTCATCCTGTTTTAAAAGACCTGCAACTAAAACATTTTAATGGTCGAAAGGTACAAATTTACCTTCCACCGACAGGGACCAAACTACAATCCGCCCTTTTCCACAACCGGTGGCCAGGAGGACTTCTCCTGTTTCTGAGGAGCAGCTGTCAATGCACTGGAATCCGGATGCTTCTGTTATCCGCCGCAGAGGAGTCCAACTGCCTGAAAAAGCGAGTGTTTGTTTTCGATTAACCATTTTTTACAGTCGCTTTCGTATGTGTTAAAGTAATGTGTTTATCACAGTACCCCGCGGGAAAGCATAGTAACCCAAACTTGTATATTACAGTAGCCCTTAGGTGTTACAGTAACCCTTAAGTGTTACAGTAGACCAATTTTCAGTAACTGAAGTCTTTGTTACCGTAATCCTTACGTGTGTTACTGTAACGTAAGCGTGCGTTAATATAACCAACGTATAGCCTAACGAAGCCCAATTGCGCGTCACAGTAACCCAAATTTACTGTAAATCAACCGTTCGTTACAGTAACCCAAGTGTGCTTTTTTACAGTGGCTTTCGTATGTGTTACAGTAATTCGAGTATGTGAATTACAGTAATATATGGGAAGTTACCGGAAACCAAAGGGCGGTTGTGTGTGTTACAATAACACACACGTGTTTGTCACACGTAGTACATAATGTGTACATTACGGTATCGAAAAAGTGTTTGTTACAGTAACCAAAGTGTGTGGTTTACAGTCACTTTTGTATGTGTTACAGTAATCCGTGTATTTTCATGTGAACAAAGGGTATAAATTACAGTAACCCCTGTGAATGTTACGACAACCTAAGTACCTTTTCTACAGTATGCCAAATAAGAATCAGGTATGTAACAGTAACCCAAATTTGTATGCTACAGTGGCCTTTGTATGCGGTACAGTAACCCAAATGTGTGCCTTACAAAAGCTGTTATAGTTGTTATAATACACGTGTAGTTTACAGTAACAATGCGAGTGTGAAATACAGTAACCCATGCGAATGTAACAGTAACCCAAGTGTATCGATTCCAGTAAACTTTAAATTCGAAATGCGGTAATTTTTACGGTAACGAAAATGTGATTGTTACAGTAAGCCGAGTGCGTTCGTGACATTAGGGTTCATTACAGTACCAGAACTGTATAGTTCGCGCCAAAACTACTTCGGAACAACGTGCCAATGTTTTGATGTTGCACCTAGGGTAAAGCGTGCAATATAGGATACTCAGGTAGTGTACGCAGCCAAATTGGCCGAAGTAGATTTGGCGAGGAGTATAGCACATATTAAGGTTACAGTAGCAATCCCAGTAACTTGTCTACGTTTGGTATAAAACCCAACTATCTTACAGTAACCAAAGTGTAGGGGTGTTCCAGTAACCCAAACCCACCATTCTTCTCGACTTTCGTGAAAACTATGCTCGTATCGTTGCTCCCAGTACAGATAACGTCGCAATCCTCCGCCTTCGTGGGTATACTGTGTACAAAAACCATCTGTGCCTTGTGCAGGTTCTCCGTAATCACTCGGTATTCGGTCAACGTGGCTTCATGCGAAATTAGCTTCTGAAACCATCGATCTGTGCATTAAAATAAAGGGGAAAAGTACCTCTTTCTTTATAAACTCGAAGGTCCCCCTGGTGCCGGAGAGGGTGAACTGCCAAGGGCGGTTCCCACCACCACAGGTGAGGCACATGACACTGAGGCCGGAGGAGAGATCGAGGAGGTGGAATTCGGTCTGAAAGAGGAGTTAAGGAGAGAGAGAGAGAGACTTACCGAGTGAAAACCAGCTATGTAGCTCTTTCCGTCTTGGCCGAACAGAGCTGAGGGCATTTCGAGGTCCAGCACGTCGGAGACGGACTTGGTGGAGAGGAATCGAAGGGGCGGTTCTGGAAAGAGACTTTTGTATTTCTCTATCTCTCTCTCTCTCTCTATCTACTTCACTGGCACTCTACCTTCACTAGCTCTCTACCTTCACTGGTTCTTCAGTAACTTCAGGTATCAATTGTCTCTCTCTATCTCTTTTTTTTTTGTTCTTCTATATCACCTAGAGTGAGGCTTCTCTGACGAAGCATTTACCTTCTCAGTTCACTCTCTTGTTTGACTCTGCCCCGCTCACTCTGTGTACTGATAATCTCACCGTCAGATGCTAAGGGGCGAAACGGTGTTTTTATCACATTTACTGTTTTCTCTTTCTCTACTTAACTCATACAGGTTTTATCGCTTTACCTATTCCCTTTTTTCGTTTCTTATCACTCACTCACCGGCTTCGACGTCCAAGCTCCAGTGCTGGAGACATCCCCTCTTTGTGAACGAGGTTAAAACCTCTCCAGAAAAACTGAGGCTTAAAACCTGGTCGGGGAGGTGTCGATCAACCTGAAAAAAGTGAAAATTGAAGAAAGACAACTCCTCCTTTATGGCAGTGCAAGAAATTGCTAATTTTAGCGCTCTAGGCAACTGCGCCTACTTATTCAGTTTCTCTCTGTCTTGTTTTGCGCGATCGGGTAGATGAGGGCGGGGTTCTTAAATGACGGGTCGGGCCGAGAGATGTTTTGGGAGACCCGGCGGCCAGCCCCTTTATGAAAATCAAAACTTTAAATTTTATATAAACTGGCGCAATATTTTTTTAAACTGGTCTAAACAACTTACACTTAAAGCCAAAACTACTTCGTCACTATGTGCCAATGTTTTGATGTTGTACCTAGATCAATGCGTGCAATGTAGGATACTCAGGCCGTGTACGCAGCCAAATCGGCCGAAGTAGTTTTGGCCAGGAGTATAATATGTTTGTTACTAACGTATAAGTCAATATTAGTTGTCCAGAAAAGAATTTCGCCGACCGGGATCGAACCCTGGTCGTGTGGGTGGTCCAGCGTGGACGGGTTGAACGGGCCGGACCGACCAAAATTCTCCGTGGCCAGGTCCACCAGAAGAAACTTTGAATGGGCTGTGACCCATGGCTGGTCTCATCGCGATGACCCTTGATCAGACCCATTCAAAGCGGATTTTAGATCCTATTGACACCCGGTTGTCACGAACTACGACCATCTACGAAGTGTGCGATTTCATGAAAAAAAAAAGCGACGGGGTGCTAAAAAAAATAGCGCAATCTTTTAGCGGATGCCTGAGCGGGCCCCAACGGCTTGCAAACCCACAGCGGACCGGTCGGTCTTTGTAGAAATCACGAACCTTCTGGAATGTTTTCATTTCGATTATTCCACCCGACGTCTCAGCAGGGATGGAGGCCGTGAGGAAGTGGCCGCAGACGGAGCCCACAATGACAAATGAGCTGAAATTGGATTATTGTGTTAGAGAGAGAGAGAGAGAGAGAGAGAGAGAGAGAGAGAGAGATTGTCCCACCTAGCGGACCCTCTGTGAACCGCCAAAGCCGAAGGAATCAAAGGTCTCTTCTTGGCTATCCCTTCCAAAGCCAAGGCAGCTGATAATTCGACAACGTCTTTTGTTCCCAGGTCCAGGAGGTACTGAAATTTCACAGTTTACATTGCAACAGCTTATCAATGGAACCAGCTCCTTAAAAATTGGCTGAAAATAAACTCACCGCTACCCTATCCACCGTGTACACGAAGACGAAGCCTGGACAACTGACGACCGAAACGATTCGAGAAGAGGCGTCGATTTCAATTGGATCAGCTAGAAAAATGGGGTTTTACGATTGGAGCGCACTTACAGTTGTGGAAGACGACCACGCTTTTGAAACCATAGGCCACCACAAATGGAGAATCACCGGTCGGAGGCGGAGGAACGAGGAAGCGGAGATTCCGATCGGGGAGGATGGACTGGTTATTGCGGAACAAGCGGCTGAAATGGATGAGTCGAGCAGAAAACAGTGCAGAATTCGGCAATTTTTTACCCAAAACCAGGCAGAAATCGGTACTTTACACAGAAAACCGTGCGGCATTCGGCAATTTTTACACCCAAAAATGTATAGAAATCGGCAACTTCTAACAGAAACCATGCATTAGCCTGCAGAAAACAGTGCGGCAATCGACAGCTTCTACAGAAAACGACGCGACAATCTGCAGCTTCTACCGAAAACCGTGCGGCAATCGGCAGCTTCTACCAAAACCGTGCCTAAATTGGCAGTTTATATAGAAAAGCATGCGACAATTGACAGGTTCTACGAAAAACCGTTCGGCAAGCGGGTTTCTCCCGGAAACCGTGCACAGATCGGCAACTTCTACAAAAACCTGCGGCATTATGAAGTTTCTACGGAAAGCCGTGTGACAAACGCCCTTGTACATCAAAAACCGTGCACCAATCGGCAGCTTCCGCCGAAAACCGCGCAGAATTCGGCAGTTTCTACGGAAAACCGTGTGGCATTTGGCAGTTACTCACCCTTTGCCGTCGACAGTGTACAAATCGTCCCCACAACGGGCGAATCCTCTCAAATCCGCGCAAGTCTCCACAATTTCGCTCTTCGGCTCTTCAATGTTCGGGTCGAATTCCAAAAATCCTCCGTTTTCACTACCACAGTACTGAAAATTAACATAAAAAGCAATTAGGATATAGATTTACCAATCGTTTGTTGTGCCAGGAGAGGGAGCGAATGCAGCCGATATTCAGAGGGTAGCGGGCGAGGACTCGCAGCTCGTTTTCGGCGTCGAAGGACCATTTTACGACTGACTGAAGATGAAAAATAGACAAATAGTAGGAAATTTGGAACCTGGTCGATGCCGGCGGTGTAGATGAAGCCATCGTCGTCGGAACAAATGGAGAAGGGGCGAGCTGAGTGACCGAAGGCGCAGGAGAGGGCGTCGCTCTGTCTGGAAAAGAGGGAGGTAGAGAGAGGGATAGAGGGACAGAGAAATAGAGAGATGAGGGAGGGAGAAAAAACACTCTTACGCCTATATCTGCGTCTCTAACACTAAATATCGGTCCACTTCTGCTTGTTTCTATCCGTTATGTCCACTTACAAGGGAATGGCTTTTCATCAGTGTGGCCAAATAAACCGAGGTATATTGCAAAGTGTGCCCCAATACTTCAGTTTTAAGGAACTGTTTTCAAAATCTGCTTCCGAACCTTGGTTTTCGAGAAAACACGATTTTTCTGTGGCCCACCCCACTGTCAAATTCGCTTCCGAAAGTGATCGGCGCGCGGGTCAAATTAAAACCTGATTTGGTGGTTCACTGGTAGAGTGTTTGACTACTATGCAAAACTTTTTGGTTCGAATCTTTGCTATGTTTATCTTTTTGCTTTTGTATTAATAAAAGCGAAAATGTTTTTGCTATGCTTATTGTTTTACGCTGTATTTCTAATTTCAATTACCAATATAATTTTAAAAAATGATTCATGTGTTTTTCATATTAACACGACATAAAAAGAAAAATGTACGACTTTTCAACCGGGAAATGTTCTTCAATACATTTTCCATTTCTTTAAAACAAAAGCAAAAATAAGAACATCGCAAAGATTCGAACCAAAAAGTTTTTGCATACTAGTCAGACACTCTACCAGTTCACCACCAAACCACATTTTAATTTGACCCGCGCGCCGGCCACTTTCGGGAAGCGAATTTGACAGTGAGGTGGACCACAGAAAAATGGCATTTTCTCGAAAACCAAGGTTCGAAAGCAGATTTTGAAAACAGTTCCTTAAAACTGAAGTATTGGGGCACACTTTGCAATATACCTCGGTTCATTTGGCCACACTGATGAAAATCCATTCCCTTGTTAGTTGCCTTATACTTTGCACTTTGTACCGGTGGGGAATGAAATGTGCCGTATTTTAGTGATAGGTTCAAGGTCTCACTTACAATCCGGAAAATGCCTCCGACCCGTGCTCCAGCTTGTCTCCCGGCCAGTGCCAAACTCGGAGACTTCGGTCGTCAGAAATCGAGAACAGCCGGTCGGCGATCAGATGTAGGCCGAAGAGCATACCCTGAAAGAGTTGTTTTAAGAGAAAGAGAGAGAGAGAGAGAGAGAGAGAGAGAGAGAGAGAAAGAGAGAGAGAGAGAGACTTACCGTATGGCCCAAATATCTGTGAATCACTGCGGGCCCAGTTGAAGGCATGGAGATGAGAATCTCTCCGAAAACGGTCCCAACCACGGTGTAGAGGTTCTCCCAACTGTCGCCGACTAGTAGTGCCTTCAGTCTGAAAAAAGATTTTTTTGCGAACCAGTTGCCTGTCACATAGTTTTCGGTAGAATTTGCCGTCTGCCGCAGAGTTTTCGCAAAACAAGTTCCTATTGCCGCACGGATTTCGCTAGAAACTGCAGAATGTCGCATGGTTTTGCTAGACCCTGCCGATTGCGCACGGTTAACGAAGATGGCGATTTCCACAAGTTTTTCGCTAGAATGAGCCGAAAGCCGCAGGGTTTTCGCTTCGAAATTCCCATTACCGCACGGTTTTCGCTTAAGAAACTGCCGCATAGTGTTTTCGCTTGCCAACTACCGCACGGTTTTTGGTAGAATCAGATGAAAGCCGCACGGTTTTTGGTAGAGAATGCCACTTGCCGCGATTTTCCAAAGAAGAAAAAACTCACAGCACGGCGGTGTGTGAAGACTGAACTCTCCGTTTCTCCTTCAGCCCGAGTGACTCCTTTTCCACGTTGACTTCGAAGAGACACATCGTGTTACATGTGAATAAAACGGCTATCTGGAAGGGGAAAATGCAACAATTAAAGAAAAAAATCTGGGGTACCTGACCACCTTGCAGCTCCTTAACCGCCAGAATTTGATCCATGAAACCCTTCCCAAAGGCCGAGGGAAGGTCGCAATCGCCGGAGAGCAAGGGCCGAGGGATGAAGGCCAGTCGGCGTTCTCCGAAGACAAGAACTCCTCCTGAAGATTTAAAATGGCTAGGGTAATATAAAGGGGCTTTGCGTTAACCTAAGGCCGCTTCCGAGCCACTGAAGACAACCTTAGGCCGCTCTAGGGATCAACGATAATCTAAGGCCTCTATACATCCACAAACAGCAACCTAAGGCCGCTTTGGGCCGCTGGGAACAGAACGATAGATCAAACGAACCTAAACTGGTAGCCGCCACGCCGTAGATGTTGATCCCCTCCTGGGAGAAAATGCGGACCTCTGAAGTTTTCTTCCCATCGCGGATGACTTCCAGGGAACTGCCGTGGGCTGTAAAAAGAGATGTCCCCAAAGTAACTTATCCATTTAAGAAAATAATTTTGTAAATTCGATTTAGCACAATTAAGATCACTTTTACACACAGAATTTACGAAAGTAGGCATAGTTCCCATGAGAAGTGCCGGCGCACGGACCGGGCCGGCCCAAAACAAAACGGGCCGGATCGCGCTGAGAAGAATGTCGGCCCGACCCGTTTCGGCCGGTTTGTAAATATTTTCAAATTACAATTTCTTTTAATCGTTATTTAACCGCACGTTAAAATTTTACAACTCCGAAACCCTTTTTATAATACTTCTATTACACATTTAAACTTATTCTCAGATAGCACAAATAAAGTGTCCCGACCGAGATCGAACCTTGGTCGCTTGGGTGACAGTTTTACTAGATTATCCGAGTAGACGGGCCGAAGCGGGCCGGACATTTTTTTTCAAGTCGGCCCAGCCCATGAGAACTAGCGCTGTCGCCAAATTAGAATCCTGCCAAAAACGGTGCTATCGCAGTTGGGGGGGGGCATCCACATTTGCATATAGGTACCCCTATTGCTGATTACCTTACATTCCTATTCTAATGTATCTCACAATCAGAGTAATCGACAATTTCAACAAAACTATTTAATCGGCTAATGCATCTTAGGTAGCCAAGGTAGGTAAGGTAACATAGTTAGGTTAGGTAGCTAATTTAAGTAAGGTAAGTAGGGTAGGTTAGGCTATGGTAGGGGGTAGATTAGCTATGGTAGGTAGCTTAGGTGGGGTAGTTTAGGTAGGTAGGGTAGACAAAGTAGCTAAGGTAAGTAAGGTAGGTAAGGTAGCTAATGTAAATAAGGTAGGCAGCATAGGTAAGGTAGTTAGTAGGATACGAAATGTAGGTAAGTTAATTTGCATAGCAGATTGCATCTTGTAATCTAATTTGCTATTCCGTAATAATTGGTGAGCATATTCTAATGGATGCCCCCCCCCCCCAACTGCGATAGCACCCCAAAAACAGCCTTTAGCATTCGTACGATACACAGGCGAAAATAGCGTGCAAAAAGCGCAGACGCATAGAAAAAGCGGTTTTTTTCTCGCCGATTTTCGTGTGACGACGGCTATATGCCAGGGGAAGATAAAATTTCGTATCCGCATCCGGAACTTTTAGCACACAAGTGCCAACCAAATTGGCATGGGTTTAGCGCCAAACGCATATTTACATCCGCTGCAGCGCTGAAGACAACCTAAGGCCGCTTTAGGACCGCCAAAGGGTAGCCAAAGGCCGCTGGTAACCGAATGGTAGATCGAACGAACTCGTACTTTTCCGATTCGCTTTTCACAGAGCGTTGGATTTTCGGTGGGATTCCCCAAGTTCTTCGAAACATGAAAAAGACATCGGCGGGCGGGGAAAACGAAACTAGAGTTGGCCATGGTTAAACGGTGGTATTTTATAGAAATTGGTCTCGTAACGAACACTCAAATTTATGACTCGTTTTTCGATCGGAATCCGTAGACTATCGAAATTTGGTTGTTTCCCACTTCGAAAACAGCCCTTTAACCGGGATCAAACTAATGACAGGCTGCCCTCGCAGTGAGTTGGGCTCCACTTGAATTGTTCTACCAGTTCAACTTTCGAAACGTTCCCTTTTCTGTTTTAGAAGGCATAATACCTGATATCAAGTCCCCTTCATAAGAGCAGGCGGCTACCCGTGGTAGTAACTCGAGCATCCTAGAAACCATCATTATCCCCAGAAGGCCAATCCCAACCAATAACAAGTCGATAAACTTCAAGACGACAAAATTCATACGGAAGACTCATGTTTAAATAACATCGCGAAACGTACACAAAACGAAAAGGACAAAAATTCAGACTAACACGCGGAATAATTAAAAGAGTGGAAATTACAGAAACCCACAGATCAAGAAAACACGTGGGTAGCGCCCGACCTTTGCGATTAAGGGAGCAACCCGAGATGCGATGCAACAAGTCAAAAGAAAACAGCACGAAGACTCGTATCATCCCAGCCGGGGGGTCGGGAGATCTTCAAGTTAATTTAGAACTGCTGAGGCTGGGCGGTGAACTGCCCGGTCTGCGGGAACTGCTGGGCTTGTCCTTGGGCGAATCCACTGTACTGGGCACCGGCGGGAACGGCAGCTGCGGTGGAGGCGGGCTGGGCTCCGGCGGAAGCCGAAGGAGTAGATCCTCCACGAGCACCACCCTGCGTCTGCTTCATCTGGTTCTCGATCATCGCGGCCTGGTCGTGCATTCCCATCGATCTAAATAAAGAGAAATTATGAATGAAATCGAAAACAATGTACCTGTAGTACTCCGCCCACTGTGCAGAATAATCCGGCTGGCCAGTCTGGGGGTTGATGGCAGGTGTGGCGGCGGCCTGTGCCGGGGCGGCAGGCTGCTGGGCTCCTGCAGGGAACGGCTGAGCAGCGGGTTGCTGGTACTGCGCTGCGTAGGCGGCTGCAGTGGGAGCTCCGGCCGGCGCTCCGTAGAAGGCCTGCTGCTGCTGCCCCCATCCGTTGGCAGGATCGGGCTGGGCTAAAAGAAGAAAGTTAGGCAAAAACAAGATGATTCCTCACCAAAACCTCCGCTCCACTGGTTCTGCTGAATGTGTCCGTACTGGTTGTTGAACTGGGGCTGGCCGTAGCCAGCAGACATCTGACCACCTCCACCACCTCCGGAGAAGGGAGGAACAGGAGTTCCCGGGGCAAGATCTCCGACCTGCAAGGACATGGGTTAGTAGCGAAGAAACTATGACAATACCTTGATCCTGATGATGTGTGTGGCGTGGTGGATCTGGTAAGCGGTTCCCTTGATAATGAAGACCTTCTCCTGGCTGTTCGGGGGCGGATCGCGAGACAGCTCGCAATGGGCTCCGCTTTCGGAGTTGATCTGTAATTCATAGTTACAAGGATATATGAAAGAAAATCCAACCTGCTTGATGGTCTCTCCACCCTTTCCGATGACCAAGCCAGTCTTGTTGGCAGGGACGTGCATGTAGAAGACTTCAGTGGCTCCGCCACCACCTCCACTTCCACCTCCGTTGCAGCTCTTGTGGACCAGCTCCGTGATGAGTTCAGTGGCCTTGTAGATCTGCTCCCTGGTGCCCATAATGACAGCGCACCTGTCCTGAGAGGTAGGATCTTCTGAAATTCACAAATTAGTTAATTTAAAACAGTAAAATCCCACCATCAGGCTTGAACTGGATCTTGGTTCCGGTTTCCATGGCGAGGCGCTTGATGGTTTCTCCTCCTTTGCCGATGATCATTCCGACGCTGGAGCGGGGAACGACAACCTCTCCTTTTGCAGTGGCTCCCTCGTGGTTGAACCTCTGGTGACCGCCACCACCGGCGCCGTTGTCATCGCGAGAGGCAAGCAGGTCGTTCACCAAACGCTTGGCGATCTCGATCTTATCCGGATCTCCAGTGATGCGGAGGGGCTTGGGCTGGCCGGTGACTTCTTGAGAATCTTGAATCATGAGCATCTTGCAGCCAGCTTGCTCCTAAAAGAAAGTTTGATTTTAACTAAAGAAGAATATGAACCTGGAGCTGCTTGATGGTGTCTCCCTGCTTGCCGATGACGAGTCCGCACTTGGCAGCCGGGATCAGCATCTCAACGGTGATGGACCGGCCGTCACCGGCACCTCCGAAGTTCTGCTGCTGCTGGGGCATGGCTCCTCCTTGCTGCTGCCGCTGGTTAGCACGAGCGATCACGTCGTTGATCATGGCCTTTGCCCGCTCGACGGACATCTGAAAAAATCGATATTGCAATGGTAAAAGCATTAAACAGCAAAACGATGACTAATCCGAAAACAAATGCCAACCTTCGATCCCTGGAGGGTGCAGTTCCTCACGCCGGTTCCGGGCTCGCTTTCGGGGCTCATCTGTACACGACATTGAGACTGGGCCTGGATATTTTGGATTTCGGTTCCTCCGCGGCCGATGACTAAAAGAAGAAACAATAGAAAACTATTTTTTTTAAATATATAGTAAGTAAATTCACAAAACCAACCTAGTCCTACAGTATTGTCGGGGATACTGATGACCTCGACGACGTTTTCTCCCATGCCCATCTGCATGTAGGCGGCACCCATCTGTACGATTCCGCTGCCTTCCATCTCGTCAAGATTAGCCCTCTTCGCCGGTTGATCTGAAAAATCGAAATTATTCTCAACGTTGCTCAGTCATTCCTGCCGCGCACAAAAATCGCACTATTTTAAATACAGCGGCCAAGGGGAACATCAAAATACACAACAAATGGCAAACCACGAATAATGAATGAGAGAAAATGGCATCAACGTCAAAGGTACGCACGATCAAAATCGTCCTCGAGAGATCGCTTGAGTGAAGAATTCGATGAAGAGTCGACAGCAGCCAACTAAATACAAGTAATGGAAACCTTAATAATAATGAAAGGTAAAAATATTTCCTACAATTTATCAAACATACGGGCAATACAAAAAATTGAACACGCGTTTTCTAAAAGTTAGGAAAGTACAACGCGCACAAAAATCACGTGTACTATTCAGCAAAGACGGCCCCGAACCAGTAAAAATCGATTCCAAAGCGCGCCATAAATCAAACGGTACAGAAAGCTGAGTACAAGCGAACTACAAAAATCGCTTTTTGAATTTCAAAAGAAATTAACGCGATAAAAGTGGAATAGCTGGGGGCAATCTTAGCGTAATAGATAGAATTTTAAATACACCATCATTTACAAAATTCACATGACAAATCAAACAGAAATTCGACATTGCAATCAAAGGAACGTATGTAAAAATCATCGGAATACGATTGATTTATTTCCACAAACGAAACGAATGTACGCGAACTTCATTCACACAAATCATAATATTCCCGTACACAAAATTACTTTCAATCACAAAATCGAGAAACGGGAACAATTGTGGGGGGACAAACGAATGAACCATATCTGCAAGTGGTGGTGTGACATAATTAACCATTGCCCGACAGAAAAAAAGCCCAAAACAAGCAAAATTGAACAAATTGAGGGGGAAAGCGGTGGAAACGCGTGACACTCGTGGCTCACCTCTCTAGCACGTTGCAGGGCGTCCTCAACAGCACAGTTTATTCCGTCAGACATAATACGACGTCTTCCATAGGGGGGAAAAGCGTTACGTCAGTCGCGCACGACCGTCGGAGTCTTAACTGAGCCGGCCGCGACGCGCGCCGCTCGCCAGCCATTTAAGTCACGGGTCCCGCAACGAAGACCGCACTGGTGACTACGGTGGGCAAAAGATTCGGACACCATGACGTCGTTTTCTCTTAAAATAAGCATTCTAGAGTTTAAATAAAGAAAATTATAGCAAAAAATGTAAAATTCTAGCATAATGACTTTAGAAATCGAAAAAAAGTTTGAAATTGAATTTCAATCACAGAGAAATAGGCTAATGCACTGAGTTGATGAAACGTAGGGAAGGGAACTTGGCAGTGAGGGGAAGTGGTTCTGAGAGAGAATTCGAATGAGAGAAAAGGAAGGGAGAGAGATGGACAGAGGCAAGACGCCAAGATAAATTGACAAAGAGAGGGAGAGAGATAGAGAGAGACTAGGGAGAGATAGAGGCACAACTTCGGATTGAAATAATGTCGCATATTTCAGAAACGGCCAAACTTGACCGAAATAGCTCGAAAGACGAGCTAAGGTTACCATAGCGGGGGGTCCGGGCCGGGCCGTGAAAATTTTGGTAGCGGGCCGGCCCGCAGCCATGGTTGGCGAACATTACTCTCCAGTACGTTTTTAAACCTCTGAAGGGGGTTAAAACGCTCTTTGAAGGTTGGCCAAACGCAAGCTCACGGAAAACCTTGTTTCTACGGAGAAGAAAGAAAAATCGAAGGAGATAGAGGAAAGACGAATGGAAAGATGAAGGTTCTGGACAGTGACGAAATGAAGAAGGAGATAGACGCCTAGGAGAAAGAGATAAAAAGGGAATACTCGCAGTCTTTTGGTCGACCCGTGCGGTCCAGACACGTTCGCAAAACAAAGCGGGAAAATGTGACCGAAACAGTCCTAAAGGCGGCCTAAGGTAACCATAGGCGGGATTCTTGGCCTTGTACCATTAAATATTTCAAATCGGGTATAAGTGTATTTATTTTTTAGTGTATTAGTGTATTCGCCCCGGGTCAACCCAGCCTACTACGCTTCGGCGAAGGTACAATGGGTAGTAGACGAGTCTACGAAAGTAATACGCCTGGAGAAACGTTGGCACGCCAGGAAGAGAGCCTCAACCCCGCCACCGGGCTTAGCCGTTGGTTCCCGCAGGTACTACAAACCTTGATACGGGGGAAACTTTACTTTTACTTTACTTTACTTTTATAAGTGTATTTGGAAGCCGCCCCCACTTTACCTGATGTTCGACCAGGCCTTAGGCTATCCAAGGCCAAGAAATCTATCGCGGCCTATGTTTGCCACGAGCGGCTCAATTAAACGACCCAGATATTGGCAAATAAGGAATTCAATGTTTCCAGAAAAGGCTCAGTTAGGCGGCCTACAGTTGTCAAGCGGTGAAAAGAGTAGCCGAAGTCGTAGATATTTATGGTTACCGTAGAGGTAGCGGTCAAGCTAGATAACAGTCTATGTAGATAGACAGAAAAACAGAGAAACAGAGAGAGAAACAGAGAGAGAGAGAGAGAGAGAGAGAGAGAGAGAGAGAAGAGAGATAGAGAGAAAATTGAGAAACTAGTGCCAAATTAGAATAAACCGACGTGCACGTGGGTTTAGCCAGGAACCTCCTCATTCTACTGACCAGACCCCCTTTGAACGGTTGGTCTCCCCTTCCTTTCTCAGCTTAATGAGATTATCTTTTGTTGATGGAAGTGTCGTGTGCCAGTTGTGGAGAGACTTCCAGGAACATCTCCAACAACTCCTTCCTCAAGGGCTGCAGCCTTTCTTACTGCAACGGTCCCCTTCTTCTTCCTACTCTGGAACCCGGACAGAAGTGGGTTTCACTGTGTATTTCAGAAACGGATCTAGGTACATTCGATATGACGATATCACTTACGCCCGTGTTTCTGTGAACCAGGTGATCTTCAAAACCCACGACAACCTCCATCGGTGCGAAATGGGTTTTCGCGGGGCCAACTGAGTGATTTAGGGAATCAAATCGTCGAAAGTTGCAACGAACAGACGGTTTTCGGAGCTGCGTACGTCAGCGAGAGTGTGAAGGAATTTCTGCAGATCCTGCTGGAATCGGAGTGAGTTAGAAGCGTACACGCATACACTCAAAATCCCAATCACACGCACACGTACTCACATACACACAATGTTCTCTTAGGAGGAAGACGAAAGAGGAGCTGAAAGAGACGACGGGAAAACTGACTACGATGGAAGAGGAGCTCGAATTGGTCAAGGGACAGCTCAAAGAGACCTGTGAAAAGCTGGAGAAGACGGAAAACGCCCTCAATGAGGAGATTTGCAAGGGAGAGAAAGCCAAAACCCAATTGGAGCAGTGCAAGGCTGAGTTGGTCCATCAACTCCTGGAGAAGACCGCCATTGTGGCTGAAACTGCGAAGGAGATGAAAGAGATGGAGGAGAGGGGAAAGCTGAAAGAGGAGGCGATTCAGAGGAAGAGGTATTTTTAAAAGTTGGCAGAAAAGAGAGATTTATTCAAGCAAGCAGGAGGTGGAGACGTTGGAGGCGAGGATCAAGGACATTCGGGAGACGAAGGATGAAGCGGAAAAGGAGAGGGAAGAGGCGACGAAAGAGGCGGAGGAGCTGAGGCAGGGTGAGTTTCGTCTCATTCTATGTTCGGCAGTTCTCTCCCTCTGAAATGCCTTTCTATCTCTCTCTCTCTCTCTCTCTCTCTCTCTCTTTTTTTTTTTTGACCTGCCTCTGTCTCTTTATACGAGAGACAGTAGCCGAGACCGGGTGAGTTTCGTCTCTTTGTGTCTCTGTGTATGTCTCTCTCTCTCTTTGTTGCTTTCCGTGTCTGTCTCCTTATCTTTAGCCCTCTCCATCGCTAATGGCCGCCTTGAAGACTCCGAGATCATCAACGAATTCCGCAAGCAGCAGTGCCTCCGAGCGGAGACTCTCTCTCTCAGAGAGACATCTCCTTCCAAAAGTACAAAGAGCAGACTAGAAAGGAATTTGAGACAAAGACGAATGAACTCCAGGAACAGATCACCAGCCTCTCTACTACTAACACGACTCTCCAGTACGTTCAATCTCCGAAGAGAGTAAAAATACTCTTTTGAAGGTTGGCCATTCGTCAGCTCACGGAAAACCTTGTTTCTACGGAGAAGAAAGAGAAATCGAAGGAGATGGGATCGGAGAAGAAGAGCATTGACGACACGAAGGATGGAAAGACGAACGGAAAAATGAAGGTGCTGGGCAGTGACGAAATGAAGAAGGAGATGGACGCATAGGAGAAAGAGATTTAAAAAGGGACTACTCGGAAATAAAAGATACTAAAAGCTTGTTGATATAAACACACACACACGCACACACACACACACACACACACACACACACACACACAAACGCACACACACACACACACACACGCACACACACACACACACACACACACACACACACACACACGACAGCAACTATTTTTCTGGGGCAGCAGAGTCCTCGTCTGGTTTCACCTACCTCTCCCTATGCCGAAGGTTACCGTAATCAATATCTCTTTGTTAAAAACAAGCGGAGACTAAAAAAGCTTTTTTCTCGATATAGTCCGCTTTCTTCAGACACTTTTGCGTTGCACTGGCATGTTCAAGCAATCCGATTCTTCGATTTCAAACGAAAAGGTAACTTTTTCAGAGTTTATACTTTGCTACTGATTTGGATCACCCATATTTTCATTTCTGTAAAATTTTTGAACTTTAAAATAAAAATTCACATTTTCGACAATATTCTTTGAAATTTGTTTGTACAATTTATAATCTTTTGGCAGTTTGAGAAGAAATATGAATGTATGTGCGCTATATTTGACAAATATTTCGACTTTTGACGACTTTTGATACGAAAAAATATGAGAGGGCAAATTAATACACAAATATTACTTTTTTCATTTCAGAGTGAAATAAATTTTAATTCTTTACCGTATCCCGTTTCCTGTAAAATTCATGAAAAGGTTAGTTTTGTCTTAACACTTCTGATTTCATAGATTCAGTTTACCTACACGCAATTTAAAAATTTCGAAGAATGCAGTCAGATTTCCAGTCGTTTTTGCGACGTTTTTCGAACAAGGAGGTTCCCTTTTTTCGTGAAAACTCTAGTAATATGGGTAATTCATATTTATATAAACAAAAACAACAAAAATTATGTTTAGGGTAATGTTGTGAGCTCGTATGTGGGTTCGCAAGGAACATCTCTGTTCCAATGGGATAATTGCCCTTCGTCTACCTTCACGTTAAACAACTAGATAATTATGTTAGTTTTTTTTCTCTCTCTTTAGGTCTGCGTTGTAAGATTGTTTAAAAAAAAATTTAAGGTAAGGTAAGGTAAGGTAAAGGTAAGGTAAGGTAAGGTAAGGTAAGGTAAGGTAAGGTAAGGTAAGGTAAGGTAAGGTAAGGTAAGGTAAGGTAAGGTAAGGTAAGGTAAGGTAAGGTAAGGTAAGGTAAGGTAAGGTAAGGTAAGGTAAGATAAGGTAAGGTAAGGTAAGGTAAAGTAAACCAACATCTTTTCATAGATTTTCGTGTTTTAGGATGACCTTAACTATGAAGTTTGCGCCTTCATAAAGGAAAGAATTCGCGGAGCCGATTACCTCGGAATCAACAAATTGCAAACACTTTCCCCGTTTTATTACCAACTACGTAACGTTGGACAATTGCCAAAGTTAGGCATTTAAAACATTTTTCAGTTTTTTCCAATTAAAGAACACAAGCTGAACATAGCTGAACTCGGAGAATATTTTCCGCGTGACTATGGAGATTACACATTTGTAAGTTTTTTTACTGACTGGACCTGAATTTAAAAATAGACGTTTATTCACTTGTAACAATAACAAAATACTATAAAATGATTTGACATATGGTTCACTACTTTTACCCCCCCCCCCCCACAAAAAACCAAAAACAAAAAATACCTCTCTCAATTTTAACTTTCAGGTAGTTTTCAGTAATTGTCATAATCTTAAAGGGGAAGGACCTCGTAAAATTGATTTTTCAAATCTTTGTAACAACAACATCATTGAATAGATACCGTTGCCACGATTCCGAAACATACCCCTTTTATATGTTTTGGACTGCAACCGGCGCAGGTGTACACGGCCGAACAACGCAAAGGGTGCAGGTGTACACGGCAGAGAAAGGCGAGAGAGCGCGGGGAAAAGGGAGACGCAGGATTGCGCGCTATTCAAACGATATTTTCGACAAAACTTCAGGCGCTCCTAATTTGGTTCATTTTGATCCAAAAAGGGAAAAGGGGACACTTTTCTGAATCAGGAGAATGAGATCTACTCATTTATCACAGTCCAGAAAATTTTTATTTACGCGGTCCTTCCCCTTTAATGCAGAGGACTGTTTTTCTGTTCGCACCAACAGCACAATAAAGATTAAAAATTGCACTATAACTGCAGACGAGCTTTTTGAACAAATCCAGGTTTAAAAATATTTTTTTTGCACCAGTTATGTGTTTTACAGAAGTGGAGCAGAGGAAAGCAGTTTCACAGCAAGGATTATTGGCTACTATTCAACGACTTTGATTTCGATGGATTTTTAGCATCCCTGACACAACAAACCACAATAATTGATCAATTTTCTCACCCAACGTTGCACGGCTGCACAAATAATTGTATGTTTACAAGAGAAGGAGATCCATATACAAAACTAAATGTACGTGTCGTTAATAACGACAAAAAAGAGGTTGTTCTGCAGCAACGACTTCCGGCTGAGCGTTGTTCGTTTGAAAGACTTACTCTTGTTCCGCTGGAATAAACATCTTTTTTTCTAAATCAATGTTTTTTTACACTTGCTTCAAAGGTGCAAGTATTAAAGGAGGGTATGTACCCCAGGTCGCCACTGTCGACTTTTGAAAACAGGCAACCGTCTAAGCATGTAAGCATGTCGTCACGGCCGTAGGCCGCCCAAATAAGCGACCAAAGCCCGCGTATCAGCCTCCTGGCATAGTGAGTGAGTGAGTGTGTGTATATCCTCTCTTTATCTCTCTCTTTGTTGCTTTCCGCCTCTGTATCTGTCATTTTAGCCCTCTCCACCGCCAATGGCCGTCTTCAAGACTCCGAAATCATCAACGACTTCTGCAAGCAGCAGTGCCTCCAAACTGAGATTCTTCTCGCTCAGAAGGACCTCTCCTTCAAGAAGTACAAGGAGCAGACTAGAAAGGACAGAGAGGAACAAAGACGAATCAACTCCATGAACAGATCACCAGCCTCTCCACTAACAACGCAAGCCTCCGGTACGTTCAATCTCCGAAGAGAGTAAAAATACTCTTTTGAAGGTTGGCCATTCGCCAGCTCACGGAAACCCTTGTTTCTACGGAGAAGAAAGGGAAATCGAAGGAGATGGGATCGGAGAAAATGAGCATTGACGACGCTAAGGCTGGCAAGACGAACGGAAAAATGAAGTTTGTGGACAGTGATGAAATGAAGAAGGAGATGGACGCCTAGGAAAAAGAAAAATATAAAGGGAATACGCGGAAATAAAGGATGAACGAAGCTTCGAGAGAGAGAGATAACAGAACATAACAATCTTTTTGGGCTAATACGCGCGCTTTTTGGAAAAAATTCGTAATAAATTGGTTGTCAATACTAAAAATATGAATTTATAACTTTCCGGATAGAAAACCATGGAGAAACTTTTTGGTTTCTTCAGATAGTGCTTCAAACTACAGAAAGGGGACTTCGTACTTATACAATTCTAGGAGATATCACATCGTATGTATAAAGATTATACCCTTAGGCGTTTAGGACGTTATGGTGTGGTTTTTGGGCATTTGAAGTTCTTCTTAATATTTATCTATAGTCATTTGCCCTAGAGCAACGGTGACAAGCGGGATTGGGTCCATTTCTTGTTTCGAGAATGAACCTCTGCACTGGTTTTGGACGTTCCAAGGTAAACGGGCCGGGCCTACCAAAATTTTCCAAATGGCCCGGTCCGTGAGAACCCCGGCCAACTGTGACCGAAAAGGCGGCAAAAGGTTGGCGTAGGCGCGATTGGGGACCTGACCTTTTAACAGGATAACAGGAGATTTGCATTCCAAAAATTCACCCTATCCAGAAGCCGCCCAACGTTGCCCTTGTGTTACCACAAGCGACACAATTTAACGCTCGGGTATAAATATAATAGGATTTCTATGCTATCAGAAGAGGCTCGGTTAGGCGGCCTATGGTTGCCACACGGTGAGAGAGGCAGAGACATAGAGAGGGATAAAGAGAGACTTTCCGAAACAATTTGTATATCAACAAGGAACATGACAACTTGACAGAACATAACAATCGCAGGATGCGAAATGAGGGAGATCACAGGGTCATCGCAACAACATGGCCAAATCCTGCAGTGGCGGCACCTTGTTCTCCTTGTCGAGGCTGTCCGAAGACGAAGTCTGGCTCGCCCTGTCAGCATCCACTTCGTCGCGTTTCTTCTTCAAGTAGCACGAGTAGCTCTCCGTGCGGAGACGGGCGGTGCTACGGACAATCGGCAGTTTCGCTGAAATGGCATACTCTACTTTCGCCCCAGGATAAGGCTATTGGTGAAATGTACCCGTGGTAACTACGTAAATCACCGTTTGGTTGAAAATGGTGACAAAAAAAGGTGTGCTTACGTTCCCTCCGAGGCACCATTTGTGGGGGGGGGGGGGTTACGAATTGAGCCCCCCCCCACGAAAAAAACACTCCCAGTCCAGTCATGGATAAGGCTGCTACCGTAATCCATCCCCTATTGTATTACTGTAGCAACCATAAACATAGAGGGATTACTGTAGCAACTTTAATACCCTTGAGGATTTCTGTAGATATCGTATACCCAAAGAAAATTACTGTAACTACTGTATATTTCTAGGACCCTTTAGTTACCATAACTCATAAAATTATTATTGTAGCTACCGTTGCCCAAAAAAAATGACTGTAACTACCAAAGACATCTAGGATACTGTAACTACCGTGAACCTCTAAAATATTACTGTAGCCCCTCACTGTACATCCTACCAGTACTAATGTAGCTACGGAAAACAAGAGTAAAGTGGTAGCTACCGTATCCCAATAAAGGATTACTGTAGCTACCATTAACACTAGGGTATTACTGTAACTACCGTAAACCAACAAAGTATTACGGTAACTAATGTAATTCTCTAGGATACTGTAGCTACCGTAATCCTATTAAATATTACCGTAGCTACCGTAATCGTCTAAAATATTACTGTAGCTCATAGCTGGACGAGAGGTGCTTGGGGTACATACATAAGTCGGGGCTTGGTTAAGAATGATAACAAAAAACTAAAGGGGGGCTTACGTTTCCCGCGAGGCACTATTTGGGGGGCTTACGCATCGAGCCCCCAACGCTCCCTGTCCAGCTATGCTGTAGCTACCGTAATCCTCTAAAATATTACTGTAGCTGTACACCCTCCTAAAACTAATAAAGCTACCGTACACCCTAGTAGTGCGGAAGCTACCGTAACCCAATAAAATGATTGCTCGGGCTACCATAAACACTAGGATATTACTGTAGCTACCGTACTCCCACAGTACCTCTATAGCTCATTCCCTCCTCGGTAATCTTCTCAATGTAGGAGGGCGCCGTCTGGTGGTACCACGGGGACGCCAGTTTCTGGAACACGGCCGGGCACTGTTTAAAGGTCGGGAACTGAAAAAAAAACAGCTATATTACGGGCTACCGTAAGCGTACCTGTCTAGGATTCATCATGACGTCATGGTAGAGATTGAAAATGTCGCCGGGCACGGGAACGGAGGCTTTTCCGAAGCGGCCCTCGTAGATCTGCTGGTCGTACTTCTCCGGACCGCAGTCCTCCATAACTCCCCTGAAATAAAGGCTTACAGTAGCCCAGGGCACGGAAACATGGGTACAGTAATCCAGGGTACGGTATCAGGGGTTACAGTAATCTAGGGTACGTAATATGGGTTACAGTAGCCCAAGTTACGTTATCTGGTGTTACAGTCATCCAGGGTACGGTAACATGGGTTACAATAATCTAGAGTATGCAACAAGGGTTACAGTAATCCAAAGTACGGCAACAGGGTTTACAGTAGTCCAGGGTACGGTACCAGGGGTTACAGTACACCAGGGTACGGTGACAAGGGCTAAAATAATCCATCCCGGTTATGGTAACAAGGCTTACAGTAATACAGGGTACGGTGACAAGGGTTACAGTAATCCAGGGTACGGTAGAAAGGGTTACAGTGATTCAAGGTACGGTAACAGGGGTTACAGAAATCCAGGACACGGTATTAAGCGTTATAGTGATCCAGAGTACGGTATCGGTCGTTACAGTAACTCATGGTACGGTATCGGTCGTTACAGTAATCCAGGGTACGGCATCGATCGTTATAGTAACCCATAGTACGGTACAAAGACCTACAGAAATTCAGGGTACGGTACCAAAGATTACAGTAATCCGAGGTATGGAAACAAACGTCACAGTAATCCATGGTACGGTAGTGAATATGGTAATTACAGTACTCACTTGTAGAGCCCGTAGGCGTTCTCCCTTGGGAAAATGCGTATGAAGTCGCCGCACCGCTCATCCTCGTACTGTAGCCTCTCCAGCCACTCGCGCACACGCCTATCGATTGATCCCTCGGTCAGGAATTTCTGAATTAGAAAGCTACCGTCACCAAAGAGTGTACTGTAGCCTACCGTAACGTGGGATCCGTCGGCTTTGCGCTTCAAACTGAACTTCTTGTAGGAGCCCTTGGCCTTCTCTTCGGTCACTGGCATTGTGGATGGATTGACGCGGGGGATGCAGATGAGGTTGAGGAGGTCGCTGATGAGTTGGGGCTTCAGAAGCACGTCCAGGGGGGCTTCGCTGAAAAGGAAGGGTGTTTATATGGAAACTGAATCTCTAATCTCATGTCTAATAGTCTTGCCTGCCACCAATGTCTGCGTCCCTAACTCTGTCATGTCTCTATTTCTTTTATCTACCGGTAAGTATCTGCGTCTCTAACAATTTCTGACTCTGTCTAGCCATTTGCTGCTGTTATTTGTCTACCTGTCTCTTCGCATGCCTCTGCGTCTACAACTGTGACTACGCATAGCTTATACAACTCGTATCAGCGTCTCTAACCGTCTGCGTCTGCATAACTGTATCAATCCCGCTTGCGTCAATGATTATGTCCCGACTGACTCGAACAACACTATCTAAAAACCTATTTCTGTTTTCGTAAAATTCCAATAGGACGACACTGCCACTATGTCCAAAAATGAAGTCATTACGAGCGTATTTACTGGCACACGGGTGTCAATAGGGTCCATTATGACCGAATTCCGTGCCATCCGGGTGTCAACAAGGTTAAGTTACGGTCGTATTTAGTGCCAGCCGGTTGTCAATAGGGGATCCATTATGACCGTATTCAGTACCAGTGGGATATCAATAGGGCCCAAAAATGGCGTCGTAACGACCGTATTTAGTGCCAGACGGGTGCCAAGAGAGCCCCGAATGACGTGCTTGTGTGCGTGTTCCCTACCGTGTCTGCGTTTCTGACTGTGACTACCACCTCTCTCTCTCTCTCTCTCTCTCTCTCTCTCTCTCTCTCTCTCTCTCTCTCTCTCTCTCTCTCTATCTATCTATCTATCTACTCACGAGGCAAGGCTGGGATTGAGATTCACTTCCAACAGCCACGGCTTCATATCCTCATCGATGAGAATGTCGAATCCGAAAAGATGGAAATTGGTGCCCACGTGGAGCAGCGTGTTCCTAGTAACCGAAGCTATGGAACTCTGCACCGAGAGGAACGTCTTGATCACCACGTCTTCAATTCGCAGCATCAGTACTGAAACATAGAGATAACTCCCGGCTACCGTTTCCCCTTACATTTCGTGTCGTGACCCTCTCGCTCCAGATGGCGCAACAGGGCCCCGAGCGTCCATTTGTGGCCGTGGTCTTCGGTCGAAAGGGACTCATTCCTCACGTAGTTCTCGCTCTTCTTGTTCAGTGAGTAGTTAGTTAGATGGACGTAGGACGCCTCTTCGTCGATCACTTCCGAGTACTTGGCACTCGCGAATCTGAAAAGAGCCTATTATTTCAGAGAAAAAAAGCTGAAAGTTTTTCCGGGCTCATAAGCGGAAGTGATATGATTGATACATACGCAAATCTGCGCTTGGTTGAAAATGGCAACAAAACTAAAGGGCACCATTTGGGGCTTAGGCATCGAGCACCCCAAACGCTCACTATCTAGCAATGCAGGATGCCATTCCAGTAAAAAAAAAAACAGTGCGGCAAGGTACAGTCGTAATATGACTGCTAACCCAAATAAAGAAAGTAGCCATTTTTTAGGCCCTAAAGATATCAGGGCAATTATATGTGAGGCCCGAAAGTTAACACTTCACCCCATATATGGGCCCCAAAGTTAGCTAGGTGACCAAAATTTTAGTTTTAATTTGATGAGGACTACCTAGTTTTCAACTTTTAGGTCTAAAGTTGAAAATGTTACCAGATTTTTAGGCACTAAACTTGAAAAGGTTTGTCACCCAATTTGTATAAGTTTTGCTAGCTTGGAATAAGCTTAAATTGATTGAACGGTTTAAAAAAATCTATGTGAGCTGAAATCAGGATTTCAATGAAGTTTTTTTACAAACCGGGCCGGGCCGACACTTTTCATACGGTCTCGAACATTTAGGGGGTTTTAAGAGCCCTGTCGAACTGTGTACCTCGTAAGCCCTTCGTTGTAGATGTGAACGACGAGTGGGTAGAATGACGTGACTGCCACGTAGATTCTCAAATCGAACTTGTGTCCATTGACGAGAAGGGGCTTTCCGATGTAGCGAGACACGAGCAGTCTCTTCTTATGCGGAATCTCGTCGACCTGAAAACGATTCAACATAATAAAACAACAATAATTAACAAAAACATACCCCGGTAACGAAGAAAATACCGCGTCCTTCCGAACTCGACACGGGCTTCACTATGTACTGCACGGGCTTGCCAGCCAACTTTTCGTTTCTCTCGAACACGGCGCGCATCTTGTCGCGGTCGCGCGGCACCACGAACGAGTCGGGAATCTGGAACACAGATTTTTGTGAATTACTGCCTGGACTTCGGCGGAAACAACACAATGTCGCAGTTTTCGGAACAAGCTGCCGATTGCTGCGCGGTTTTCGGAACAAGCTGCCGATTGCTGCATGGTGTTCGGTAAAAACTGCCGATTGCTGCATGACTTTCCATAAAAATGCCGATCTCCGCACGATTTTCGGCCAGAAACATGAATTGCTCACGATTTTTAATAGAAATGATTGGTTACTGCATGCTTTCCGGGAAAAACTGCCAATTTCTGCACGGGTTTCTATAAAACTGCCCATTGCTACGCAGTTTTCTGAAAAACTGCCGATCTGTTGCACGGTTTTCGGTCAGAAATGTCAATTGGTCACGGTTTTTAATAGAAAGTGCCGTTTGCTGTATGGTTTTCGGTAAAAACTGCCGACAGTCGCACGAATTTGACAGTTTTCCGTGAATTGCCGTGTGATTTTTGACAGAATCTCTGAACTGCCGCAGTGTTTTCGGTTAATAACACCTATTGACACATAATTTTCGGTTTAGTGTACCGATTACCCGGTGATTTCAATTCACGGGCCGGGCCGAGGGAGATTTATGACGGCCCGGCCCGGCCAGCCCAGGAATGAACTAAACTGTTAATTTTTGTATAAATATGTACACTAATTTTTTAAAACTGTTTTAAATCACTAAGAATGTTTGTTACTAACATATAAGTCAATATTAATCGTACAAAAAAGAATGCCATCGACCGGGATCGAACCTTGGTCGTGTGGATGGCAATCTGACTGGGTATCCCAGGGTAAACGGGCCGACCAAAATTTTAAACGGCCCGGCCCGTGAGAACCCCGATATTAGGCAACAATCCCGAATGCCGCAGTTTTTTGGTCAAAACTGTCGATTGCTGCACGGGTTTCCATTCTGTTTAAACAAAAACCTGATCCAAAAACCACTCACAATGCTATAACAATCTCCGAACAAGAGGGCGGAGCGTCCCACATTGACGTAGAGCTGATCCTTGAACGTGAGTTGTCTAGAGCGAGGGAACATGTTTATCCTCTGCCTGAAAGTCAACTTTTTAAAAATAAAATAAAAAACCCACCATGGCCTGATAGTTTTCATTTTGTGTCCGGAGAGGAAGTTGGAGCTCCACGCCACGTTGAAGTTTCGGTTATCTGGAGAGCCCTAAAATTAGACATTAGCACCGACAACGAGGTTGCGATAAAAAGGGACCATCAGGGATCATTTTCAACTTCAAAACGAGTTTTTTTCACAGAAAATCCGCCTGTCCTTCGTTTACAAGGCTCACGACGTACAGGAGGCGTTGGCCGCAACACATCGTAGGTTTTATTTATAGAAAAAGGTCCCTGATGGTACCCTTATAAAAAAAAATTACCTGTGTGAAGCCGTGTCCGTGGAGAATGGTCTTCATGAGCTTATTCTCGTTGCCTATCAGTTTGAATACCATGTTCTTCTTTTTGCCGACCTTAAAATGAGAAAATTAGAGGCCTACGGCTACCACAAGCGGCACAAAACTGATTGAAGCGGTCTACGGTTGCCCGAACCGGCATATATCCAATGCAGCGGCCTTATGCTGTCAGAAGCGGCACATACCTCATTCAACCCAACTACTATAGCACAAAACGGCCTTAGGTTGCCAGAAACGGTATACATTCAATTTCAACGGCCTACGGCTGCCAGAACCGGCATATAACTGATTGCAGTGGCCTTGGGTTGCCAGAACCGGCATGTGACAGATACCACGATATCAGAAGCGGCAGTTTGAAAGCTCCAGCGGCCTATTCCAGCCAGAAGCGGCCTCTTACCTTTGTGTATCTGTTCATCTTCTTCTCCTCCACCGAATTGTCGATGAAATCGAGACAATCCGGGGAAAAGGTCACGAACTGTGGCTTCTTGCCGTCGACGGCTTCTGAAGAACCCTCGTTCGAAGTTGAACATCTGAAAAAACCGCTCTTTTTAGTTTTATGAAATTACACGCAAAATCACCCCAAAAAAGCCACCAAACGAGTTTTTTACAGACATTTAAAATTTTAGGCCAAGGACATCGGTAAAACTCACCCTGCAGACTGTGGAAACCCGGCGTTTGAAGGAGACCTCGATTTCCTAACTAGAACTACCATTCTAGGCCCTAAAAATAGAAAATTAATTTTAAAAATACTAAAAGAATACAAAATTTAAAAAAAAAATGAAGCGAAAAAGGGTGTTGGCGTCGGCCCAAAAACTCCGCCGAGTGCGTTTTCGGTGCGACGAGAGTGCACCCGGCGCACTGGTTTTTGGTTTTTCTTGTAGCCTTTTCGGGGAAATTAGGGTTTTAAAGCCTTAAGCTCTTATAAGAGATTAAAGGACTGTGTGAAAATTGGAATTTACAAAATAGAGTTTTGGAAATAATATCTTTTCGCATTAAAAATGGAGTTCTTCCCGCACGAGAGGGATCACCACAACTAAACATGTGTACAACAAAAAGATTTATGCATTACACTGGAGATTGCAAGTGCTTTTATGAACAAACATATGGGGGCAAAAAGCTAAGCCCGATGCGGGGCTCGAACCCGCGACAGCCAGATTAAGAGTCTGGTGCTCTACCGACTGAGCTAACCGGGCACCGCTTTCCTAGCGGCCGTTGCAACCTATTAATCGAACACACGTCCTCAAACTTAGAAAACAGCTTCTAAAGAAACTTTATGGAAACTTCAGCTGCAAATGATATTTCCATATAAAAGAGAGAATGGACAATTGATTTTTGGGGATTCAGCGATGAAGTTTTGTCTCACTGAGGACGAATCCAGCCAGCTGGATTTCTTGGGGATAGGCTGTACGGATCACTCGGAGCAATTCATTGTCAATGGCTAGGTTTTGCTCGCAAATCTCGAATTTTCTCTGTAGTTTGTCGCGATCAGCGTCTAGCTTCTTTCTGCTTTCCTTTGCTTTGTCTGAATGAGGGTGTTTTTTAGAGAGAGAGAGAGAGAGAGAGAGAGAGAGAGAGAGAGAGAGAGAGAGAGAAAGAGAATCATAGAAGAGATGAGGTGAGGCCAAGTGAGGGATGATACCGTGAGGATGTCTCACTAACCTAGCTGATTTTGCAAAGCCAAAAACGTCGACTTCAACATGGATAACTCCTGCTGCAAAGCATGTTGAGCCTTGTCGTTGCAAAGTTCGATTCCCGGCCTGAGTCCCCTCTGCGTCTGCCTCGACAGAGCAACCTAAAACTACCGTAACCCCACCCAAACCATTGGTTACGGTACCTGCAAAGGCCCTCCCTTTTGCTTCAAACTGAAAGAAATCTCATCAATGGCCCCATCGGCCGCCTTGATCTCCTTGTCCTTAGCCACTACTTGAGCATGGAGGTTGTCCCTCCACTCCTGCCAATTTCTTGCCGAGTCCTTCAGAAGTCCTTCTACCGTAATAGCCTCTGTTCGGAGCGCTTGCGCAGTCTCCCGCAAGGATTGAGAGAGTTTCTGATGAAAAGTTCATTAGATGGGGCTTCTGAAGCTTACCTGAGCAATTTTTCTGCTTTGAACCCTCGCTCGGGCCGCGTGATTGAGGTTCTGACCGGTGTTCTCAATCCATTCGTTGTACTCACTCATTCGCTGGAGAGGAGCTCCGTCTCTGAGAAAAATCGATAAGAGATAAGAGGATTACTGTATATTCTACAGTACCTGTAGTCTAGGCGGTCACCATCTGGGGTGCGGGAGGCTTTCTCTCCTGTAGCCATGGCTACGGACTTGTGGTCTAGGGAGATGGCTTCTTGCTTGAGGGTTTGGTCACGGATGAGGCTCCTACGAGCTCCTGAAGAGTTTCTGTTATGTCCGCACACGCACACGCACACGCACACGCACACGCACACGCACACGCACACGCACACGCACACGCACACGCACACGCACACGCACACGCACACGCACACGCACACGCACACGCACACGCACACGCACACGCACACGCACACGCACACGCACACGCACACGCACACGCACACGCACACGCACACGCACACGCACACGCACACGCACACGCACACGCACACGCACACGCACACGCACACGCACACGCACACGCACACGCACACGCACACGCACACGCACACGCACACGCACACGCACACTCACACTCACACTCACACTCACACTCACACTCACACTCACACTCACACTCACACTCACACTCACACTCACACTCACACTCACACTCACACTCACACTCACACTCACACTCACACTCACACTCACACTCACACTCACACTCACACTCACACTCACACTCACACTCACACTCACACTCACACTACCTTGATTATGTTCCAGCTGTCTCTCAACCGCCACTCCAATATCCCTCAAATGTCGATTACTCTCCAAAACCAAATCCTTCTCCTTCTGAAGCTCCTGATCCACCCGATCCGTAGTTTGATCCCCGACCTGTAAATTTTCATGAAAATCACCAATATCTCCTTTCACCTGAACTCTCTTCCTCCTCACAGCGAGACAACTCTCGTTCACCCGGCCTCCCTTCAGAACTATATCCGCGCAGAGTTGAAGTCTCCTGTACGCTCTGACCAACTCCTCATTTTCTTCTTTCAGATCAACAAGTTCTCGATCGATCTCTCCACTCCAATACTTCAGATCTTTGACTCTTTGCAATAGCTGCTGGGTGGTCTGGCCTTGCATCCTCGCCGCTCGCATGTTGGCCTCCTTGACCGCCAAACGGGCCATCCGTACGATTTCATTTGGGTCGTCATATTCATTCTATACTTTATTTGGGAAAGAGAGGGAGGAAAGAACTTACACGCGACATTCTCAGCTGGGCGACTGCGTCAGTTCACGCGTCAGTGCCTCAGGGGCGTTGAGGCCTTCCGGTGGAGGCGGCCTCACTTGAAGCAGCAACCATAGATTTCCCCTACCCATGCTGTTCTACGAGGGAATTGGGTAAAATATTGAGATAGTGTATAGTCGATTTCAAAACTACTTCGCTGCGAAGTGCTAATGTTTTGCTGTTGTACGTAGAGTTGAGCGTGTTACATAGGATACTCAGGCCGTGTACGCAGCCAAATGGGCTGAAGTAGCTTTGGCGAGGAGAATATATTTAAAACACTTTATTAAAGCTTTGAGATTTATTATTACTCGTTGTTACTTGAGCTCTGCGCAGTAGCTGTCGTCGTAGCTGCGAGCCTTCTTCATTTCGCAGATGTAATTGCGGCGGCATTTATCGTCTTGGAAGCACTCATTGTCGTGGCTGTTACGCCAGTAGAACCTAAAGAATAAGGTTAATGCCTTAGTTACTCTGGTCACTCACTCACTCACTCACTCACTCCCTCACTCACTCACTCACTCACTCACTCACTCATTACATAACTTACTTGACAAACTGCTTAAAGAGGTTATGATCGGTCCACAGCCTATCAGAAAGGTCGCTGAAGGACTGGGGTGAGAGGTCCTTCATTCCGTAGAATTCCTTGTATTTGTACTCAAGGCTGTAAACCGGTTCCTGGTTCTTAGAATTTGCTACGGTAAGATCGGTACTGTAAGTCTCAGCTTCATGGACGGTCTGAAAATTACACTGATGTTCGATATTCCAATTATTTTACGTATGTAGCTCCTTGGTAGCCTCCATCGACTGTGTAGATACGGTAAGAGGGGTTAATATAGGCATAGGTTGTGATGGAGGGGGCAATCCAGTTGAAGTGGAAGGGGTTGGTGTTGGGGTTGGCGGTTTCGTAGTACACCTAAAGCTTTTCTGTCTCTGTCTCTGTCTCTCTCTCTCTACCTGGAAGTGGTCGTAGTGAGTGTGTCCATAGAACTGTTGAGCAATCGTGTTCTGGTACCTCTTCACAATCTCAAAGAAGTTGTGAGACCATCCCTTGAGACAGTAGTTGTCTCCAGGAGGAATGTGAGAGATAATGTGAACTAGCTCTCCCTTGGCTTCAGAATCCGCTAGCTGTTCGATAAGCCACTCCAAAGTAGCGTCAGGGTCGCGTTGATCAATGTAAAGGTAGCTAAAAGTCTACAGTAACCCTGGATTAAAAGTATGCTTACAAGTTAAACTCAGAGCAGTAGATTGTGTTGAGAGAAATGAGTTTGAGTCCAGGTTTGGGGTAAACAACGTAAGAGGCACGGCTGAAACGAGAGGTGTTTGAGGAGAACTGCGGCCTAAGCTTCTGGTCTTTTTACCGCGAAGCGGCCTCACAATGTGACTAAACACTAAGGCCGCTGAACCGCCAAGCGGGCTTAGCCTGTTACCCTAAGGCCGCTGTGCCGCAAAGCGTTCTTAAAACTCACTATTGCACATCAGGAAGGGCACTGGTGGGGATCCAATGGGCGAACATATCCTTCATAATCGTGTAGAGCCACTGTGGTCCCCTCTCTTCGTACTCTGGCATAGTATGCGGAGCCATCCTAAATTTTGATTCATTTTTAATGTTTGTATTTGTAAAATTACGCATCCTGAGGCACTCCTTCGTGGTTTCCAATTGAGACGTAGACGGGTGTGTGAGGGAAGTACTTCAAAAGAGCGGCTGTAACATTCTAAAATACAAAATGCGTTTTAACAGTTAAGCTAATTACCTCGATGTTGGACTTAGTCAAGTCTTCGGAGTAGTCCCAGGAGTCGTGGGCTTCGAAATCACCAGTAATGATGATGTAATCCAACTGAAACACGCTTTTGGTATTAAAAATTTGTTTTAATCGCTTTTTAATAAATAAATTGGGTTGAAGTGTATTAGAAAAACTGCTAAGCATGATTTTCGTTTTGAAGCAAAAATAGGCTTTCAGGGTACTGTAGCAATGGAGCGCGCTTACTCTCATTTCGCCCGGACCAACACAAATTCCGTAACTCGATGTCAAACTTGTTTTTTTAAGTGACTCTGAATTTTTAACATAAATTTATACTTACATCAGTGTGAGCCTTCGAAATGTGCTTCAATGTGGCGTCAAACGTCTGGTACGGTAGATCACAAGCATAGGGCATTCCCCAAGGCCCAGAAGGTACATAAACTGGCTCTAAAATTTGGAGTTTCTCAGTTTCATAAATTTAACAGACTCTGTTTGTGGTGAACTCCGTCTTCGTCAACGTAGTTGCGACAACACATGGCATAGGTTCCTGAAATAAAAATTCGTATTTTCATTTTTTTTTTTTTAAACAGTTTTTGGTTTATGCGCTTTTATTTGTTTACAATTCGATTTCTACAATTCTTTAAAATTTTAAAATTCTACTTTTCCAATTACCACGTGGGTTTGCAATTTTTCCCGTTAATATATTAAAAACATTCACGAAAATCGGTTAGTTTAAAGCTGGGAAGTCATTTTGCCGTTATTGCCGCTGCTTTTAGTATAAATTTGTGCAAATTTGTTCGATTTGTAGTTTGCACATTTATAGTTTGTGGTTTGCACCAGTAATGGCGCTTCTGGTTTCACACCCCGCAGCGGAAACGTTTCCTCCTAGTTTTTTGTTGTTTGATTGTGTGAGCTAGGTGGTGTAATTTTTCCTAAGAGTTTGTGTTTAACTTGTCCATTTCATCATGCATTTCTGAAATTAAATCACGTTTAACCAGCTCACAACACTGTTTGGGAATTGCCATTGATTTTTCGCGTTGAAATTCGCTTGTAAAAGAATTTTACTGCGTATATTGTCCATGTTCAATTCTAAATTGCTGTATTGCGTTTGTAAAATAACTCAGCTTAATTTAAAACTGTATCCTGTAATTTTTTTTCGTTGTTAACGCAATTTTGATAGTAGTTTCAGTTACCGAAGCCTTTATTACTCCCGGAGTGATATGGCTTTTGGGAATTCTGTTGTAAGAAATGGTTTTTTTTTTTTTAATATTTTGGTTCGGTAGCGATTTTATTCCGGTTTTGGATGGACGAATGCATTTCAATTTCAAATCGGATGCATCCACATCGATGTGGTTTTATTCAAAATTCACGAATTTCATTTATATATTTTTTGCTTTAGAAATTTGCGAAACTTTAATTTTACGACGTTTTATACACATATTCAACCTAAAAAGTCGTTTTCTTGATGTTCAAACTCTTCATACTCACTTGCATCACTTTCACTTTGTTCATTATTGCCCATTTCAGGCAAGAGAATGGCTGCCTCCGCCTCCTACTCGATGTCTTCTCTCTACGTCGGAGACCTCCACGCGGACGTCAACGAAGCCATGCTGTTTGAGAAGTTCAGCGTCTCCGGGCACATCCTCTCCATCCGCGTGTGCCGTGACAACGTCAGCCGCGCATCTCTCGGCTACGCCTACATAAACTTCCAGCAGCCTGCTGACGGTGGGTTCTTTGCCCATTTTTCCAAAGCTCTTTTTTTAGCGGAACGTGCCCTCGACAGCCTGAACTTCGACGAGCTCAACGGCAAGCCCATGCGCATCATGTGGGCTCAGCGTGACCCCACCGCGCGTCGTTCCGGCTCGGCGAACATCTTCATCAAGAATCTCAACAAAAATATCGACAACAAGTCCATGTACGACACCTTCAGCCTCTTCGGACGGATCCTTTCTTGCAAGGCACTTTGTAGTTTCATCCCTGTTTTTTTATAGGATTTTTAGGTGGCCATCGATGAGAAAGGCGATAGTAGGGGCTACGGATTCGTCCACTTCGAGCACGCCGAGTCTGCACAGAAGGCCATCAGTAAGGTCAACGGAATGCTGCTGGCTGGAAAGAAAGTGTAAGTTTCCACTGTGAGAGCTCGTTAAATCTGAGGTTTTTCAGAGACGTCTCAATGTTCCGGCCGCGTGTCCAGCGTATTCGTGAGTCGGGCGACCCTGCCGGCAAGTTCAACAACGTGTTCGTGAAGAACTTCGGAGAGGATATTAACAAAGAGGCGCTGGAGAAGCTCTTCTCCAAGTTCGGAGATATCGTCAGCTCCACCGTGATGACTAACGCCGAGGGCAAGTCGAAGGGATTCGGCTTCGTCTGTTTCAAGACGCCGGAGGCGGCGGAGAAGGCTGTGACCGAGATGAACGACAAGCCGCTGGACGGATCCGGCAAGAAATTGACCGTGTGCCGTGCGCAGAAGAAGACCGAGCGTGTGGCGGAGCTGAAGAAGGAGCACGAGACCGACTGGGTGCAGAAGTACAAGGGAGTCAACCTCTTCGTGAAGAACCTCGACGACGAAGTGGACGAGGAGTTGCTGAGGAAGACGTTCGAGCCGTACGGCAAACTCAACTCTGTCAAGGTTGGTATTCCTTATTTTGGGAAAATTCAGTTAATACATCCACCGGGGTTCTCAAATGACAACGGCCCGGCCCGGGTATAAAAAAAGATTAAATTCAAATTTTTGTAAAAATCAGTACAATAATTGTTTTTAAACTGTTTTCAATATTTTATATTGTTTGTTACTAACATTTAAGTAAATATTAGTCGTACAAAAAATAATGTCACCAACCGGGATCGAACCCTGGTCGTGTGGGTAACAATCTGAGGTGGTCCAAGATGAACGGGCCGGGCCGGCCAAAATTTTCCAAATGGCCCGGCCCGTGAGAACCCCCCCCCCCACCACTCTAGTATGGCCCCCACACTTTCTACATCCCGGGTCGTCGCCCAATAAAACCGTGGGCGCTTCGAAAATGACCGGCTGTTAAACATCGGACAACAAATGAGAATTTGCGACTCTATCGATTTGCATATTGCATCTTTTTCTATCGATTTGCATATTGCATCTTTTTCTGTGTTCTAACTTTCGGAGGCAATTTTTTGGATTCTCAAAATTCATCCTATGAAAAGAAATGCGCATAAAACTTCATATTTCACCAGAGGAACTTTTCTGTTTTTTTTCATGTTTTCAAAGATAGTTTTCGTCAAAAAATGGTAGAGTACTACAGTCGGATAAAATTGTGCTTCTGAGAAGGCGGGTCCCGAGTCGCTACAGTACAAAATGGCCAAAATTATGTTGTGTGTACGTTGCAAACAAGCATGCCGTAAACTGTATGCAAACGGCCCACTACATTCCCACTTTCAGATCATGACCTGTGAGAACAACCGCTCGAAGGGATTCGGCTTCGTCTGCTTCGAAAACTCCGACGAAGGCACCAAGGCCGTCATGGAGCTGAACTCTAAGATAATCTGCACCAAGCCCATCTACGTTGCCGTCGCTCAGAGGAAGGAGGACCGCCGGGCCCAGCTCGCCTCGCAGTTCATGCAGCGTCTCACCGCCATCCGCATGCCGAACACCGGAATGCCCCCGCCCACCATGTACACGCCCAGCCCCAGCCAGGGAAGCTACTTCATCACCCCCACCTTGAAGGAGGTACTTTCCCCTTTATAACGTATAATTTTGGGGTGTTTAGCGTGGCTATGGAGGAATGCGCATGCAGCAGCGCTGGGTGGTGCCGGGTCAGCCGCAGCAGTTCGTCTCCCAGCCGCCTTTCGTGGCCCAAGGTGGCATGCCGCCCATGATGCAGGTAATTCGGTACTATTGAACAAGTGCGACCCCACTTCAAAAACTGGTGTTCGAAATTTTTTTAATTCGTTTCGCTCCGGAAACGTTTTCGGACAGGTTTCGACTATGGAGAATCCGTTTTTCACGATTTTTGAAGAAAAAAAAGAAAGAAAATTCGAAAATTTGCATATTTCCAACTTTCCTGAAATTCATGTGACATCAATTTTTTTTTCGATTTTCGTTTTTTTGTGCATGTTCACTTACAAGCGTATTCCACATTTTATGGGCTGAAACACGTTAGTTTTATGTTTACTTTTATTTTCGGAGCATTACGTAAAAATGAGCGCAAGAATAGCCTTCCAGTCTTTAAAAAAAATATAAAACAAATGTGTTTCAGCCCATGGAATGTGAAATAAGCTCGAAAGTGAAAATGCGCAAAAAAAAAAACGAAAATGGAAAAAAAAAGTGATGCGAAATGGTTGAAACTTTGCAAATTTTCGAATTTTATTTTTTCCTTTTAAAATCGTGAAAAAACGGATTCTCCAAAGTCGAAAAAGTTTCCGCATCGAAACGAGTAAAAAAAAATTTTAAATCCCGGTTTTTGGAGTGGAGTCGCACTTGTTGATAGTGTTTCACATAACTTTATGTTTTCTAGCGTGGAGGCGCGCCCCCCGCTGGATCTGCTATGAACCACCCCCAGCAGTTCGGCTCGTCGTCTGCAACCTTCCGCATGATGCCCATTCACGCTCCTCAGCAGCCCACTGGCACCCGTCCCATGACGGCCAACCGCTGGCCTACCCAGGGTGCGGCCAAGCCGGGAGCGCCGACTCCGTACATCAGCACCGCTCCTCAGAAGCCTTTCGTGAGGGAACAGCCTTCGCGCCCGGTTCAGGGAATCGTCGTCGGCGGACAGGAGCCGCTCACCACGCACATGCTGGCTGAGGCCGCTCCTCAGGTACAGTCATCTTTGCTTTATACGGAAATTCATAAATTCATAGATGGACGCGAGGTGCTAGGGGCATAAATTGTCAAGCTCCGCCAAAAGCTGCGGTAGAGGGCGTCGCAATTTTATGTTTTCGGCGAATTTCTTAAAGAATGAAGCCCGTCGCAGGTTTTCGAATTTTTCTATAATCAAGGGGGCTGTCGCAGAATGGACCCTCGCGGTGGGTTGCCCAAGTATGGCTAGGGGTATCTACGCAATTCGGCGCTTGGTTGAAAATGCTAACTAAAAACTAAAGGATGACCTACATTGCCCCGAGGCATCATCTGGGGGCTTACGCATCTAGACCCCAAACGCTGCGCGTCCAGCTATGAATAGACTTTGCTTGAAATTCGATATTGACGCAGGGCATACTTGTTTTTGAATATTTTTATAGCTGACGCCAAACCAGCATCTGCGTGAAAACAGTCGCATGTTCTCTGCGTTTGCGCAATTTGCACACTATGTATATCCCCTTTTTCGCGCTTTACTCTAGGAACAACATCAAAACATTGGCACCTTGTTCCAAAGTAGTTTTGGCACCGACTATATAATTTTTAAATTGATAAAATTTTGTTTCTTATTACACTTTAATTGGTTCACATTCAAAGTTTGAATTTAAAAAAAAAGAAAAATCAGGTTTTGTTGCATATTGAAAGTTTCAATTTTTAAAAGATATTTACTACTATAAATTTCCAAAACAGTCAAATTTGGAGAAAATGGAGTTTAGATTCAGTTCTAAGGGTGTTTTACAGGATCTTTCTGATGAAAAAAATGAAACTGAATATTTAGACTTTTCGTGTAGAGGAAAAATTTGAAAGTTGAATTGTCTTTATCACAGTAATTTCTCGTTTCGGTTCTAGGGGTGTTAACAGGCTCTTCCTCAATAAAATGGAACTGTAAATTTAGACTTTTTAGCCATGTTTCGTGTAGAGGGAAAATTTGGAAGTTGAAACTGGGTTCTGAAATGCCGGGCCGGGAGATTTTTTAGGCGGCCCGGCCGGCCCGTTTATGAAAATCAAAATTTGAATTTTTGTATCAATCCTCACAATAATTTTTAAATTGCTTTAAATAACTTTATAGTGTTGGTTACTAACATATGAGTCAATACTAGTCGTACAAAAAAGAATATTACCGACCGGGATCGAACCCTGGTCGTGTGGGTGGCAATCTGACTGGATAAACGGGCAGGCCAGGTTGATCAAAATTTTCCAAATGGCACGGCCCATGAGAACCCCGAGTTTGAAGAGAAATTTCAAATTTGGATATATAAGCTTCCCAATCGGCCTTATAGTTTAAAATATTCAAAAGAAGTGTGTCTAACGACAATTTGGATCCTAAGCAAGCATGGCAACGGGCCGGCCCGCTCCAAAATTTTTTACGACCTGGCCCGGGCCGGCTCGACTCAACCGAAAATTTATGCGTTTTTTCAATGTGAAAATCAAAGAAAACGAAAAAAAAAATTTTTCGGGCCAGCCCGCTTCAAAATTTTTCTCGGCCCGGCCCAGCCCGTGCCGGCCCCAAATTTTGCCTTGCTTGATCCTAAGTAACTAAATTTCTCAGTTTGAGCAAAAAAAAAAGTACCCTTGTTGGCCTATACATTCTATTTATCGCAATAATTTCTGAATTCTAGGAGCAGAAGCAGCTGTTGGGTGAGCGCATCTACGGTCTTATCGACAAGATGTTCCCGGGAATGAAGAACGCCGGCAAAATCACTGGAATGATGTTGGAAATCGACAACGCCGATCTGCTCATGATGCTCCAGGACACTGATCTCTTATGCGCCAAGGTCGAGGAGGCCGAAGCTGCGCTCAACCGACAGGCCGGCAAGGCCTAAACCTCCAATGCCTTTCACTTTCCGACTTTGCTGTCGCATGTTACCCCACTTTGCCTGCTTAGAGAAATAACCGTAGTTGATAACATCCGGTGCCTGCGAACCCTGTTGTTGTCTCTGGTTTTGTCTCGCTTTTTATCATCTAAAAATTCTTAAACAAAAAAGTTTTCATCTTGTAATAAATTAGTTCTTGTGTTCAATTGTTAAATCTTTTGGCGATTGGGGGGGGGACATTAAATCAGCCTTAGAAATTCCGATGAGGCAAATTTGGCTGGACAATGTTGTCGCCGCCCCCCAGTTGTATGGGGTTTTAACTATCGCAATCCGGCGCCGAATTTCTTCTTGTGGGGGGGGGGGGGGTTGCGCCACACTTCTCATGTGTAATGTGGGGGTTCGCGCAAAATACACCCCCACATGTGGCTTGTTCATGTATGCTTTAGCACAATTAATTAACAAATACATTGGTTGGGGGCGCAATTGAATTGTGTGGGGCATAAATTTATCCTGGACCATCCAGCCAGATTGCCACCCACACAACCAGGGTTCGATCCCTGTCGGTGACATTCTTTTTTATACAACTAATATTGACTTATATGTTAGTAACAAAAATTATTAAGTTATATAAAGCAGTTTAAAAAGTTATTGTACCGATTTATACAAAATTTTAAATTCTTTATGATACCAATTATTGTGAAGTCATGTGTACCCCCGACCGCGACGCGCTAACTCGAGAGCGTTTGTGGAATAGAGCGCAGTTACAATTGATGGAGGACTAATCAGTCAAAAGTCGCATACGTCAAATCAAATTCAATTTGAAAATCTTCGAAGAATCCGAGTCACGGCCTTTTCAAATGGGAACTCGAGTCACGTCAAAAACGGAAGCGGAATGTTGACAAGCCCCGCCCCATTTTCTGCATCTGGACAATGAGTCCCGCCACGAAAGGAGATAATAAACAACCGTTGAGTTGCAAAAAACCGCGCATTTGATAGTCTTGGCACCTTGCCAATGCATTCGTGGCGGGACCACGGTTTGGAATGGGCCGGTTGGCAAAGTGCCAACGGCCGCTTTTTTGCATGTTGGAGTTCCTTCAAACGTTAAGGATGGAAAGGCCGTGGAGTTTTCGTTTTTAGTTATGGTGAGTGTTCGTAAACATAGTGCACAACAACCGTAATCACTCAAATGTAAGCATATTTTCTCGACGGCACAATATATTAAATGCATGTAGCCTCAATAAAAGTTGCCTATTGGACACATTCTACGATACAATGAGTTAAAAATACATAAATTTTGAAGCGAAAAACTAAGACACTTACCCAAAACGTCGTCCATCTGGCAGTAAGCCTCCGATCCTACCGCGTACTGGCGATCGATATGGATGTCAGAGAGATGTAGGAAACGGTAAGTCGGTTTTCCATCCTGAAATCGAAAATATCTCTATTTCTCTGCTTCTGCTCTCTCTCTCTCTCTTACCGGAATAGTCGGCCACGGCTTGACTGGAGGCTGGTTTCCAGGAATAGTGATATTCCACATAACATTCAAAGGGTTCACAGAATGCCCACAGTCGGTGACAAAAGCTCCGCAGATTTCGTCAGGAGTAAAGGCAGTTCTTGTCAAAACGAAGATAACTTCATCCTGAAACGAACTTAACCTTATTAAGTAGTTAAGTTCCTAAGCATAACCTTAACATGCACTTAAAGTATATAAGACCTAACCATAGGCTGAATTAATCATGGAAATCAAATCCCTTTCCAATTCTTGTGAAAAACTTTCAAAGAAATTCTAGTTGCTCTCGGCGATAGCTTTAATTGCCCTACGCGCTACCTCTTCTTATCTTTATTACTCTCCAAACCATTAACTGATTCCTTTTTCATTGTTTGAGTTTTGAGATAAAAGTTCAGTGACTTTTGAAATCACTCGGGTTTTACAAATCACAAACCTGGAATGCTTCGATGATGTGCCTGCAAACATGCGGTTGTTCGAGGTTGATGAAATCGCACATTTCACTGAAAGAGGTTTTTTTAGAGAGAGAGAGAGAGAGAGAGAGAGAGAGAGAGAGAGAGAGAGAGAAGGAGAGAGAGGGAGAGAGAGAGAGAGAGAGAGAGAGAGAGAGAGAGAGAGAGAAGGAGGGAGAGAGATACTTACACAAGGAAGTTGGCAATTTCATTGTCGGTGCTGTTCTGCTTCAAAAGTGCCTGAACTCCATCTACCAGCAAAGTGCAGGTGAGGCAGGAGGCCTTTCTGTTTTCGGGTTTGTGTGCAGTGTCTTTGATCAGTCTGATCATCTGAAATACAAAAAATCTGCTATTTTGGTTAATTTGTTGCTTTTTTGTGAGACGCTGTGCCTAACAGGCCTATCTTCTAGTTAGTCTTGTCTTAAGGCCTTCCTGCATATTGTGAACTTACCCCTTTTAAGGGGTAAGCTTAAAAGCTACATTAACAACCTTTGAGTGGTCTAGAAAGGCCTTGCGAACCTTAGAATGGGAGGTTTTTAAGAGCTTCGCGCCAAAGCGGTTCCCGGCCGCACTTTGTACCCGACCAGAGCGTTGACGCACTAATCTACGTAAGGCCGCGAAGCGGCCCAGTTACGGCCGAAGGCCGTTTTACTTATAGATCGCAAAGCTACCCTGAGGCGGCCGAAGGCCGCCGAATCCAGAAGGCAAAGACCCGCGAAGCGGGGCTTTGATTTAACTATGAGAAACTCTTCTAGCAACAGACCTAATCGGATTAGGCTTATCAGTTCCAATCAAGCTTGTAATCCGTTGTTTATCGCACTGCGAAGTACGGGAGTGCTAGGTACCGAGTGTGAGGCCTGTTTAGGTATTGTAAAGCCTTAAAAAGCAAAAGATGCATACATGTTCTTAAGCAAATTATGAATTAAAAGTTCAAACATAAAAGAAACTCGCGTAATAGGATAGTGTCAGATACCGATTGTTTGGATAGGTCTACCAGGCTTAAAAATCAGTAATATAGGCCTAAGCGTGCCTGAGCCGCTAAATGATATTGGTTAAGGTGCCTAAGGCCTAAAGAAGAAAGCTGAAAAAACTCAGTTACCTTATGTTTGCTCATCGTCTTCATCGGATCCTGGCGGTGCGGCAGAAGGCCGCCCACGGCGAGAGCGACGAATAGCCCCAAAAAGAGCAAGGCTCCACGCATGTTTCAGCAGAACTGGGGGAACGGGAGGGGCAAAGTGACTTCTGGGCGGACGCCTTGTTCCGAGATAAGCGGTAACTAGACTCTCTGGCCCTTTATCTCCCCGGAACACGTGCGACAAACGGCGACAGCGGAAAAGACTGAAGGGAAACAGCGAAAGAAAACTGTAGTTTGAAGTTGTGAAATCACTGAACGTTTCAAGATCGAAAGAGTGATGGAAATTTGGTAGAAATGACGGGAAATCGACTAGAACCTGAGGTATTTGAAGAGTGATTGCTTCGTAATCGCGTGAAGGGTAAACAGATCGAGGGTAGTAGTCATTTCTAGTCTTTAGACAGGAGTCATGGGGTGAGAAGAGAGAGAGAGAGAGAGAGAGAGAGAGAGAGAGAGAGAGAGAGAGAGAGAGAGAGAGAGCGAAAGAGATATACAGAGAAGAGAGAAAAAGAGAGATTCATAGAGAGAATGCGATACAGATTGAGAAAGAGAGACATTTACAGAAAGATACAGACAGGAAAAGAGAGATATAGCAAAAAAAAATGATAGACGCAAAAAAAGAAGGAGAGATACAGGGAGAGAAAAAGAGAAAGACACTGAGAGAAAGAGAGATACACAGAGAGAGAAAGTAGGGGAGAGAGACAAAGAGAGGAGAGACATAAAAAGAGAGAAGGGAGACAAATAGGAGTGATAAAATAGACCGAAAAGAGGAGGAGAAAAATAAAAAGGTGTTAGGAGAGATACGAAAAAGTGGGAAGAGATATTGGAAAACAAAGAGGAAAAATATTTGTGACATAGAGAAAAGTATTGAAAAGGTGCGAAGAGGGCGACAAGAGAGAGAGAGAGAGAGAGAGAGAGAGAGAGAGAGAGAGAGAGAAAGAGAGAAAGAGAGAGAGAGAGAGAGAGAGAGAGAGAGAGAGAGAGAGAGAGAGAAAGAGAGAGAGAGAGAGAGAGAGAGAGAGAGAGAGAGAAAGAGAGAGAGAGAGAGAGAGAGAGAGAGAGAGAGAGAGGCGAGAGAAAGAGGAGTAGGCGAGAGTGAGCGATGTGCAAAGGATGAGACCAAAGAGTGCCAGCAGAGGCAATTATAATAGAGAAAAGTGAGGCAAGAGACAAATAGATGAGGTGAGAATGAATAGAGGAGTGAGAACAAAAGAGACAAAACGGAGAGATGAGAGATCGAAATGAGAGATGAAATATACAAAGAAAGATATACATAGAAGTAATGCAAAAGGCAGATATAAAAATGCGAGAGACAAAAAGGTGCGAGGAGAGAGACACAAAGTAGTGAGGGTAGTGATAAAGAAATACAGGGATAAAAGAAACAACGAGGAGAGAGACAATCGTGAGTGACATGCTGAGGAGAGACAAAAGAGACCTAAAAGAAGGAGATCAAGAGGGAGACGAAATAGAGAAGCGAGAGAAAGAGGTGTGATTCAAGAGTGACCGAGGTGCGAGGGAAGTGACACAGAGGTGTGAGAAGAGACATTTAGGTTTATGAAAAGAGACATGCCAAGAAAACGTCTCTCTGTCTCTCTGTCTCTCAAAGAAGAGTGCGAGCTATACTGAATAGAGAGCGAAAAAAAGTTATAGAGATATCTTTATTTAAAACCCGTTCTTTAGTAAAAAAAAAAACCAATCTTCACAATGACAGCATACAAAAATGGGCGTACGGTAGAATCCATCGATTCAAAATCCAAGCAGACACTTGATTGCTGTAAAGTGAATCTACAACATTTTGATAGAATTTGAATTGTCCGTGGCTATAAGAAGCCACTTCTGACCAAGCGGAGCGTCTGGAATGGAGGGTGGAACGAGCTGTCTGAAATTCAATCAATAATTGAAACATTAGATTTTTTGCTTACATCAACTGCTGAGACATTGCAGGTGCGACCATCTTCGTTTAGGAAGTAGAATCCCAATTTTTTCATCTAAAAGTGGGGCTAATCACTTTCAAACTTGAAATTTACTTTTCCAAGTTTTCCTCCTAGTTGGGTTTCACCGTCAAATTGAATGAAAGTGGGTGGTTCGTCAGAGGGAGAGGAGTCTAACCACTGCCAATTTGTAATGAAACTGAAGGAATGCATTAGAGAGAGAGAGAGAGACAGAGACAGAGACAGAGACAGAGACAGAGACAGAGACAGAGACAGAGACAGAGACAGAGACAGAGACAGAGACAGAGACAGAGACAGAGACAGAGACAGAGACAGAGACAGAGACAGAGACAGAGACAGAGACAGAGACAGAGACAAAGACAGAGACAAAGACAGAGACAGAGATAGAGACAGAGACAGAGACAGAGACAGAGACAGAGACAGAGACAGAGACAGAGACAGAGACAGAGACAGAGACAGAGACAGAGACAGAGACAGAGACAGAGACAGAGACAGAGACAGAGACAGAGACAGAGACAGAGACAGAGACAGAGACAGAGACAGAGACAGAGACAGAGACAGAGACAGAGACAGAGACAGAGACAGAGACAGAGACAGAGACAGAGACAGAGACAGAGACAGAGACAGAGACAGAGACAGAGACAGAGACAGAGACAGAGACAGAGACAGAGACAGAGACAGAGACAGAGACAGAGACAGAGACAGAGACAGAGACAGAGACAGAGACAGAGACAGAGACAGAGACAGAGACAGAGACAGAGACAGAGACAGAGACAGAGACAGAGACAGAGACAGAGACAGAGACAGAGACAGAGACAGAGACAGAGACAGAGACAGAGACAGAGACAGAGACAGAGACAGAGACAGAGACAGAGACAGAGACAGAGACAGAGACAGAGACAGAGACAGAGACAGAGACAGAGACAGAGACAGAGACAGAGACAGAGACAGAGACAGAGACAGAGACAGAGACAGAGACAGAGACAGAGACAGAGACAGAGACAGAGACAGAGACAGAGACAGAGACAGAGACAGAGACAGAGACAGAGACAGAGACAGAGACAGAGACAGAGACAGAGACAGAGACAGAGACAGAGACAGAGACAGAGACAGAGACAGAGACAGAGACAGAGACAGAGACAGAGACAGAGACAGAGACAGAGACAGAGACAGAGACAGAGACAGAGACAGAGACAGAGACAGAGACAGAGACAGAGACAGAGACAGAGACAGAGAGACAGAGACAGAGACAGAGAGACAGAGACAGAGACAGAGAGACAGAGACAGAGACAGAGAGACAGAGACAGAGACAGAGAGACAGAGACAGAGACAGAGAGACAGAGACAGAGACAGAGAGACAGAGACAGAGACAGAGAGACAGAGACAGAGACAGAGACAGAGACAGAGAGACAGAGACAGAGACAGAGAGACAGAGACAGAGACAGAGAGACAGAGACAGAGACAGAGAGACAGAGACAGAGACAGAGAGACAGAGACAGAGACAGAGAGACAGAGACAGAGACAGAGAGACAGAGACAGAGACAGAGAGACAGAGACAGAGACAGAGACAGAGACAGAGACAGAGACAGAGACAGAGACAGAGACAGAGACAGAGACAGAGACAGAGACAGAGACAGAGACAGAGACAGAGACAGAGACAGAGTGAACTAAAGAGAGAAAGAGAGAGAGAGAGAGAGAGAGAGAGAGAGAGAGAGAGAGAAAGAGAGAGAGAGAGAGAGAGAGAGAGAGAGAGAGAGAGAGAGAGAGAGGCGAGAGAAAGAGGAGTAGGCGAGAGTGAGCGATGTGCAAAGGATGAGACCAAAGAGTGCCAGCAGAGGCAATTATAATAGAGAAAAGTGAGGCAAGAGACAAATAGATGAGGTGAGAATGAATAGAGGAGTGAGAACAAAAGAGACAAAACGGAGAGATGAGAGATCGAAATGAGAGATGAAATATACAAAGAAAGATATACATAGAAGTAATGCAAAAGGCAGATATAAAAATGCGAGAGACAAAAAGGTGCGAGGAGAGAGACACAAAGTAGTGAGGGTAGTGATAAAGAAATACAGGGATAAAAGAAACAACGAGGAGAGAGACAATCGTGAGTGACATGCTGAGGAGAGACAAAAGAGACCTAAAAGAAGGAGATCAAGAGGGAGACGAAATAGAGAAGCGAGAAAAAGAGGTGTGATTCAAGAGTGACCGAGGTGCGAGGGAAGTGACACAGAGGTGTGAGAAGAGACATTTAGGTTTATGAAAAGAGACATGCCAAGAAAACGTCTCTCTGTCTCTCTGTCTCTCAAAGAAGAGTGCGAGCTATACTGAATAGAGAGCGAAAAAGAGTTATAGAGATATCTTTATTTAAAACCCGTTCTTTAGTAAAAAAAAACCAATCTTCACAATGACAGCATACAAAAATGGGCGTACGGTAGAATCCATCGATTCAAAATCCAAGCAGACACTTGATTGCTGTAAAGTGAATCTACAACATTTTGATAGAATTTGAATTGTCCGTGGCTATAAGAAGCCACTTCTGACCAAGCGGAGCGTCTGGAATGGAGGGTGGAACGAGCTGTCTGAAATTCAATCAATAATTGAAACATTAGATTTTTTGCTTACATCAACTGCTGAGACATTGCAGGTGCGACCATCTTCGTTTAGGAAGTAGAATCCCAATTTTTTCATCTAAAAGTGGGGCTAATCACTTTCAAACTTGAAATTTACTTTTCCAAGTTTTCCTCCTAGTTGGGTTTCACCGTCAAATTGAATGAAAGTGGGTGGTTCGTCAGAGGGAGAGGAGTCTAACCACTGCCAATTTGTAATGAAACTGAAGGAATGCATTAGAGAGAGAGAGAGACAGAGACAGAGACAGAGACAGAGACAGAGACAGAGACAGAGACAGAGACAGAGACAGAGACAGAGACAGAGACAGAGACAGAGACAGAGACAGAGACAGAGACAGAGACAGAGACAGAGACAGAGACAGAGACAGAGACAGAGACAGAGACAGAGACAGAGACAGAGACAGAGACAGAGACAGAGACAGAGACAGAGACAGAGACAGAGACAGAGACAGAGACAGAGACAGAGACAGAGACAGAGACAGAGACAGAGACAGAGACAGAGACAGAGACAGAGACAGAGACAGAGACAGAGACAGAGACAGAGACAGAGACAGAGACAGAGACAGAGACAGAGACAGAGACAGAGACAGAGACAGAGACAGAGACAGAGACAGAGACAGAGACAGAGACAGAGACAGAGACAGAGACAGAGACAGAGACAGAGACAGAGACAGAGACAGAGACAGAGACAGAGACAGAGACAGAGACAGAGACAGAGACAGAGACAGAGACAGAGACAGAGACAGAGACAGAGACAGAGACAGAGACAGAGACAGAGACAGAGACAGAGACAGAGACAGAGACAGAGACAGAGACAGAGACAGAGACAGAGACAGAGACAGAGACAGAGACAGAGACAGAGACAGAGACAGAGACAGAGACAGAGACAGAGACAGAGACAGAGACAGAGACAGAGACAGAGACAGAGACAGAGACAGAGACAGAGACAGAGACAGAGTGAACTAAAGAGAGAAAGAGAGAGAGAGAGAGAGAGAAAATGAGACAGAGACCTACCTGAATGGCAAATGCCCACATTTGGCCAGCCCACTAAGTTGGCAAAGTGACGTCATATAAGCATTATCAGGGGCGTACCACCAAGAAATATCCCTCGATAATCGATTGAAAAACGCTTTAGATCCATTTGTAGGCTTAGCTCCGTAATAACCACCTAAATATATTGATTTATATTTCAAATCAATATTTTACCTGCAATCAATGGTCCTCCCTCTGAAGCGCGGTCAAAAATGATGTCATCTTGTTTATTTTTATTAATTGATACGGAGGAAAGAGTGTCAGCCCAGTATGTGTCCTAAATCAATCGATAATCAAACAGATGCATAAAAAATCAATACAGAATATATATAAAAGTTTTAAAAAGGATAAATAATGTTTTTTCGTTTGATATTTTCAGTCAGACACCGTTTGGATGCCGGTACGCAATTTTCCGTACCCGTGTTAAATACGCAATCCCGCGTAAAATGGAAATTCCTTGTTGTTTTTGAATGATTACAGTTATAATTGCATAATTACTCTTAATGGATACGGAGGAAAAAGTGTCTGCGTTCTAAGTCAATCAATAATCAAAATTTTGGAATCAAATATACAGAATATTTAAAAAAAAAAAAAGTATGAAATTTTGCATACCTTTGGCAAATTAGTGTACGCAGTTCAGCGTGCGAATGAAAATTTCATTCCAAATTTTACATTTGGTCTACGGTACCTGTTGTATCATCCAGAAAGTTCTATTCATTTCCAACAGAGCTCGAGCCAAATTAGACCGGAATAAGTAGAACAACTGGTAATGACCGTCTCCATAGTTAAAGGAATCCTAAATTACGGTAGGTTACGGTAGATCAATGGCTACGGTAGGTACTTTAAGGCTAGGGACAATCCAATTCAGTTGAGGAACTTGGGGCCAGGCAGCTAAAAGGCGATCGCTTGATTCCTTGTCCAGAGTGACGACAAGGGAATTGTTGTGGACTCCTGAAAAAGTGATATTTTTAAAATTTCATTTGTTTTTCCATTTTATAATCTCTTTCTTAATCAAGCGAAAAATTACTGATTATGTGATGTAAAACGCAGTGGGCGGGGCTTGTGGAACAGTGCGCTGATTCTGGGCGCAGTGTCCGTTAAACGTCGTGCACGTGACCGAAAAACGCAAAATCCAAACTTTCGTCAAAAGTTTTTGTAAAGTTAACTTGTTTTTTTGTAGAGAATATTTTAGTTACAATTATAAATTCAATACAGTTAAAAAGGCGTCTATAATAGCCATGTAAAAGCGTATAGCTGTCGCCAAATTGAAATCATGCCAATAAAATTTGAATGTTCTAGTGATCCTCTGTTGACATTGAAAATCGTAGTCTAATCAGTAGAGCATGCTTTGCACATTTCCGCAATTAGCATATGGTTTCAGTTTGGCGACAGCTGTATGGGTATGTTTTCGCAATAGAGCGCGAAAAGTGTCATGAACGGTCGAAAATTAAAATTAATTTTCAAACTATCGCACGTGTGAATTTCTTTTAAATTTTAAATAAAATTAATCACAAAAACAAAATTACCGGAAAGTTTAATGGAATTACGTGCTACATTTCTGAATTTCCCATGATTGAGAAGATTGTATTAAAAAAAAATTCTTAACTTTTTGGACCTCTAAAGTTTTGAAAAGGGATATTGAAGGCGTTTTATAGACATTGCCCCAACCTTGTGTTCTGATCATTAATGTCTTATGAAGTTTTGAATTTTTGGTTTTCGCAGTTTTTGCAGTCTTCCCCGCTGACCTTCCCTGTGACGTTGTATCCGTCTCGTTTCATTTCGGCGAACATAAACTTTTCAAGGAATCTGAAACCACCCGTGACGGGCGCTGTGTACTTTGAACGAAAACAGGCGGGAACGATTTGAAATCCTATTGTCAGACCAGGTTTTGTCTTCAAAAAGAACAAGCCTTTACCAGACGACTATTTTCTGGAAATTTTCAGTTTTTCGTTGATAACTTTTTTTTATGTATAGGAAGCCGGGTTTTGGACTATATGACAGGCAATTAAAACTTTGAAACTAAATTTCCTACAAAATGAGTGTTTAAAGCTTGAAATTTCGATAGACCAGGTTCAATTTACCGTAACACGGAATCCAAAACTTCCAAAGCCCCCCCCAAATGTTTCAGATTTTTTATGTCTCAAATTTGACTGGGCTGGCCCGTGATTCTATCAAGTTTGGTGCTTACCTGGCATCTCCGCAGTGTTACAGAGCCAGTTTAAAGTCATGTTTAGGGCGTGTTTGTTCAGAATCAGAACAAATGTCTCTTGATGTGCGGGGAGGGAGGACACGGTAGATCGGAAGTCATCGGAGTTCATCTGAAATGTCTCTATGTCTCTGTCAGTAAATTGTCCCACTCACTCTTCCTCTATGTCTCACAATCACCCTATCACGTCTCTCTGTCTCTCTGTCTCTCTGTCTCTCTGTCTCTCTGTCTCTCTGTCTCTCTGTCTCTCTGTCTCTCTTTCTCTCTGTCTCTCTGTCTCTCTGTCTCTCTGTCTCTCTGTCTCTCTGTCTCTCTGTCTCTCTGTCTCTCTGTCTCTCTGTCTCTCTGTCTCTCTGTCTCTCTGTCTCTCTGTCTCTCTGTCTCTCTGTCTCTCTGTCTCTCTGTCTCTCTGTCTCTCTGTCTCTCTGTCTTTCTGTCTCTCTGTCTCTCTGTCTCTCTGTCTCTCTGTCTCTCTGTCTCTCTGTCTCTCTGTCTCTCTGTCTCTCTGTCTCTCTGTCTCTCTGTCTCTCTGTCTCTCTGTCTCTCTGTCTCTCTGTCTCTCTGTCTCTCTGTCTCTCTGTCTCTCTGTCTCTCTGTCTCTCTGTCTCTCTGTCTCTCTGTCTCTCCGTCTCTCTGTCTCTCTGTCTCTCTGTCTCTCTGTCTCTCTGTCTCTCTGTCTCTCTGTCTCTCTGTCTCTCTGTCTCTCTGTCTCTCTGTCTCTCTGTCTTTCTGTCTCTTTGTCTCTCTGTCTCTCTGTCTCTCTGTCTCTCTGTCTCTCTGTCTCTGCTGTCTCTCTGCCTCTCTGTCTCTCTGCTGTCTCTCTGTCTCTGTATCTCTCTTCCTCTCACTCTATATCTCTCTCAGTCTACCATTGGTCTTTCACCCTCGCTATTCGACTAACTTACTATTCTTCTATGTTCTCTCACTCATCTCTCTGTCTCATTTTATTCGTCTGTCTCTTTCTTTTTTTCAAAACCAGAAAGAAGATGCTCTCTCTCTCAACTCACCATTGCTTCAAAGCTGACTTCATCCCAATGAATCCTCACTGTATTCATAGCGATTAGTGCAATCACAATCTTCCTTAAAACAAGGAGACCAAAAACAGAAAGAAGAGACCCTCTGAGACCAGGGTACTTCATTTTGGTCGTGGAGAGGAGGAGGAATGACTTAGCTGAAATAGAGATACCGGTTTGTCCTTTCGACACCTGCCGATATGACCTTTGGGCCACCGCCCTTCAGACAAACAGAGCGCTATCAGTGGTTCGGAAAAAGAAACATCGAAGGACACAAATTTTAACAGGCAAAGTTGGAAAATGAGTCACAAAAAGATTGAGCGAAAGAAAAGAGATTGAACGAAAGTAACAATAGGCCGCTTCTGGTAACCATAGGCCGCTTTTGGTAACCATAGGCCGCTTTTTGTAGCCATAGGCCGCTTCTGGTAACAATAGGTCGCTTCTGGTAACCATAGACCGCTTTTGGTAGCCATAGGCCGCTTTTGGTAGCTATAGGCCGCTTCTGGGAAGGGAAATAAGTGTGTTTGGGTCGTTAAACAAACTGGAGTTGAGACAAACTGGAGACGTGGACCAGAATTTATCACCCTGTGGGAAAGGAAGGAAAGGGCACTTTTTTGAGAAGAGACTGACCGGTCAGGCGGCTATTGAGACATTTAAAGAGAGCCGGACCGGAACCGGGCGAATGACCCTCAATCATCCAGTTACATGGCGGGCATAACAGTTTTTTTAGAGAAAGTATCGAAACAGGTTAGACCTGGTAATATCCGCTTAAGAGAGTGAGAGAGAGACAGAGACACAGAGAGACAGAGACACAGGGAGAGAGAGAGAGAGAGAGAGAGAGAGAGAGAGAGAGAGAGAGAGAGAGAGAGAGGAAGACGACTGCCTCTGCCTCTGCAATCACGCTCCGTTCCGTGGCGCCAATTCATAACCCTCCCCTCCTCCTTTCATTTTCTCTCCTCCACCCCAGCATGGTCTCTTTTCGCACCGCTCTCTGCCTCCTCCTCCTGGTCTACCTCACTTCGGCTCATGACGAAACGACAACACAGGACCAATCTTCCCAATGGACAATAGTCATAATTCTCTGCTCGGTCATCGCCGTGGTCATCATCATTTCTCTGGTCGCCGCCTGCTTCTGCAGAAGAAGACATGCCTATTACGATGATGGGTACTACGGTTCTTCTATGATGAGTCCCCCTATGATGGGTCCTCCTATGATGGGTCCTCCTGTGATGGGTCCCACTATGTCGACGTCGGTCATGACTACGCCCATGGGGACGCCCTACGGACAGCCTGTTGGCGGCCAGCCTGTTGGCGGCCAGCCTGTTGGCGGCCAGCCTGTTGGCTATGCACCGGGCCTGGGACATTATGTCTATTGATATTATGAAAATGAATGATTATAACTTAAAATGTTGTTCTCTCTCTAAATCCAAAAAACAGGGTTCAAAATTCGCGCTCCAGGCGGTGAACGCGGTCCCTGGCCATGTTAGGGGCGCCGCGTCTTGCTGATTTGTGCGCGAATAGCTCAGTGGTTGAGCACCAGGCCGGGGTCGGTAAGGTCGCGGGTTCGAGTCCCAGTTAAGCCATTATTTGCGAATACAATGTTTCCTTGGTGTAAAATAATTTTAACATATCAATCGATTTTGCATATTCCAATTTGTATGTCTACTCATCCTATCCTCCCCCCTTCGTTCTCATTTTTCCAATGCTAAAGGGTCCGTGCGGTTTCTTCCTCCTTTGGTGTTTTTACACCATCTGCCTCTTACTCTCCATCATCTACCCTCGAAATCTTCCTCTTTACCTACCATGGGGTGGTAATTATTCGTTCCTCTTTTCGATAGCCGATGCAGCCAGATTCTACAGGTTCGCTTTTATGAAATTGCCTTTAAAAGTACTTATTGACAGATTGGACGAACTAAAAGACTCCGTTTTCTTCTTTTCTTTGACCTACCTCAACCAGCAGACATTCGCCATTCCAGGAGACTTCGTATTGGTGGGCTTTCTCTCTCTCTCTCTCTCTCTCTCTCTCTCTCTCTCTCTCTGTCTCTCAGTCTCTCTGTCTCTCTGTCTCCCTCTCCCCCTCTCTGTCTCTCCCACACTTTTGAAGAGGCATCCTTAGCTTACGCTACGTAGCTTACGTCCGCTAGGTTCTGCCACTCCTTCTCGCTCCTCCATTCATTTCCTCTCCACCCATCCCAGGATGCTCTCCTCCCGCACCGCTCTCTGCCTCCTCCTCCTGGTCTCCCTCACTTCGGCACACTACCATTACCATAGCGGCGGATATTATAGCGGACATTACTACAGCTACGGAACCTACAGCAGAACTGGCACCATCATCGCCTGTGCTGTCGCTGGCGTCGTCTTGATAATAGCTGTGACGGTGAGCTTCTTCTGCTACAGAAGAAGACATGTCTATTACGATGATGGATTCTATGGTCCCCCTGTGATGGGTCCCGTTGTGGCTGCGCCGGTGTACGGGTGCCAGCCTGTCTGCACACCGGCTTGTGGACCTTGTGTCTATTGAGATCACAAAAGTAAATGAATATAACTCCAAACTGAAGTTTTGTTCGACTCACGACTCTTTTGAGACATTGCATTGCACCTCTTTGCGCCTCAGTCTCACTCTCAGTCTCAGTCTCAGTCTCTGTCTCAGTCTCAGTCTCAGTCTCAGTCTCAGCCTTGGTCTCTCTCTCATTTGGTTATTCTACGTAGCTTACGTCCGCTATGTTCTGCCACCTCATCTCGCTTCTCCACTCATTTCCTCTCCTCCCACTCCAGAATGCTCTCCTCCCGCACTGCTCTCTGCCTCCTCCTCCTCCTGGGCTCCCTCACTTTGGCCTACGAAAACGGCTCCGTTAGCAGCCAAACCGCCCATATCATCCTCGGCTTTGTTTTCGCCGCCCTCTTGTTGATAGTCGTTGTCGTCTTTTGCTGCATCTGCTATAGATTTGGAAATGTCTATTACGATGGATTCTATGGTTTTGAAAAATGGGCTCTGTTGTGGCTGGACCGGTGTTGACTTCGGTTGCTAGCCTGTGTGTACCTTGGCTTGTAGACCTTCTGTTTGTTGAGATCACAAAAGTAAACTATTATAGTTCCAAACTGCGTTTGTATTTGACTCCCCCCTGTTTTTTTTTAGCTATTATGCTCTCTCTCTCTCTCTTTCTCTCTCTCTCTCTACCTCTCCCTACCTCTGTTTCTATCTCTATGTCTCACTCTCATCATTCCTGTCTCTCTATTGCCTCTTTCGACGTGTTTCTGTTAAGTATGTTCTTTGTCACTATCGTAGACATTCATTGTCACTAGCATAGCTATATCGTTTTTTCCCTAGCACTGTTTCGTGGACCACAATTTTCATACCAGAACTTGGTTAAAGATGAACGCACCGTAATCAGAGACCATTTGTTTTTGTTAATTAAGTTCATTTAAATAAGGCAAAAGAAAAAATCGCAGGGTAGAATCGAACCCGGGTCGCCAGATTTGCAAGCGAGAGCGCTACCACTCGGCCGCCGGGGCGCACTTAGTAAATGTTTGCCTGACTGTAGGCGACTGAATCCGTGTTGAAGTGGTACTGCTCTCGCTTGCAAATCTGGCGACCCGGGTTCGATTCCACCCTGCGATTTTTTCCTTCTGCCTTATGTAAATGAACTTCATTAACAAAGACAAATGGTCTCTGATGACAGTTTGTTCATTTTTAAGCAAATTCTGGTATGAAAACCGCGAAACACCCTCTGGTCATGCTTTTTCAAACGCGTTTTTGTTAACAATGGAAACGTTCGTTTACAGAGCTTTCAAAAGAGAAAAGTTTTATAATCACTTGCAAAATGCTGAACCTGTTTCAAAATGTTTCCCATAATTGAACATTTTGAGAAAATTGACCAAACCTCCAAAAATTGATCACGTTCGGGAAACTTTCGAGAGATGAGACAACTTCTGTTTCATTTGTCGCTAGGAAACCTATCTATCTATGCCAATTTTCTCTCCCTGTGTCTCTTGGTCTCACTGTATCTCTGTTCGTCTATCTCTCTGTATCTCTCTCCCTCTTGAAGACAACCGTATTATTTGACTACGCTACGTAGCTCACGTCCGCTAGGTTCTCCCACCTCACCTCGCTCCTCCATTCATTTCCTCTCCTCCCACCTCAGGATGCTCTCCTCCCGCACCGCTCTTTGCCTCTTCCTCCTGGTCTCCGTCGCTTTGGCCATCGACAGCGAAATCAGAAACGCGAGTATCATCATCAGCTGGGTTATGGGTGCCCTCGTTTTGATAATCATTATCGTCGTCGTGTGCTGCGTCTACTGTAAATATGGAGTACCTCTCTATTACTACTGATACTATGGTTTTGTACGATGGGCCCTGTTGTGGCTGAAACGACGTATTGTGTCTGCTGAGATCACAAAAGTAAATTATTTCAATTCCAAACTGCGTTTGTATTTGACTCACCCCTGTACTTTCAGCTATTATTTTCTCTGTCTCTCTCTCTCTCTGCTTCTCTATATCTCTCTCCGCGTCTCTCTCTCTGCTTCTTTGTATCTCTATGTCTCCCTCTCCACCGTCCTATCTCTCTGTTGCCTCTTTCGCTGTGTTTCTGTTTGTAGCCGTCGTCAAACGGAAGTCGGCAAGAAAAAGCCGGTTTTTCTATGCGTCTTCGCTTTTTGCACGCTATTTTCGCCTGTCAATCGCAAGAATGCTGAATTAAGGTTGTTTTGGCAGGATTCCAATTTGGCGACAGCTATAGTATGTTCTTCGCATACACATCATGCACACTCTATGCTCTAGCTCTGTTCCGTGAAACGAACCCGAACCTTCCATTTTCAAGTTGATTTGCAGCCACTTTTGCCCTAAGTCGTAGCAATGATACTTTTTTTTTTGAATTTTGAATTCTCGTTCACTTTGAAAAAAAAAGCAATGACGATTTTAGTGCGGCTTTGTCGGCCGCCGTTTTCAATTGCAGCTTTCGAGGGGCGGGCGAGATTGCAATTTGCCGCATGGTTTTCGCAAGGCGTTTTAGCAGTCAAAATCAACAAATAAATGATTTTCCGCCGTAGGACGCCGTAGAAAGAAAAGAAACATCATTAGCTTACGCTACGTAGTTTACGTTCGCTAGGTTCCGCCACCTCTTCTCGCTTCTCCCTTCATTTCCTCTCCTCCAACCCCAGGATGCTCTCCTCCCGCACCGCTCTCTGCCTTCTCCTCGTGGTCTCCCTCACTTTGGCCTACGAAGATGGCAAATTATCCGCTGAAGACAAAAGAAACGCCAGTATCCTCATCGGCTGTGTTTGTTCTGTCGTGGTGTTGGTAGCCATTGTCGTCGTGTGCTGCGTCTACTGTAAATATGGAGTACCTCTCTATCACAAACGAGGCTATGGGTTTTAAAGATGGATCCTGTTGAGGCTGGAACGTCGTCTTGAGATCACAAAAGTAAATTATTTCAATTCCAAACTGCGTTTGTATTTGACTGTAGTTTTATGTTCCCAAGGGTCCCCCGCCAAACCGAATGATGCCCATGCTTATCAATAGAGAATGCAACGCTGAAAAAGCCTGTGAAGTTCGTTTTTGCTAAAAGGCGTTAGTTTTCGTGTACTGATCGATTTTATATGCGGGATCGCCGAGCAGTTGCAATGTGCGGCCTTAAAAGCCCGCGATTGGCGGATACAAGCTGCCTCGGTGGTGTATTGGTAGAGTGATTGCTTCATAAGCAAAAGGTCAACGGTTCGTCACCCCCTGCTTTAATTGTTTTGCTTTTTTTGTATTTTTGTATATTTTACACCATGATCATAGTTTTTTAACAGTTTGAATTTGAAATTCTTGCTCAAACGGCCGCAGATGCTATACTCCGTGCCAAATCTACTTCGGCCATTTTGGCTGCGTACATGGCCTGAGTATCATACATTGTACGCTTTACTCTAGCAACAACATCAAAATATTGGCACGTTGTTGCGAAGTAGTTTTGCATTTCTTCAGATCGCTGCAGGCCTCACATCGCTACTGCTCCGATGTCACGGGCAAAACCGATCAGTACACGAAAACTAACGCCGTTAAGCAAAAACGAATTTTACAGTCATATTCAGCATTGAATTCTGCATGGAATTGTATGCCCCTCATCCGCATTGACTGTGGGCACGGCGGGGAGCCGCGGAAATCAGGATGGACCTGACAGCCGGTTTTCTCGAGGCCTAGTAACTACGGTATTTTTAAATTAAAATTGCAAAAAGCATGCCGTTCTACGCGCCGCCCGGCGTGTTTTAACGCCGCTTCAAACAGGGCCTTTACTCAGCGATTGCTGCGGTGAGTCCCGCGCGGGAACATCGGGGTGTCGCGGCGGACAACATCGCGGGTTTCGGATTTTGTCACGCGGGACTCCCGCAGTTCCCTGCCGCGACACCCCGATCTTCCCCTGCGGGACTCCCGCTAACTTGGCCGTGGAGCGCGAGTCCCGCGCGACTCCTGACTTCCCCCGCGGGACACCCCGAGACGGCCAAAACCGCGCGGGACTCACCGCAGCAATCGCTGAGTAGAAACTGTACACCCTGGTACACCCTATAATTATAAATACCGTAGTCACTAGGACACGGGGGAAGCGGCTGGCAGGGCCGTTCCGATTTCCGCGGGGCCACTCGCTCGCTCGACTCACCGTGTGGGGTCGTTCGGGAGACGTTCGGGAAACTTTTGGGAGTTGAGACTTGTTTCATTTCTTGATCTCCAAACTTTTTGTCTTCGCCTTTTCTGGAGAAGTAGCAGGAGGACCCTCCTGCTCATCGCATACCCAAAAAAAAACGGCGCCTTCGGCCGCCCAGTTAGGCGGCCTGCGGCCGCAAACATTCATGGCTTACGGCCACTCATTACTCTGCCTTCGGCCGTAAAATTGGCGTGAAGCACGTAAAACTTGGCCTACGGCCGATCTCACCCTCTGCTTCTGACAAGGGAAGTGCACCAACTCGTCTCGGTAGAATCAAAATCGGTCGATTGAGTATTGTAGGGGACCCTTACGGCTACCCAAATCTGTTTTCAAAAAGTACTAACTCGGCTCCATTTCGGAGAAATTGATTTGCATTCTAATCACCGAAAGCGGACAAAGAGGCAGCGTCGGAAAGTTGGCCGAGTGGTCTAAAGCACTAACCACATATTTTTTTCAGACATGACGCTGGTTCGATTCTTTTTTAAGTCAACCTTTTTGCTTTTTCTCTTTATTTTAAGCAACATTAATCTTAAACCAAAAAATATGAAGCAAAATACAAATGTACAAAATATAATTACTCTCATAAATAGAAAAGCTTGAAAATCTTTTTAAAAATTAATAGTTTGATGCGAGTAAGTCAAACTAAAAAAAAGCAAAACGGTTGTCGTAAAAAAGAATCGACCATAGCGTTTTATTATAAGGGATTACTTAACTACGCTACGTAGCTTACGTCCGCTTGGTTTGGCCACCTCATCTCGCATATCCTTTTATTTCCTCTCCTCCCTCCCCAGGATGCTCTCCTCCCGCACCGCTCTCTGCCTCCTCCTCCTGGGCTCCCTCACTTTGGCCTACGACTCTAATTGCGACGAATGTAATAGCGACGGATTGTACTCTAACATGAGCTCAAACACCAGAATCATCATATCCTGTGTAATTAAGAGATAATTATCGCCGCTGTGATCTGCATATGCTGTAGAAGAAGATATGTCTATTACGACGATGGATTCTACGGTCATGGTATGGTGGGTCCTGTTGTGAACCGCCTTGTGAACCTTGTTCCTATTGAAATAACAAAAGTAAACGATTATAACTCCAAACTGTTGCTGTGTTCTCCTCACTTCTGTACGTTGTTCCTCTTTTTGCCTCTCTCTCTCTCTCTCTCTCTCTCTCTCTCTCTCTCTCTCTCTAAATTTCATTTAGAATATGCTCGCCGGCGTCATGTACGGAACGGCTATTGGAACTGCAATGACCTGCTGCCTCACCGTTTTCGGTTCATATGTTTGCTACCTAGTCTCCGCCTACTTCTTCAAAGACTCCTCTCCTCATTGGGTTTCCAGTAAAATCAAAACGATCAAACAAATGGTTGAGTCTCTAAAATGTTATATTTTTTGTATTTTTTTTTAGGTACCGGATACCCCTAGGCAGCAGTTTTTCTACCTCCTCTCGCTTCGACTGTTTCCTTTCACTCCGCACGGACTTGTTAACTTGGTCTCACCTTTGGCTGACATTCCGCTGAAGATTCACATTGCCACTGTTGGCCTTGGTAGGTTAGACAATGAAAGAGAGACTTTGAGAGACAGAGAGACAGAGAGACAGAGAGACAAAGAAACAGAGAGACAGAGAGACAGAGAGACAGAGAGACAGAGAGACAGCGAGACAGAGAGACAGAGAGACAGAGAGACAGAGAGACAGAGAGACAGAGAGACAGAGAGACAGAGAGACAGAGAGACAGAGAGACAGAGAGACAGAGAGACAGAGAGACAGAGAGACAGAGAGACAGAAAGACAGAGAGACAGAGAGACAGAGAGACAGAGAGACAGAAGGAGAGAGTTTCAAAGACCCGCAGAGAAAGAAATACATCTTCTCATTTAGGCACTCTTCCCTACAACTACCTCACCGTCCGTGGAGGAGAGCTCCTCTTTCTGGGTCATCATTGGAGTGAGGCATTCAACCTCACCCAGCTTTTCGTCCTTCTCTCCCTTTCCACTGGATTGTACCTCATGGGACGGCAGGTGCAGCAGCGATGGAAGCCCCTCCATCATAGTTATATCTAATTGTTGCCCTTGTCTATGTAATTGAGACTATTTCTTCAAAAATGCGATAAACGTTTTAACGTCTCTCTCTCTTTCTCTCTCTCTCTCTCTCTCTCTCTCTCTCTGTCTGTCTCTTTATCTATCTCTCTCTCTCTATCTCTCTATCTCTCCCTCTCAAGCGGATATTACCTTCAACCCGTTTCGATACTTTTTCTGAAAAAAACTGCTATGCCCGCCAGGTAACTGGATGATTGAGGGTCATTCGCCCGGTTCTGGTCCGGCTCTCTTTGAATGTCTCAATAGCCGCCTCATCGGTCAGTCTCTTCTCAAAAAAGTGCCCCTTCCTTCCTTTCCCAAAGGGTAATAAATTCTGGCCCACATCTCAACTCCAGTTCTTTTAACGGCCCAAACACATGGTTATGGCTACCAAAAGCGGTCTATGGTTACCAGAAGCGGCTAATTGTTCCCAGAAGCGGCCTATGGTTACCAGAAGCGGCCTATGGTTATCACAAGCGGCCTATTGTTACCAAAAGTTTCGCCAACAGCGACTGTTTTCTGCCGATTTCGCAGCAGGGAGAGGGCTGTCCCGGTCCGCATACATTACGACCCAGCCGAGCCCGGTCGTCGTAATTTACACAAGAGATCGTCTTCTTCAGCCTCCCTTCTTCTGTCATTGCCGCTTTATAACAGTTCCAAGCATGTCTTCATGGGATTTCGACGATGAGGAGGAGAAGGTGGGTTCGATGAACTTGTCGATTATATTGATCAGGTTAACACGATAGCTTTGAGCGATTTTTGATCGTTTCCTCCCCAGGAAAATAAAGTTAAATCCTTCAAATAAAATATCTCATTTATTTTACTGATCGATTCTTGGCGCTTTTATCGCAGCCCTTTTCCCGCTCAGAAATATGCAATTGTTTATGGCGTATTTCATAAAGAATTTTAAGTATTTTGTACCAGTTTAGAATAGATTCAGGGCAAAAAAGTTTTTGACCTACCAAAACTGAATTTTTCCATTGTCAAATCGATATTAAATTCCGTTGCATAGTGAATTTTCGTCTTTATTGTCACGGAGTTTTTTGGACTTTATTTTTCAAAAATGTTTTTGAAAAGTGTGACGAAACTTTCCATAAAAATGGCATCTTGCGACGCTTATAGTTTCAAGGTCGAAAAAGCGAAAAGCTGCAATTTCAAAATCAGGTTTTCACTTTTCAGAGACCGTAACCCAGGCCAAAAAATCAATAACGGTCTGAAAAATTTAAATTGTCCTTTATTGGTCCTATGGACGAATTCTGAGCCAATTTTACAACTATGAACTGTTTCCTAAGGCAGTGGTCTCCATATGGTCGCTCGCTTCTTTTTGAACTAGTATCATACAAGAACGGCCTATGGTTACGAGGAACCAAGCATGGCAACGGGCCGGCCCGCTCCAAAATTTTCACGGCCCGACTCAACCGAAAATTTATGCCTTTTTTCAATGTAAAACTCAAAGAAAACGAAAAAAAAATTTTTCGGGCCGGCCCGGGCCGGCCCGCTTCAAAATTTTTCTCGACCCGGGCCGGCCCGGCCCGGCCTGGCCCGGCCCCAAATTTGACCATGCTTGCGAGGAACGGCTCGATTGGGCGGCCAGCGACGACGCGGTTACCAAAACCCCGATGTAACCAAACCTATGGCAGCCCGTACATTTTCTTTGGGTCTCGACACGAATGTTCATGTCTCACCTACTTTCCTCCCCCTTGCATGACGTGCCCCCCGCAGAATTTGCCACTTGGGTGGCGTGGTGTTTGCACAAGTTGGCGTATAGGATAAACCCGGCTGGGATCTGGAAAAATCACAGATCTCGTAGATTGTGGATATTCGGGTTCGAATAATATTCGACTAGAATCATAATAGCGGTTAAAACAAAGTAGTAAAACAAGTGTACAATCTGCGTGCTACCCTGACTCATTACCACTACACCACCTGGTAACTGCGTTTCAAGGCCCCGCAGCATCTGCAGACATACCGATGCAGAAACTCGTACTCTTTCTATTGTAACGAATTTTTTAAAAAAAAATATAAGATTGGTTTTCAGGCAAGAAAGGCAGCAGAGAGGGAGAAAAAGAAGGAAGAGGTGCGCCGGCGTCTTGAAGAAGCGAAGAATAATAGACCATCAAGGAAGGGATTCTTGACACCTGCAAGGAAAAGAAGACTTAGGGTTAGATGACAAAAAGAAAGCGAAAAAAACGCAGATTTTAGAAACTGCTGATGATGAAGGCCACCGAAGAGCCAAAACAACAGGAACAACAGTTTGAAGAGGAGCTGGAAAGTATTTCAATCAGTCGACGTGCAGATCGGAAAAATACGAAAACGGAAAAGACCTTTGTTAGATACACTAATAACAAACAGAAGTCGAAGACACGTGCCAAATTAAGTCAATTTCATTGATTGAGAATTGTAGCATACAGTAATCCACGAACTTTCACCCAAGAAGTTGGTGGCATTTGTATATTTTTATGTTGTTTTGCTTATTTCTTGTATAATAAATGTATTTATAAGCCATTTTGTTGAATAAGCACATGCACACGCACACGCACACGCACACGCACACGCACACGCACACGCACACGCACACGCACACGCACACGCACACGCACACGCACACGCACACGCACACGCACACGCACACGCACACGCACACGCACACGCACACGCACACGCACACGCACACGCACACGCACACGCACACGCACACGCACACGCACACGCACACGCACACGCACACGCACACGCACACGCACACGCACACGCACACGCACACGCACACGCACACGCACACGCACACTCCTGCGGCACCGCGATTACAAAGATCCTAAAGTTCCCTGTTACAAGAACCCATTGATTCCCGACGTTACCCGAACAGAACAGGCATGTTTGAGTGGTCTGTGGTAATTCGAAGCGGCCTAATGTTGCCAGAAGCGGCCTATGGCTGCGGGAAGCGGCCTATGGTTACCAGAAGAGACTCATGTCAATGGGCCTATACCATTCAAAAGCGGGGGAATACCGGTCAAATTGAGCGGAATATGGTTACGAGAAGGGTCACGAATGGGCGGTCTGGAACCCCGGTTACGAGAACCCCGAAGTTACCAAAGTTCAACGAATATAAGGCCCCCCGAAGTTACCTGGCTGTGGTTACCAGAAACAGCTTAATCGGGAGGCCTATGGTTACAGAAAGCGGCCTAATTGGGTGGTCTATGGCCTAACGGAGCTGAAAAGGATGTACTGAAGCGACTTACGGTAATAAAACAAAAACAAAAACAAAGGCGGTCTATGGCTTTCGGGAGCGGGGTCGAATTAGGCGGCCTAAGGATATGAGAACTGGCTTAACTTGGTGGGCAATGTAACATGGGCCAATGTTTACGGGATCAATTGGTGCAGAAGCGGCCAATGGATAATAGACGCTTCAGGAACAAGCGCCCTAGGGCAACCCGAGGCTGCACAAGCGTCCAATGGCTTCCAAACGTGTACAAAGTGGCCTAGGACTTCCGGAAGCGGTCGAATCAGGCGGTCTATGGCAACGAAGCGGCTTAGCTGGGCCACCTATGTGTACCAGAAAATTTGACGGCCTGTGCCTGCCAGGAGCGGCACAACTACGAAAACAGTAAACATCACATCAGAAGATACACAGCAATACAATGAACAATGAATTTCAACAAAAACGAACGTCGGTTAAGAGTTTTACTCATATACTCTTGCTATCACAGTTTATCACACGACAACTGGTTCCATGCTCGAAGACACCTCCGGTGCGTTGCCCGGAGCCGGAGGTGCCGCAACGACACGAGGCTGATTGTGGGAGCGGTCCTTTCTCATACAGATAAAACAACAGATGCAGGCCCCGATGCACAGAGGGATGCCGAGGACGAGGGCGGCGGTAACGACGGCGATGATGACACCCAATGTTTGTCCATCGACGCCTTCAACAGCGGTAGTGGAAACCAGGAGCAGGAGGAGGTATAGAAGGGTGCGGGAGGAGAGCATCCTGGGGTGGAGGGAGGAGAAATGAATGGAACAGAGAGATGTGGAGCGGAACGGAACGGGCGCGTTAGCGACGCAGCGTAGTCAAATGATCTCTCTCTCTCTCTCTCTCTCTCTCTCTCTCTCTCTCTCTCTCTCCCTCTCCATCTCTTCCTTGGTACATGGTTACCAGCGGCGGTCTATGACTACGCCTAGCAGTTGATTTTCACAAGAGAAGCGGCCTACGGCTATCAGGATCGGCCTGTGGCTACCAGAAGCGGCAGTTGGCTGCCAGAAACAGAAGTGGCATGATTTGACGACGGCCAATGGCAGCCCGAGGCGATCTCTGCGTACCTGAATCGGCCTCTGGCTAATGAAGCGGCCAATAGGTTGCAGAACAGTTGGACGGAGTGTGGAAAGCGAAGCAGTTTATAGTCATCGGAAGCGGCTTATGGTTACGAAACGCGGCATATGGTTACCGAAAGCGGCCTATGGTTAACAGAAGCAGCCGAACGCTATCAGAAGTGAGCTTGTGCCTACCAGAAGCGCGTTATGCCTACCAGGAGCGGCATATGGTTACCAGAAGCGGTCTTTAGTAGGCAAGTTTGTCTATGGCTACCAGGAGCGGCCTTTGATTACAAGAAGCGGCCAAACGCTATCAGAAGCGGCCTATGGCCACGAGAAGCGGCTTATGCCTACCAGAAGCGACCTATGGTTACAACACGCGGCCTATGGTTAGCAGAGCCTATGGTTATCAGAAGCGGCCTACGGCTAGCAAAAGGGGGCTATGGTTACCAGACAGGACCTATGGTTAGCAGACACGGCCTATGGTCACCAGAAGCGGTCTATGGTTACCAGAAGCGGCATGTGGCTACCAGGAGCGGTCAATGGGCAACGAACAAACAAAGTGAAACATGACAAACCAAGGCGGCCTATGATTGCCAGAAGTAGCATGACTGTGCCAGAAGCGGCCTTAGTGAGCATAGCTATCAAGGCGCGGCCTAAGGCTTTCAAATGCCGTCCAATTAGACTGTTAATACGAATCAGTAAAACCTGATTACAAAGGAAACAGTACACAAAGGTCAACAAAAAACTTCACAGGCTGGCAGGGGTAGGGCGACACCACCACCGGCGTCACGACAGGAGTCACACAGGGAGAAGGAGCCACGGGAGCCACGTAGACCTCTTGATGAACATGTCTTCTCCTGCAGTAGATGCTCACAATGACGATCACAGTGACGACGATGATCACGAAGAGAACAACAGAACAGGCGATGATCACGTTCCTGCGGTAGTTATCTCCGTGGTAATGGGAGTGGGCCGAAGCGACGGAGAAAAGGAGGAGGAGGCAAAGAGCGGTGCGGGAGGAGAGCATCCTGGGGAGGGAGGAGAGGAAATGAGTGGAGGATAGAGAGGGGTTGCGGAATGGCGTGACGGAACGTAGCGGAACGGGGAAGTTCATTCCAATGTCTTTATGTCTCTGTTTGAAGTCATAAGTGGGAGGGGCTTCCCCAGGAGTGAAGGGGGTTTTGGAAATTCGGTTGTGGGACAGCGAATTTTGGCCCGAAAAGCCGGAAATTTTTCGTTTCGGTAATGACTGGGCAACTGTTTTCGGGTTTCGGCCCGATGAAACCATCGGAATTTCAAATCGGCTGTGGATCCGCACAGGATCGGCGTGATGTACTGCGCATCAAGGATGGCTACGGGCCGGGCCGGCCCGCTCTCCAAAAATTTACGGCCCACGGCCCGAGGGCAACAATTCCAGAATGGTCGATTATAGAGCCCGTATAAGCCTAGCCAAAGAATATGTAGACCCGTTAAAGGGCTCGTAAGATTTGGCAAGCATTTTGCGCACGGCCGTTGGCTGGAGCGGTGTTGGGGAAAATGATTTCAATTGAAATGACTCGATTAGCATACCATTCATTTCCAATTCGAAAAGGCCCCTGACGGTGCCTTTAAGGCCGGTCAGTGAGCAAGGCCTTTCCAATTGGTAGCTCGGGGTACACCAGAAGAAGAATTTTGTCAAACCCCGCCATTTTTCCTGCATCTGGATCAAGGATGGCTACGGGCCGGCCCGCTCTTCAAAAATTCACGGCCCGGCCCCGAGATCTAAAATTCACGAATTATGTGAAGGAATTACGTTTCTATTGTACCTAATGTATAAAACAACTATGGCAAAAAAGTTTCGCCGGCGGGGGATCGAACTGGGGCAACTTCGGATTACCAGTCCGACCTCTTAGCCACTCGGCCATGAAAAACACACAAAATTTATATAGGGTAGTTCGAATCCTCCTTCACACAGTATGTTTTGCACAATTAGAACTATGTTTTGCAACAAACAGAACTTAAAAATAACGACTTTGAAAAGAGTTACATTTAAAAATAGATTTTCAATAAAGTGGGGCCCGTTCCTCACATTTTCTTGGCCCGCTGATCAGCCACCCTTGAAGCCTACCCAAAGCGGCCCAATAAACATAAAACTAAGACTTTTCTTTATCTTCTCCGCAAAACACACTAGAAAATTGTTCTACTCCGTAATCACAGTAAAATAATACAACAACAATTCGACGGAATACTTTATTTCACAGGAGACGAAAAATGGAACGATTGAAGATATGCATGGTACAATAGGAATATAAAATGGGCGACCATAGGATCAGATAATTTGGATTTCCTCGAATACTGTAGCTACTCGGAGAGTACTGTAATCAGTTCAAAAGTACTGTAAGTTAGGAATAAAACGGCTGCTAAAAGTTGGGAACGTAGGTCATCGAGAGTTTACGGTCACGGCCGTTAAGACAACACGTTTTCACAAGAGCGGAAGTCACGGTGTAGGGGTCGCAGTTTGACGACGGCCGGCGGTCTTCCAAGTAACCCTGAAACAAGAAACATTTATATTCTACTTCTACGCACAACATCAAAACATTGGCACGTTTTGGCAAAAAAAACATTTAAAAAAGGTTCATGACTGAAGGTATGAACAAATCTTATAAAATATTCCTATTTTGGCCAATTTGGCTGCGTAAATGGTCTGAGTATCCTATGTTAAGGGTATTAATGTTGATACAACAGCGAAAAAATGACACGTTGGAATAAAGTTGCTTTCCATCAACTTTCAACTGTTAGCGGCAACATTTTGGGTAAATGTTTCGATCTGGGTTACGGTTGGTACCAAAACAATACGGTAAAACTACCCCCTCCATTGATATACTTTTCGTTTTGAAGAAAATTTACAAAAATTGAAATGTTTTCATTTCTTTTTAGAAAAAAAAGTTCTTTTTCTTGTATTTTCATAACAAAAAGGTAAGCTCGCTTCATTACCAAGTGCTGTTTCAGGATAAATTTAAACCAATATTTTTGCGGTATTCTAGGTACTTTTGGCGCCATAAGTAGATAAAATTATTTAAAAAAAAAAAAAAAGCATTTTTGTACACAAATATTTTCAAAATCTTCAGACAGGAGAATTTTCACAACTATCCGCGGTTTAGCAGGGTCTATGCACCCTTTGCATCTCGCTTTGTTCCGGGTGCAATTTTAAAGGGTAAAAAGGAAAAATTTTAATTATGATAGTTTCTAATGCAATATTGTTTTTATAGTGCAAAAACTGAATTATAAATTGTCTGCGGCCCGTCCCTGGACGCAAAATAGTATGGTTTTTGTTTCAAATTTGTTAAAAGAAACAGTTAAAAAAGAAAAGTTTTAACTTACACACTGATCGTCGAAGACCTGTTTGGGAACTCGAATCGAGCACTGGCGATTGGCAACTCCCCAAGAAAACGCATCGATGGTCTCCGTTTCGTGGGCTCCGGTCAGGCGGCGCTCATTGTCACGTCCTCCTAAAAGAAATTACATCAATTGGCTGGATATGTAAGGATAAAATATAAAGGCTAAAATAAGCTAAAAACTTTCTTTAAAAAAGTATAATTTCACTAACCATGAGGATCGTAGTAGGCGATGTGTTCACAATGGACTTCCGAAAGTCGCTGGATGGCCTGCTCAATGTGCCTGAAAAATTTGTTTAAATAAATTGCATGTAACTTTTGTTTAAAAACAATTACTGTCTGTGTTCTCACCGGGCCGGCCCGGGAAAACAGGTTTTTCGGGTCTAACTTTGTTCAAACTCAACTTTTTTGGTTCTGAAAAAAAAGAATATGAAAGATGAACCAATTGCGCGTTGTTTGATGTTTTCAGATATTAAAAAACTGTTTTCAAACGAACAGGAGAGCCCGCGGCCCGTACGGGCCGGGCTCTCCTGACAACAATTTTCAAGTATTTTCAGGCTTGAAAACATCCAACAACGCGCAATTGGCTTGTCCTTCATGTACTTTTTTCAGAACCAAAAAAGTTAAGTTTGAACAAAGTTAGACCCGAAAAACCTGTTTTCCCCGGGCGGGCCCGGTGAGAACCCAGATTACTGTAACGTACTTATAGCCACCCGGCTCTCGCATAGCAGCGGTGGAAAAGTTGGCGTGACAGCCGGCCCCATTCCAATCGCCTTCAACGGGTTTGGGGTCCAGGGAACATACGATTCCGAAGTCTTCGCAAACACGGTGGAGAATGTACCTAGCCACCCACAGCTGGTCACCCATGGCGATGCCTTCACAAGGGCCGACTTGGAATTCCCACTGAAAAAGAACAAAATATGAAACAAAAAGTTGGAAAGGTACCTGAGAAGGCATGGACTCGGCGTTGATGCCGCTGATTTTGATCCCGGCGTACATGCAAGCGCGGAAGTGGGCTTCGACGACTTCACGACCGTAGACCTTGTTGGCACCGACTCCGCAGTAGTAGGGACCTGAAATTGTGTATTTAGAACGATATGGAAAACCAGAATTGACGGCTTTCAGAAGCCATAGGCCGGCTTGTTCAAATTTCGTTGCCGTGGGCCATTCTGCATTTGGAGGCCGCCTCGGGTTGCCATTGACCGCCCAATCAGGCCGCGTCTTGTAACCATAGGCCGCTTCTTGAAGCCATAGGCCGCTTCTTGAAGCCATAGGCCGCCTTGTTCAAGTTTATTTGCCGTTTGCCGCTTCTGCATTTCACAAAGCGCTGAAAGCCGCCTAATTAGGCCGCTTCTAGTAACCCTAGGTTCTGGAAACCATAGGCCGCACAGTTAAATCACTCAAGTCTTTAGGCCGCCCAAGTCGGCCGCTTTTGGAAGCCATAAGCAGTCTTGTTCGAATTTGGTTGGTATTGTCCGCTTCTGCATGTTACAGATGGCTTCAGGTAACCATAGACCGCCTCTCGTTGCAATAGACCGCTTGTGGTAACCATAGGCCGTTTCTGGTAACAATAAACCGTTACTCGTAGTGATAGACCGCTTCTCATAACCATTGGCCGCTTCAGGTGACCATATGCCGCTTTTTCTCAATTTTAGTTTACAAAAGGGGCGCCCATTTATGCCGCTTTGAGTAGCCATAGGCCGTCCAATAAGGCTGCTTCTGGCGACTACAACTAGGTAACTTCGGAATGCCTTAGATTTTGGTAACCTAGGAATCCGCACCTACTCTTTTGCTTTGGATAGATGTAAGCCGCTTCTGGTTTTCATAGGTCTATTCAGGTTGCCAATGGCCGCCTTATCTTGCTGATTATGATGAAAATTTGTCGTTTTTCGTAGCCGTCTAGTAGCCGCCGGCCGCAACTTCTTTAAATGAAACCGTACCTTGAGGAGCTGGAAATCCATTACGCGGCCATCCATAAGGATGTTTTTCCAAGTCCATGAAAGTGTATTCCTGCTCCATTCCAAACCACGGGTGCAGGTCGGCCGCCTTGTCCATCATTTCCACACAATGGCGGCGATTGTTTGTTTCTAAAAGAAGAAAAGTTTAAAAAATAGTTGTATTTTAAAAAAAACGAAGAAAAAACCCACTAGTTGGCTCGTAGTTCTTGTCGAGGGTCTCGCAAAGAACGAGTTTATTGGGTCCCGGACGGAAGGGATCCCTGTACATAGCCACAGGCTTTATGAAGATGTCCGACTCGTCTCCAACGGCCTGACCAGTGGAGGTTCCATCGAAGTTCCAAATAGGCAAATCTGAAAATGTATTTAGTTAACAGAAAAAAAATATTTGATCAAATAGACCAAAACAAAAATGGTATAGAAAATAAATAATTTCCCTGGTTCAAAACCTGTCACTTAGATTAAAGGGAAAGGCCACCAATTTTTTGTTGTTGATGTTTATGCGCTAAACGAGCAGATGTCTTTATCGTGATTCATAAAAGTTCCAATTTTTCCATTTTGGAGCAAAATGAACCGAAATAAGTGCGCCTGACGTTTTGGCGAAAATATCGTTTGAATATACCTCTCTTATGCGATTTGGAGTGCAACCGGTGCACGCTTAGACGGCCGAGCAATGCAAATGGTGCACGGTTACACGGCAGAGAAGGCGAGAGAGCGCGGTAAATTGAGAGAGTGGCGCGCTATTCATAAAATAGTTTAGCAAAACCGCTCCTATTCCAGTAATATTTGCTCCAAAAAATGAACAAAATTACTCCAGCCCATGCACGGCGATTCATTTCAATGGAAGGAGTGCTCTCGGCCCTGTATGAAAAACCGACGGGCCGCGACGCGCGACCGCGACGCTTCTGAAAAATACTTTTTTGGCTTACATTTTCGTAAAATTTCATATTTTCAAGAATATGATAGAAAGATGTGTTTAGCATTGGTTTTAATAAATAAAATTAACATTTAACCGTTAGAAACGTCTGAAACCATTAAAACCGTATTGTTCCGATTTTCGTCAAAATTAGGGGAAAATCCGGCTTCTTCTTCAATTCCAATAATATTAAATGTCTTATTCTATCATATTCTTCACCAATTACGTAAAAATAAAAAATGTTAGAAAAATGTAAGCCAAAAAAGTATTAATCCGAGGCGCCAGAAGCGTTGCGGTCGCGCGCCGGTTTTTTCATACAGGGCCGAGTGCAATCGCATATCGCCGTGCACGCTCATAAACTGAGTCAAACCCTAATACCAACATAAAACTCTGGCACGATGTTTCAAAATAGACTTTTAAATTTAAAAAAAAATACAAAAAAACTAACCATCGACTGAAGTCGGTTCAAAGTCGAAAGTCTTGGTCTTGCAACGGAGGAACTCGCCGGTTCCATCAATCCAAATGTACTCTACCTGAATAACTATCGTTTCTAAAATGTTTAAAGAAACATTAAAAAAAAAAACAAAAAAAAACTAACCTGAACAAGTCCGGATTGATCCAGTCCGCGGTAGGTGTCAATTACAGAAGAGAGACCGGAGATTTCTGGAAAAAAATATATACGCATAAAAATTTAATTGATTTTTAACTTTTGAAAAATTTCATTTTATGCTTTATTTTGAAATTTAAAAAAAATATAAAACTCACTGTCGAACTTTCTCTTAACTCCGTGCATTTTGGCGCGCCTTTTGGGCAATGGAGCTCGCAACGCGGCCTGAAATTGATAATATAGTTATTTTTTTTTACAATAGAAAACTGAAAAATCATGAGATTTTCAGTATTTCAAGAAAAGAGAAATTTTTATGAAAAACGGTTTCGTCGCGCGGCGAACACAAAAAGAGCGCTGAAAACGGCTGGCGACACGGCGTGTTTGCGCCGCTGGAGTGCATTCGACGACCACACGCGGAGGGCACGTGGACTCACAACGGGTACAAGGCGGGGACGAAATTAACAGACTGCACTGGGAGCGGCCTAAGGTTGGCAGAAGCGGCCTTTTCAGCAAAAACAAACAAACAAAGGCAACAGATGGGGAGATGTTAAAACAACAGAGGGGCTTCAAGGACGTCGTCACAAAAATACATCGGACGAACTGAATCTAAACTGATGTTTCAACGGAACCAAAAAATGAAAAAGAAAGCGGCCCGCGGTTGCCCGAAGCGTCCCGTGAAATACTGGGACGAATTGAAAACGACTGCATTTCTGCTTTTGCGTTGAGAAATTGAAGATTATAAAAAAGCGGCCTATGGTTGCCAGAAGCGGTGTCGGGTTTGCTGAAAACTTGCGAATAAACGTCCGAAGACAGCTTAATGAATCCCTGAAAAACTTTCGGGCAAAGTTTAATTTTGGGTACCCAGATTTTGTTAAAAACTCAAGACACCTGGGATCTTTTGTGGTTTTATGAAAATAACCAATTAATAAACACAAAATAAGTGCCTATCTTTGAATGAAAAAGCTATCTGCGCACGGCCTTCCATCCTTAACGTCTGAATGAACTCCAACGCTCGAAAAAACGGCCGTTTGCCAACGGGCCCATTTCAAAGGCCGTGCTCCCGCCACGAAAGCATTGGCAAAGTGCCAAGACTATCGAATGCACGGTTTTTTTTTGCAAATGACGGGTTGATTATCGATAATATATCCGTTCCTTTCGTGGCGGGACTCTTTGTACAAATGCAGAAAATGAGGCGGGACTTGGCAAAACTCCAATTCTGTTTTTGAAGTGATCCGAGTTCCTATTTGGAAAGGCCGTGTGCGATAGCTAAAACTGCTCGTGGGAACAGTCTGTGGGTGCGACAAGCGGCGTTAATTGACCAGAGCCGGCTGAGGACGCGTGGACCCAAATCGGGTGCATAACGAGGACGCGATAAACACGACTGCATATGGTCTTTGGTTGCCTAATAGATCTTCGATAACAAAAAAAACTGTTACCGCGAAATAGAAAGGGTTACTCAACGAAGCGGTTTGCTCAAGGGGTGATCCTATGGCTTAAAAAAAACTAAAATTGAATTCGACTTTTAGTTTCAAACAAAGGGTGAGTGATTCCCGACCACATAAGCGGCCTATGTTTGCCACAAGCAGGGCGGCGAAGAAATGTTCAATTATTGTACCTGTCGGGTCTTGAAACGACCTTTAAGTCCCAACATTGACAAAAGGCGGGGTTCTCACGGGCTGGACCGGGCCAGTTGGAATTTTGGTCGGTCCGGCCCGGTCAGCCCGTTCTCATTGGACCACCCAGTCAGATTGCCACCCACACGACCAGGGTTCAATCCCGGTCGGTGGCATTATTTTTTATACGACTAATAATGACGTCTATGTTAGTAACACACATTATTGAGTAATTTAAAACAGTTTAAAAGATTATTGTAACGATTTATATAAAATTTAATTTTTCATAACCGGGCCGGGCCGTCTCAAAAAATCCCTCGGCCCGGCCCCAGGCCAGGAAAAGGATAGCTGAGCCTGCTAAACATCAAGTAACGAGCGCAATGACTGGTCAATGATAGTTGAGCCAAAGAATTCAACGATCGAATTAGTTGTGAGAGGGGGCGGCCAAGGTCATGTCAAAAGAGTGATAAACATTGCGTGGAGGGATCAAAAGAACACAGGGGCGGGCTCACGCTGCCTGAAGCGGCCCAAAGCCAAAAGGAGCCCTATGGTTGACAGAAGCGGCCATAACAACCCTTGAACCTTCTTCTCTGGGAACAATGGGGCTCAATGCGACCAGGAGGAGCCCTATTGTTACCCAAAGCGGCGCCAGTGGCGAAATACGGTCGGAAAGAGCCCCACTATTGCCAGAAGCGGCCATAACAACCCCTGAACCTTCTTTTTCGTACAAAAAGTTGATTTCGTGTTTAATAAAACGATGGGCCTTACGGTGTCTAAGCGGCCCAATGGTTCAATACGGCCCACGCGGCCTATTGTTACCAAAGCGCGTCTGAACTTTCATTTTTTGGACAAAAAATTCCATTTCCGCACGAAAAAATCCGATTTTCGCGGAAAACCGCAAGATTAACCGGTCGATCGGATTATGATGGTGTCAAACCACAACACATGCTTAAGTGCAACCATAATTTAAGGTAATTAAAGCATTAACTCAAAAGAAATTGGAGCAAATGCCGCGAAAATGTGATGTTTGATGGGGGAAAACGATTATTTAAACCGCCGAAAGACGTAAAAATCGAAAGATCTAGGAATCACGGTGTAATAAACGATAAACTCCTACGGATATATACGAAAGTGGAGAAAAAACTGAGTGGTTGGGGAAAAAACAACGAAGAAATTAGAAGAACACCACAGCGGGCCCAAGGCGGCGGGGGAGTCCACCCCTGACCGCGTCGCGTCCGAACGAGCGCGGCGCGGCAATGAGTCGAAGACTCCAGGATTTTTTATTGCATTTTCTTTATTATTTGACTTAAATTTATGTATAAATTGAAAGTTTATACAATTTCCGATTTTTTTACAATAAAAATTAAGAAAAATAATGATTAAACAAATAAAATAAATCGTGCAGAGAGAACCAGTTAGATGCGCAGGGACCCAAAAAGGCCTAGAGACGGCGTTGGAATTCGAAAAGGGGGCGTAACCTGGCTCTGCGCCAACCTCACCGATCAAAGGGCGCCGCCGCCGCCACCTCCTATACTTGGGCCCGCTGTGACACAGCTCTCCGCCGAATGGAAACCGTGGGCGAATTTGAAGATGACCGGCTGCTAAACATCGGACAGCGAAATGACAGAGGAAGGCCAAACTACACAAAAAGTCAATATTGAAAGAATGTTTAAAAGGGTCTCAAAGCGAAATATTTGGTTTGTTTTTTTTTTTAAAAAAATGGCTTAAAATGGGCAAAAAATATAAAATTTAATTGAAAAAAAGTTCCGTTTTGTGCCTTGAACATTTGCGCAAATCATAACTTTCACCCAACCGTCAGTCAATATTTGACCTGTTAACAGGTTTGAGTTAAATTTAGGACTCATTTTTTTTCTCAGAAGGGGTTTTACATAGTTTTCATTGTATTTTTTTTTAAAATAAAAATCAATGGAAGTAAACATTGTTGCAAAGGTGAGTGAGAGAGATATTCATAAAGCGGAGAGATTAATCAGGGGGATTACGGGTGAGATACGGCGAATGTACTCCATAATTACTGACACAACGAGGAAAAAGAGGCACAGAGACAGAGAGATATAAAAGAGACAGAGACATAGACAAAGAGAGACAAAGACAGATAGAGTGAGACACATAAAGAGAGGTATACAGAGAGATAGATAGCGAGAGACAGAGTTAGAGAGACATAGCGAGAGACAGAGAGAGAGAGAGAGAGAGAGAGAGAGAGAGAGAGAGAGAGAGAGGGAGGGAGAAGAAAACGAAACAAAATGCAGAAACTTTCCGATAAGACGATTCCAACTCGAAAGGTCACGCGAATCGACACATCGTACATCAGCACCACCAAGCGGCCAAAATTTTTGGATTCTTATTGAAATAAATTACCACAAAAAGATTACCATAAATGATTGCTTTCAGATCCGGGCCAGCCCGAGTCAATAAATGTGTTGTCCAAAAAGGGCTGGAATTTGGAGAGGCGTCACATGGCTTGTGGAAATGGGGACATGGTGATAAGAAACGCTTTTGCACAATCCGAAAGGTGAAAAACAAGAGTTGGCAGCACTTTTTTATCATTCGAGCGTAGATTTGTAAGCTTGGGAGGAAAAAGTGCGGCGTTTGGGCGTTCGAAGGCGGCAAGCCTGCGCCGAAACACGAAATGTTCTGATACGGAGAGTGATCTATGGACGATCTTCTGCATTCTGTTTCGAGAGAGAGAGAGAGAGAGAGAGAGAGAGAGAGAGAGAGAGAGAGAGAGAGGAGAGAGGCAAGGAGGAAGAGAGAGAGTAGTGTGTGAGTGTGTGGGTGAGTGAGTGAGTGAGTGAGTGAAGTGAGTGAGTGAGTGAGTGAGTGAGTGAGTGAGTGAGTGAGTGAGTGAGTGAGTGAGTGAGTGAGTGAGTGAGTGAGTGAGTGAGTGAGTGAGTGAGTGAGTGAGTGAGTGAGTGAGTGAGTGAGTGAGTGAGTGAGTGAGTGAGTGAGTGAGTAAGTGAGTGAGAGAGTGAGTGAGTGAGTGAGTGAGAGAGTGAGTGAGACAAAAAACAATGAAAGAGATAACAAGGGGGTCAGAGGCCGTCCCATTGATAATTTTTCAGCTGCCAGGCGGCGGCGGCGTCTCTTCTTCTTCTTCTCTTTTCGACTCACGGGAGGGGGCTCGACCGCGCAAAGACCAAACCACCACACGGCTGGCTGTAACGACCAACCACAGCGCTTTCATCGCACCCGAGCGGGGCCCCCTTGCCGAAGAGAGGAATCAGAAGAGCAGATAGCCAAACAACACCTGAGTCAGCGCACATAATACCTATGCATAAGCGGCGGAATGGCGGAGATCTCCTCCCGAGAGAGAGAGAGAGAGAGAGAGAGAGAGAGAGAACATCAGTCGCTTCCGGGATACGAAGGCAGCCGCGGCCCGAACCGCAGACGTTTGGTTACGTTTGCTTGATCTATGATGCCGAGCTCAAACAGAACCTGTTTTTCCGTCCTTTGAAAGTCTCGCTCAAATAGTGTCATTAATCTCAGGTTTTCATAGAATGCATGCCCACCAAATCTAATTGAGACTCAGAAGATTGGGAAGTCTAATTCGAAAAAGGTCAATAAGTGTAGCAGCTGTTTCTTGGTAAGCACTTTTGAGAGAGGGAGAGAAAGAAAGATGTGTGAAGTATGACGAGAAACGAGGAGTCTAGACAAAGATCGCGTGATTTGGCTAAAGTCATCTTGGTTATTATGATCTCTACAAGTTCAGATGTACTCAGCGAGAGCATTCGAGTTTTATGTCTCTGTCTCTGTCTCTGTCTCTGTCTCTGTCTCTGTCTCTGTCTCTGTCTCTGTCTCTGTCTCTGTCTCTGTCTCTGTCTCTGTCTCTGTCTCTGTCTCTGTCTCTGTCTCTGTCTCTGTCTCTGTCTCTGTCTCTGTCTCTGTCTCTGTCTCTCCGTCTCTTTGCTGTCTCCTCTCCCACTGTATCCTCTTCCTATTTTATCTCTATCTTGATCTCTAATTCTATGTACGTGCGTACTTCTATCCCCACCCGCATCAAGTCACAAATTGAGAACACAGAATAAACAAGCGAGCGCCGATTTACTTCATTTCCAAGAAAAAATTACAACTAATCCCACCAGCCGCTTTGGAGCGGGAATCCAAGAGTTACGAGATCGAATACTCATTTTGCAAAAGAGCCGATTAGATAGACGGAAAGAAATGACCGCTTAGAGATCAAACTGCCAAATGGGCGAAAAGATAAAATCTCAGTTTGGAAAATTGCAAGTGGTTCCGGGGGAAACAAGGAAGGATACGCGAACATAAATTCACTCCCTAACTCACTCACTTACTCACTCAATCACTAACTCGCTCACTCACTCAGACCCTTTCTGAAAACAAAAGGCCGCTTCAGGTCGCCATAGGCCGCTTTGAAATACAAAAAGCCGACTCGGGTAGCCATACATCCTACCACTGGCCCCGCTTCTAGTAACCATAGACCGCGTCGGGTTGCCATACAATTGTGCCGCTTCTCGCAACAATAGGCCGCCGAAGTCGACCGCTTTCAAACGTCACATGTCGCTAGGTACTCGAAAGAGAGGGAGAAAGCGAGAAAGAGAGAGAGAGAGGTATAGCTGTCGCCATATCGAAATCTTATGCTAATTTCGGAAACATGCAAAGAATGCTCTGTTGACATTAATTAGAATACGAATTTCCCATATCAACAGAGCATCACTTGAACATTCTAATTTAATTGGCACGATTCCAATTTGGCCACAGCTATAGATAGAGGAGAGAGGAAGGCATGAGAAAGGTGTGCCATTTGATTACGCTGCGTTACGTACGCCCGTAAAGTTCCCTCACCCCATCTCTCACAGCCACTTCTATTCATTTCCCCTCCCTCCACTCCAGGATGGTCTCCCTTAGCACCGCTCTCTGTCTCCTCCTCCTGGTCTCTCTCGCATCAGCCGAAGGCGATAATACCGCGAACATTATACTTGCCACCGTCGTCTGCCTGATTGTAGTACTGGTTATCGTTGTCGTCACCATCTCCCTTGTCCACCGCTACTGCTGTTGCTGCAGGAGGAAGAACAGAGCGTATTCCTCTTCAAACTCCAGCGGCCGCATACAGCAGGGCTATCCGATGCAACCGGCATACCCCTCTCCACAGCCGGCCCACGACTATCCAGCGCAGCCGGCCTATGGACCTGGACCTCCGCAGCCAGCCTACCAACCTCAACCGGCCTATGGAGCTCAACCAGCCTACGGAGTGAATCCGCCAGTACAGCCAGCTGGGTATCCCTTATAATAAAACGCTACCGTGTGTGTCTGTGTGTGTAGTGGATCAGCGGAAGTTCACGCGTTCATTTCCCCCCGAGAGGAGGGTGAGGTCGGCCGTAGGCCGAGTTTCACGTGCTTCACGGCCGAAGGACGAGTAATGAATGGCCGTAGGCCATGAATCTGCGGCCGCAGGCCGCCTAATTGAGCGGCCGAAGGCCGTGTGTCGGTGCGGCCGCAGGCCGCAGACCAGGAGGGTGCGCGCCGTTGGCGCGCGTACCCTCCTGGTTAAAACAAAAAGACGCATACAAAACAACAGGAGAAAGAAACAATACATCGAGCTTTTCTTCTATTAGGAATTTGTTTTGCATAGATATGGTCTGTCAAAGAAAAATTTCCAAATGTCAAAGCATTTAAGAAAAATTTACTTAAAAATTGGTTTTAAAGGCTAAAAATAAATAAAGTTAATTTTATAGATGGAAAAAGATGCTGAATAACTGTACCTACATAAAAATTTTAAAAAATGTAATTTTTGGATTTATGGCATAATTGTTTGTAATTTATTTATATAAGTTCTTATTAAAAATTGTATTTCGCTTAAAAGTGTCTTTAAATTACATAATAATATTGAATACAACTATTTCAAACGATTTGACACTAAGTACGGCGTTGGGTGCGGAAATCAGCAACCGTGAGCCCGCGGAAGGGCGCCGCAATGGGCGGCGCGCGTTCTTCTTTGCGTTTTTTGGATACCTTTGGGGCCTGCAAAAAATCTGGAAAAAACATGGTTTGTATTAAACTAATAGCTTAACAACATATCAAAAAACTGCGATACCTTTTTTTGATTCAAAGAAAATAATTTTATTTTTGTGACATTCCAAACACATTTTGGCTTCAACCTTTTTTGTACGTAGGAAATCGAGTTTGAGGACAATTTCAATCTTTGTCAGCATGCAATTTGCAATCGATTCAATACCTCACATGTTAAGTTTTCTCAAGTTTGAGGATTGTTACAGTACCCCGCGATTACCGTACTCCGACCAAAAAATCGATAATTGGTTTTCAGTGTCATTTTTCATGTTTGAGGGTCCTAGATAGTTTCTACACAAAATATGAGCCCAATTAGACCATTTTGAAATTCTATGACCACAGGGATTCTGAGTCTCTCAGACATCGCGTCTTAAGCGACCTATAGTTACGAGAAGAAGTGTGCTTGTTTTGTCTATGACAGCCCCTATAAAGTTACCAGAAGCGGCCTATGGCTGCGGGAAGCGGCATACTTGGACAGCATATGGCATCCTGAAGCCAGCTTTGGCTACCCGAAGCGGCCTATGGTGACCAGAAGCGGTCTAAGGCTACGCAAAAGAGTCAATAAACAGTAGAAGCGCCAGGATAACGCGACATATGGCAACTCGAAGCGGCCTGTGGCTACCAGAAGCGGTAGATCATTTCCCATAAAGAAGCACAGAAGATATGAAGTTAAATATCTTCAACTTTTTGTATAGATGAATGTTAAGAATCCAAAAATTTCACGTTCAAAATATTAGCTATTGAATCCAACTGAAACCATGAAATAAGTCGGAAAATTTCAAAGTCTGCCCGATGTTTAGCCGTTTGTCAGTCAGTCCAGGAGCACCTTTAAATAAGTTTTATAAACATAAGCGAAAAGCAAAAAAGCCCGAGGTAAACAATCACAAAACAAAATATTTACAAGCTGGGCTTAAATTTGGCACGGAATGAATTGGGGGACTTATGTACCTTAAAGTGTGACTAGAGACACCCGATTATGACAAAGGGACTACGGTAGCCAGCCGAAATGGGAAATGGGGGTATTTGGTTTATTGGAGGTGTTTCTTCAGGAAATCGACGAGTTGCTGCACGGAGTGGGCCTCGGAGCGCATGTAGATCTGAAAAGAGGGAATTAGAGAGAGAGAGAGAGAGAGAGAGAGAGAGAGAGAGAGAGAGAGAGAGAGAGAGAGAGACGAACCTTCGTCTGCCAGAGCATCTCGATGAGGACGGAATTTCTCGTCTCAGCCAGGTCGACAGCCATCGACAGTTGTGGAGAGAAGCGGAAGAAGGGAGCTGGGAGGGAGTGGGACCAGGCTCGGGCACGAGAAACCGCCGCTCCGTCGGCACACGCCACCTGAAAATCGATATTTATCCGAAGAATCGATCGATGAAGGCAGTCCATAAGTTAATACGCAGAATCTTGCGAAAACAGTAAGGCAATCATTGATTTGCAATCGGAACCATATAAAATGGGCAATTTGGATCGAAAACAATGCAGCAAACGGCACTTTTTCCCAAAAACCATACAGCAATCGGCAGTTTTTACGGATCACCGTGCGGCTATTGACAGTTTTTACCAAAAGTCATGTAGCAATCGGCAGGTTTAATTAAAAACCATGCAGCAATCGGCAGTTTTTACCACAAAACCAGGCAGAAATCCGCAGAATTCACCAAAAATCGATGAAAAATCCGCAGTTTTTCCAGAAAACCATGCAGAAATCGACAGTTTCGAACAAAAACCGTGCGATAATTGAGAGTTTCTATTCAAAAGCGTGCGGGATTCGGTAATTTCTACCGAACACCACTCATAAAACGACGAATTCCTACCTGTTCCACTAGAACGCTCTTCAGATGAATGATTGAGTTGAAATTCTTCATCAAAGAGGTTACAGCGCCCAGTCCGATCTCAGGCACATCGAGATCAATGGATTCAGATGCCGTTGTGGGAGCCTTTCCAGTGCCAAGTGAAAGAACGCAGCCCACCCGGACTGCCGGCTGCGATCCCTAAATTTTTGAACAATTATTAAGATAAACCAAGAAACATTGCCTTCATTCTACACACGGTGTTGAAGGTATGGATGTCTGTTAAGAGTTCGCAACAAGGGTTGTTTGCGATGAGACCTCCGTCCATCCAGGTCTCCTTGACAGAGGGGAAGTAGGTGGGAGCGGCACTGGAAAAATGGGATTTTTGGTTTGCGCCTCTCTCTCTCTCTCTCTCTCTCTCTCTCTCTCTCTCTCTCTCTCTCTTTCTCTCTTTCTCTCTCCCTCCCTCCCTCTCACCTCGAACACCTAGCAGCCAGCCAGGCAGGAATCCTCGCCGGGTCATTTAATGGACTCGGCTCTCCATTGGCATTCTTGTAAGACCTCATCAGATGCAGCTCCGGAGGGGACACATTTCCCCGACACGTGGTAACCACCACCCTAAACCCTCATTTATCTCAGTGTCTCCCACAAATAACCTCTTTCCCTCAGTTGCAATCTGCTCCATGGTCGTGGTCTCACCGTACTCCTCCTTCAAAAGGTCTTCCAGGGCGGAGGCACTGAACGGACGGCTTCCAGTGAAGACAAGGTCCTGAAGCGAAAAGATACTGTATTTCGAAGTGGAAAAGAGTACCTTCAACTGGAAGTAAAGGTTTCTGCAATGAAGAGGGCTCTTTCCTTGGCTCAATGCCAACGCCAAAATGGCTCCTGTTGATGTGCCAGCTAACCAGTGGAAGGAGTTCATTATGGGGAAGCCGAGCTTCTGTTCGATTTCGAGAAGAATCTAAAAAAAGGAGTTAGTCCGCATATGGTAACCATAGGCCGCCTCAGGTAACAATAGGATGCCCTAAAGGGCCGCCCTTTGAAACCACGCGCGGTTGTAGGCAAGAACAGGCCGTTTGGCTCCCTTGCCGCTTCTAGAAACTAAAAATCGCCGTTTATTTGCCGTACGGTAAACCAAAAACTGCGCCTACAACCATTGGCCGCTTCTGGCAACAATAGGCCGCCCGCTTGGCCATTTCTGGTAACCAAATGATGCCTGGTTAATTTGCCGCCATTGGTAACCGTAGGCCACCTAGTCCGAATGCCGCTTTTAGCAGCCGCGTGTCGCTTCTGGTAACAATAGGCCGTTTCTGTGCCAAACTCCGCTTTCGGGGAACATACGCCGCTGCCGCTTTTGGTAACCGTAGGCACCATCAAAATGCCGTTTCTCGCAAGCATATGTCGCCTAGCCGCTTGGTTCAGTTGCCGCATCTGGTAACCATAGGACGCCTAGACCATTTAGCGCTCCCGGAAACCTTATGCCGCTAAGTCGCTTCTGGAAACCATAGGCCGCTTGGTTCAATTGTTACTTCTGGTAACCGTAGGATGCCAAGTCCACATGCCGTTTCTGGCAGCCAACTTTATGGTGGACATAGTCCGCTTGGTCAACTTGTCACTTTTGGTAACCATAGGCCGCATAATCCAATTGCCGTTTCTGGTAACCATAGGACGCCTGGGCTATTAACCGCTAACGGCTACCTTATGCCGCCTAGTCAACATGCCGTTTCCGGAAACCATGTCGGATGTGCGTTTATGGTAACCGTAGGCCGCCTTGTCCATTGCCGCGCCGCTTCCGACAACCAAAAGCCACTTGATCTTGCCGCTTGTGGCAACAGTAGGCCGCTTCCGGCTACTCTAATCTCCATATTTGGTTACCAATCGACACCCCAATTATCCTAAGCCTCATTTGCATACGACTAAAATTAGCCTGTCCTCCCTCGTCCCTTTCTCCTCCCTCATTCCCCTCTTGACATGGGTTCCCAGCAGTCGTCTTTCGCCGCCTCTCCCAATCCGGCCGCAGCCGGCTCCAGCCAGCCTTCGGGCGCCCGTGCCTCCTCCTCCGGCTCTTCCGTGTGGACCGTCGACAGTTCTCCCTCCACCGGCTCCCTCACTTCCAGCTCTTCTTCCTCCTCCTGCACCTCCATCTCATCCGTCGAGTGGAATGAGACCCAGCTCCACCCGTGCCAGCGAAAAGGTCAGTGTTTTGGGGTACTGTAGTCGCAGAGCGAATTTTCGGGGTACCATAGTCATTATTGGGATACTGTAGCCACAATTGTGTATTTCAGTCCTGATCGCTCCGTGTATGCTGCCTTCCTGGAGGAGCAGCTCTCCCATCGTCCACGAGACCGACGTGTAGCCGAAAATACCTGCATTACACTCGCGAAAGAAGAATTACTATTTATAAAAAGTTTTTTTATGGAATCCCTATTTTCAATCGATATTTTTGTAAACTACCATAGCCAAGCGCCGATTTAAGGCTTTATTACCTGGATTAGTACCAATCCACGGATTCCTCCTCCATCGAGGGAGAGGGCGAACACCGGCTTCTGCTTTCCCTCCTCAGAGTGGCACTCCAGTGCCAGCTTTTGGGAAAATTCTTCGATTTCTGGAACATTGGCATAATTTTTCCACTCTACGTTCGCACTTGTTGCTTAAAGCCATTAGAAATAAAACTGACCATTCAGCTTGGCCGGTGTGACGCCAGCTCCGGACTTGACAACGTTCAGCAAAGCTTCGACATCGGCTCTGAAACGGTGCTTTAAACTCAGCAAAATCCCAAAATGTGGTCAACAGCGTCGTATAGTTGCCAAGATTCCGACAAAGCGGCCTATGGTTGCCGAGATTCTAACGAAAGAGGCTTGCGTCAGTAGAATTCCAAAATAGCGCCCGCAATTTTCATTCAGTTGAACAATTCAGTTGAAGCGGGCTGAGGCCGCCTGAATTTTATCCAAAGCGGCCTGAGGCTGTCTGTATTACGTTCATTCTTTCAAAAGCAGCCTGCGGTTGCGTATGTTCTATTACAAGCGACTTGACGTAACCGAGATTTTACTTTACTAAAAGCGGCCTGAGGCTGTCTGAATTCTATCTCAAACGGCTTGAGACTGCCTAGCTTCTGTTTCAGAGGCCTGTGGCTTTCTAGATTGTATCGGAAGCGGCCTGAAGCTGCCTGGATTCATTCGTTCTGTTAAAGCGGCCTGAGGCAACCTGGATTCTATCAAAAGCGGCTAAAGCTGGTATGATTCTCTCTGATGTGGCCTGAGCCTGCCTATATTCTGTCGAAGCGGTCTGAGACTAAATGGATTCTATCACATGCAGCTTGAGGCTGCCTAGAATCCGTTGAAGCGGTCTGAGGATACCTGGCACTATTGCGATGCGGTATGACGATGCCCGAATTCCTTCAAAAACGACCAAAATACCTCTTTTTGCTGCTGGCCGAAAAGAAAAATACATCCTGTCCCGCCTTGTTCTTGATGTCTAACGACGCTCCAAAGACCAATAAGCACTTGACAATCGGGAGAAAGCCGCTCTGAAAACTACCGTATTCCTCCGAATCGATGAGAATATACCGTAACCGCTTTCATAAGGGCGGTGTCGCCATTGCCGTTGACTCTGTCCACGTCGGTTCCGAAGGTGAGGAGGACCACGACCGAGTCCATGTCTCCGCGCTCCGTGGCCAGATGAAGGGCCGTGTTGCCGAGTTTGTCCTGGCAGTTGAGATTCACGTACTTGTAGGATTTGCGGAGAAGGGCCGAGAGGACCTATACAACGACGTTGACAGAGGCATATCTCTGTCTCTCTCCCACTGTATCTCCATCTCTCTTTGTGTGTGTGTGTGTGTGTGTGTGTGTGTGTGTGTGTGTGTGTTTGAGTGAGTGAGTGAATGAGTGAGTGAGAGAGTGTATGTTTGTGTAAGAGTCTCACCTGAGGGTCCAACGCCTTGTGAAGCACGGTCCTGTTGTTACCATCGATCTGTTCCACAACCGAAGGCGACACAGTCGTAATAAGCTCCAGAATCCTAAACATTACGCAAAATTTAATGAAACAAAGAAACCAATACCTGCTGAGGGAGTCATTGTATTTGAGACCGACGAGGCCATTCAGAAGAGGGCCGGAGCTCAGCGGACCCAGAGGAGCGGAGAGGCCTGTAGTAGAGCATTGGAGGTCTGACAATGAAAAAGGGTGTTCTAATTTGGTTAGTGCTAGAATGACAAAAAATCAAATGTACAGTAAGCGTTAGGTAAGTTATCGTAACCGATTACAATAAGCTACAGTAACGGCGTCAACCACAACTAACCCATTAGTAGCTGAACCGTGTCGAAGTTAGCCGCCCGGATGGCACAAGCTAAAGGCGACATCCCATCTCCGTCGAGCAGCAGGAGGCATTTTTCAAACGACGGCGAGGTGGAGAGCTCCTGGAGCACGTCGGCGTTGGAGGAGGCAGCCCAGTGGACAACAGTACGGCCCCGAGCGTCGAGTTGGGTCAGAGGGGCGCCTGAAATTACGATTAAAAAAACGTCGTTGGTAAAATCGGGCAGGCCACGCGGCCTAAGAAAAAGCTCACAGTTATATAATTGACCCATAGGTATGCAGTATATCACGGCGATCCTGTGCGGATCCACATCCGATTTGAAATTCCGAAAGTTTCAATGGGCCAAAACCCGAAAAAAACTTGATCAATCACTACCGAGCCGAAAATGTCGGACTTTTCGGGCCGAAATTCCCTTTCCCACAACCGAATTCTCAATGCCCTTCACTCCGCGGGAAGCTCCGCCCACCTATGAATTGACCCAAAATTCGTCTTCCTATGGCCGTAGCTTTTAGTGAATTCATCTGCTCATTCTAATGAGATCGGAGCCCACTTCCGGTCCTCCTTCAATGGAGAAAACCTTCTTAGAATATGCTAATGAACGTTTTCCATTGACGATATCCCGCAGCGAAAACTTTACTCATTAGAATAAGCAGATGGACTCAATGGAATGCTACTTGCGTTTTACCATATGGTGAAGATACCGTGGGTCATATGAAAACTTTTACATCAATATTGAGTTTTTGGCCTGGGTTGCGGTAGGGTAATGTAGTTTCACAAAATTCATCGAAACATGTAAATTTTGGGTTATTCTGAAAGTATGTGACACAGTTATCCCAAATAAAACACTCAGATAACGAAACTGTTGTGTTCTTCCCATCGGAGTTCGAAAACCTTGAAAAGTGCAAATTTGTGCTTGAAAATGCAGTTAAAACTCACAAAATGGAACATATGGGTCCTACAAAGAATTAAGATCAAGTTTGGGTCAATACGGAGACAATGAACTTTTTCCTTAGTAAGTAAGTGGCACAGGAAAACGAAGACCGGTATTTTCAGTTGAAGTCTAATTTCCAAATTGGAGGTCTCGGGGGGGGGGGGGGGGGGCGTCGCGGTAAACGGACCCCACAGGTAGCTTGTTCATGTATGGTGAGTTGCCTTAAGGCAAATCTATCAGAGGCTGCGCCTTAAAATAACCACAATTAAGGCCCACCCGCATTCAGGAGCAGCCGCAGGGCCTCCATCTGTCCCATCTGCGCGGCTATGTTCAAGGGGAACCTTCCATCAGCTGTGGCGTAGTTCAGAGTCCTAAAATCTTCAAGTTACCCCTTTCTATTACCCATAAACCCACAATTCCGGGTCTTTCTGGACCATTGCCACAATGTAGTTCATCAGTCCGCATGCGACCGCGTAATGGATGGCCGCCCAGTCGGGCTCCTTCCAGACACAGGCCATCAGGGTGTCCAAACGAGTGGCCGTCTTCGTCTTGTCCGAGGTCAGGTCGCTCAGAGGGTTGAGTTTGGTGCAGAGCTGACGGACCGCCTTCTCGTCGGTGCACTTCCACACGCTCTGAAAAGGACATTGCATAAAACTTGTTTTCTTATTATTTTCGAGTCAGACACCCAATCAGGTGCAGACATGGGCTAAAAGTTCGCCCTGCGTCTACTGCGCACCCCCTTTTCCATAAAACTCACACTTCGTGGGTGGTCTACCGAATTTTGTGCCAGCCGGGTGTCAGTAGGGCCCCCAATAGTGTCACTATGACAATCGCAGCACCCTACCTTCGCAAGAAACTTATCAAATGGCAAGGCCCACGGCTGAAGAGCTACACGTAGCGGTCGTACTTACGCCACTTTGGACCCTATTGACACAACTGCCAAACGGCACCAAAATTCTGGCATGACAATGTGTTGCGTAGGGCATCTTGCGCAAAATCCCGCGTGCATCCCCTTTTGAGATATATTGCATGCATACTTTACGGTCTACTGTATTTCGTACAAATTGTATGTCAATAGGGCCCAAAATAACGTAATTATGACCGCTGATACTGTATCCCACTTCAACACTATTCAAATAAAATCGTTTGACAAAAATTATACTGTACCTTAGACTCGGGTAGGAAAATGGCGTGGAAGATAGGACCACTGGCTGTGGACTCCGAGTGACAGGAGAACAGGGTGCAGTTGTCCAGCTTGAGCATCTTCTTCAGACGCGCTTCATTGATCTTTTCGATCTGAAATCGATATTTTTTTCAAGGAACTCATGTATTAAAGGGAACATCACGGAGGTTTTCCACGCTCATGCAAATCATATGCTAATGAGAGACTTGCCAATCATTCTGTGAACAACCGTTTCCTGGAGCGAAGAAACAAAGTTTTTTCCAAAAAGTAGAAAAAAAGTTTCTGTTTTGTAATGAACTGGAATTTAGTTTCTAGCATAAATAAACAGCAAAAATGTTTTGACGACGGGGGATCGAATGGGGTCACTTTGGTTTGCCAGTCCAGCCTCTTAGCCACTCGGCCATGGATTACATAAAAAATTATATAGGGCAGTTCGAATCCTCAATGAAATTTTATCTTTTGCACATTGAGAACGATGTTTTCCAACAAAAAGAATGAAAAATATTAATCTTGAATAGAGTTACATAAAAAATAACATTATCACGGGCCGACCATGGCCGGCCCGCTCTAAAAATTTCTCGGCCCGACCTGGGCCGGCCCTTGATTTTGTCATGCTTGTAATACACCATAATAGGTTACAAAACAGTGAAAGTCAAACCTTTTCATCGGCCGACTCTCCCCTCGAAGTCATCAGGTCCGACAGCTGATTCGTAGCCGCCGTGAACATGTTCCTGGCGTTTTCGTTGGAGATGGCATTGCCCACAAAGGATTGCATCCCCCGGAAGAAACTCATCTACAACATTTCCATTCAGGACCCATTTTCAACCATCGATCGATATTTCAGGGTAAGCCCCCTTTTACAAAGAAAAAAAAAACAGTCCTTTAAGGTTAAAACTTCATTCCCGATGAAAGTAGACACCTTTTAAAACCAAGGGTTAGAATGGGGCGGCGCGGGGGTCTAAAAAGGAGGAATAAAATCTATCACAGAAATGACTAAAAGGGGGAAGGACCAGCCAGTAGGATATGTCTTGGCTTTTAAATGGAACCAAGGGGTGTGCGGAATAAGCTCCCAGACGATTATGGAATGGGGAAAGAGGCAAGTTAGAGCGACTGGAACATGGGCGTCAGAAGGCGGTGGGCTTGTTTGATGAAGTCGACGGCGACCGAGGATTCCACGTGCAGTTGGGTGACAAGGTCATCGGCCTGAAAAAGGAGAGGTCTCTCTCTCTCTCTCTCTCTCTCTCTCTCTCTCTTTCTTTCTTTCTAGTCTATATCTCTGCTTCTCGTTGTTTAACTCTCCCCAACTCTCTCTCTCTCTCTCTCTATCCCTACCTTGGCCGGATCGTCAGAGATAGAGAGGAAGTCCACGTAGCGACTAGCGATGAAGTTGACCCGTTGGGCGAGGAGGGCGCAAAGGTTGATAAAGTCCTTGTAGTTAACGTCCTGGCGGATGATCAAGAGAAGGTTGGACAGCTTGGAGACGACCTAAAGAGATGGATAGAAAAATGTGATTGTATTATAAAGACCCCATACATCTAGTGTAAAAAGCCTTTTCCGTGCGCGCTCGATCTTAGGTCCCCTACATCGACATGAACGAGCGTGGGACAGCCTGGGCCCGACAAAACTAGGCATAAATAAGACCGAAAATTCCTAAATCAGATCCAGCAAATCCCTCAACCAGGGGTTGAACTGGCCAAAATACATCAGTGTTACGGGGCTTTAACATCTCTCGGCTCAGTCTGAATAGGGCTATCCTCATGGTTCTGAACAGGTAAAAAATAATTTTACACTGCCTCAACCCAGGGGTTCGGGGCTGAAAAAAAGGCAATGGAAAAGGGCAAGAGAGACAATGGTAAGACGTGAAAGAGCACAAAATGCGTCGCCGAAACGTGAACTCTCCCAAACTCCCTCGCCCGGTCGGATCGACTCAAAAATTCATCGCCACGGCTAGGCAGGAAACAGTTAAAGGCTGCTCCTGCAAATGTGAGCCGGCATTGTCGCACCCAAGTTTCGCTAAGCGGTAGACCCAAAGATCCGTTCACATTGGTTCTGAAAACATCTCGTCCAAGTGTACCATGACCTGTAAAGTTAAAGTAAAGTTTCCCCCGTATCAAGGTGTGTAGTACCTGCGGGAACCAACGACTAAGCCCGGTGGCGGGGTTGAGGCTCTCTTCCTGGCGTGCCAACGTTTCTCCAGGCGTATTATGTACTTTCGTAGACTCGTCTACTACCCATTGTACCTTTGCCGAAGCGTAGTAGGCTGGGTTGACCCGGGGCGGGATCGAACTTGTGACCCTTCGAGTGGTAGCTGCGCCTTAGACCGCTAGACCACCAACCATGACCTGATCGAGTAAAAAAAAAAACCATTCCGCCGGGCCTAAGCAGGCTGCCCTGGCCTGAACGGTGCCAAAAATCCTACAAAAAGCAGGCCTGGCTGGAATGTGCCCAATGAGCCTTCGGTCAACGCTGAACAAATGGCGCATTCTTCATTTTGGACCACTTATGGTAGTTCTCCGGCGGCCTTATGCTGTCATATCTCTTACCTGAACTGAAGCTGCTGTGAAGTCAACAAGCGCCGTCACGGCGTCCGCGAATAGTTCGTCGGTATTCTTCCCATCGCACCACGCCAGCCGGTTGTCAATCTCCTAAAATGCCCAAATTGTACCACTTTAACTACCTAACTAACCGAATCGCAGTTCGTCAGGGTAGTCGGTTCATAAGGGAGGTTGATCCTTTTCAGGATACTCAGAAGGATTTCGCTGAAGTCGCCGTCTTCAGCGCGTTCCGTGTCAATCGATGACAGGGCGGAGACGAATTCCCTGAACAATTGAATGAATATTTGCATAAATAGGTAGAAATTACCTCTCGAACTTGGGCGAAGCTTTGGGTCTGTTGGTGGAGAGCATTTCCAGGGCTTCCAGATGAGCCATGCCTTCACTGCGACCGAACAACGAAGCCACGTCGGGAGTTTGCTGAAACTAGTTTATTACGATAACATACAAAAAATACAGTTACCCAAGGGCATAGATGAACAAGCGCCCGCAGATTCGGTAGAGGGGTCGCGCCGAGCCAAATTTCCTATTTGGGGGACTCGCGCCACACGTTTCATTTGTTTTGTGGGGGTCGCGCAAAACGGACCCCACAGGTAGTTTGTTCATATATGCCCAAGGGTTCCAAAACATCGATCGATATCCAAAAAAACCTATCAATTTACACAATGTACACAAAAGTCAATCGATCGCACGGCATTTGTTAAATTTGCACCAAGAGGGGGCGGGGTTCTCAAATGACGGGCAGGACCGAGGGATTTTTTTTTAGAGACGGCACGGCCGGTTCGACCAAAATTTTCCAAATAGCCCGCCTGTGAGAACCCCTGGTGCAGACGATTCGAAATCCAAACTTATGGGCAATCCGTGGGAAATCCATAGCCCTTTCAAAGTTTTATTAAAAGGTCATACTGACATCATTCTTGAGGCCTACTGACACACAAATGGTACAAAATGCAGACCACCACCAAAATAATCAATTTATTGAAAAAAAAGGGGTCCGCACTGTGTACAGCGCAGCCTTTTAGCCCATATCTGTAATTGTCCACCCTTACTCCCACGATAATTGTACGATACCGTCATAGCTGGGCAGGGGTCGTTTGGGGGGCTCAATGCGTAAACCCCCAAATGGTGCCTCGGAGGGAACATAAACAACCCTCCTTTAATTTTTTGTAACCATTTTCAAGGAAACGCCAAATACCGCATGCAACTAACGTCATTGGCCAATCTCCGCAAGCCGCGGCGGGAGGGGGGGGGGGGGTAATTTGACTTTCACCCTTTTTTTTTTTTTGAAAAGAAAGGAAGCCCGCATCAAATTTTGAAGTTTTTCTGTGGGGTGTCCCAAATGTAGTAGATCTACAGTAACCAGAGCAAAGAGTATTAAGTTACCGTAGCCCTACAGTACCTTAACCATGGCGGCGGATCCCATCTGGAAGGGCAGTTCCCTGTCCTGTTTCTCCCGAAGCTCCTTCAACACGTCAGAGAGGTTCTGGTCGTTGTCTTCCGTGAACATCATCCTTCTACGACCGCAATTCTGCAACCTTTCACTTTTAAGACGCCAACCCAACAAGGCAGAACCTTAGAGGACGGTTTTTGTTACTATTTTTAACCAAACGCCAAATCAAGTAGGTACCCCGAGCACTTAACGTGCAGCTATGGGCCCCGCCCGGGCCGGCACTCGGCCATGGGTCAAAATTTCTACTCCATCGTTTTGGACTCTCTCCATTCTCTCAGTAAATAAAAACAAACCTCATCCTTGACGGTAACGGCCTCGAAGGTCTTCTTTCCGATGGTCTCCAACACGTCCATTCCACCAGAAACCAGACCGGAGAGCATTCCAAAGCCCGAAGAGAGGGGTTGGCTCATGGAAGGCACGGCTTCGGTGGGAGAGGGGTCCTGTAAAAGATACAATTCGGCATTCTGCGATTTCTAGAAAACATGTGCTAAATGTGAGTTCTTTTGAGTAACGCGTGCATATTTACTATTCCCAGTCACCTGGCAGCCACATGACACCGTCCTCGTCCTGATAACCATAATGGCTCCCGTTTCTCCCTGCTGCCTACCTAATATATTTTCATTCTTTTCCAATAAGTTCCCAAAGCCACACTGTGTTATAGCGTTAGAAATTATCTCTCCAACATGCCCTGTTCTGTGCAAACACGTTTAAAGAATTTAAGTTTAAAAATTTTGTCCACGCGAAATCCCGCAAGCTATTAGTTACATTTTCTGTATCTTGAGCTCAAAAATCTCACAGTAAGTACAGTGTATTAAAAACACTTTCAGCTGTTGCTTCTTAAAAACATGGGGGCTCGACTAATCGAGCCCCCATCCGCGTACAAGGTAGGTGCAAATCAGCCATAACGAGTGATTTTGAGGTACAGCTTCCCGGCGGGGTTCTTGAACCACGGCCCGGCCCGAACCGATAGAAATTTTTCAAGCCTTTCAAACAACGCGTTCTATTTTGCATTATAGACACGGGTCATTTGGAAAATTTCGGTCGGTGGCAATCTTTCTTGTAAAACTAATATTGAAGAATATGTTAATAGCAAATAGTAGTAAGTTATTTAAAGAAGTTTGAAAAAATGATTGTGCCGATTTTATTTAAAAAAATTATTTTTTATCCACAGGCGGGCCGCCCAAAAAATCCCTCGGCCCAGCCCGCAATTTGAGAACCCCGGGGGTAGGTGAAATGTGGGGATCGAGCAAAACAGACCCCCTCGAGTTAATTGTTAATGTATAGTTCACATCTGGTAGAAATTAGTACCTCGTGTATCTTGGTCTCCTGCAGCCTCTCCTCCAATCCAGTATCCTGCTGCTGCATCTGTCTGTGCATCCTCGCCGCTTCCTCAGCCGACGGCAGTCCCAGCGAATTTTCGATTGTAGATGACAGCGTTTCTCCTAAATCCTCCAGCATTAAGATCCCCTCTATCCTTTCTTACCAACGGCCGACACAAGTCCTCCCCATCCCCATCCTCCCGCCTTCTTCTTCTCCACGGGCTTGGCAGCTTCGGCGGGCTTGAGCTGTTCCTGGAACCAGGGATCCGTCTCCTCCGTCGCTTTCTTGGCCTCAACGACCTTTTTCTGATCAACCAGGCTCCAGTCGTCCCACCTAAGGCTATTTTGAAAGCTAAATTGGAGGCGAAACCAACCCATCAAAGGATTCTTTCTTGGCAGGCTCCAAAGCAGCGGCGGAGGTAGTGGAGTTGTCCACGTCCCAGTCGTCCCAACCGGCGGCATCATCCGCGGACGAGGCCTGAAAAAGAAATGGAAAGACCATAGGATATTAATAAGGGATCGCTTTTCGCCGGAAATGACAACTTCATGTCAGATGTTCAACGAGGACCCCTATGTCGTTCACACTCCCCCTTGTTACCACAAGTGCGCACAGAATCCTTCAACCATCGCACAATAATTTGAAAATTTCGGAAGGTTGGTAAAGTATAGCTCCAAGGGCAGGATTACACGAAAATTTCCGTGGTCTTGGCAGCGAGCTAATTTTGGCGGAAACATAGCAACCGTAATTAAAGTCGCAATATTGGGCGGCAATGACAAAAAATCCAAAAATGATAACAAAATTTGAAAGGCTGATAGTCCCACCGGGCTTGATTACGGTAGCTAAGATATTTTTTGTTGCAAGAATTGGCTCGTGCCACGGAAATTTCGGTTTAAACCTGAGCGGATTCTACCGTTGTTCGGCGACATGCCCTTTCGCTTCAGGATTCCCACAAATGTAATTTTTTCCGATTCTCGTTCGTCACTTTTAGATTAAAAAACTAACAAAATGTTTATTAAATTAATTATGCGGTACTGCACTAAATAATTTACGAGATAAATTTTGAAAATGCACAAACTACCTCCAAAAATTTCCAAAAAGAAAAATAGGCGCGAATCGTTACAGTTGCGATGATGTGTCTCACAACGAGAACAACGGGTCTCACAGCGAAATCAACTACGCAATTTTTGAACTATAACTACATCACCTCAGTTTTCTAGAGCCTTAATTTTCTAGAGCCGAAATCAAAGTTTCTGCTTTTTTTTTTTCGCTTTCATGGCAGCTCCAACAAAGCAACCGCCGCCGGGGACAAAAGTCCGGCCGCAGGTGGCAACCCCAGGTCGCTCACAACGTTTCAGTGTTCCTATCAACCGCAGCCCGCTCAGAAACTGCATTTATATACCAAAAACCTCCTATTCCCCCACAAACCTCGACTTTGTCCTCTTTCTTCTCCACTTTCTCCTCCTTCGCGCTCTTTTTCTCCTCTTTCTTCGGCACTTCGGGCTCCGGCACGGTCTTCACAACCTTTTCTGCCACTTTTTGCTCCGTTTCTACAATAAAAAGCTAATAAAATCTTAAAATCTCTAGACAAACCGGTCAACTTCGGGGAAACAGGCTCGGGATCCGCCGCTTCCACTCCAAAGTCATCCCACCCGCCGTCATCTTGCGATTTCTAAAAAAATTATTTTTGATTTTAAAAACTAGATTTAAAAAAAAAAGAATAATGGGTGCTATCGCAGTTGGGGGTAGGGGGCATCCATTAGAATATGTTCACCAATTATTACGGAATAGAAAATTAGGTTACAATCATGATGGAATCTGCTATGCAAATTAACTTACCTACATTTCGTATCATACTAACTACCTTACCTACCCTGCCTACCTTATTTACCTTAGCTACCTTACTTACCTTAGCTACTTTAACTACCCTACTTACCTTAGTTACTTTATCTACCCTACCTACCTAAGCTACGCCACCTAAGCTACCTACCATAGCTACCTAAGCATCCTAACCTACCCTACTTACCTTACTTAGATTAGCTATCTAACCTACCTAAGTTACCTTACCTACCTTAGCTACATAAGATGCATTAGCTGAATAAATAGTTTGTTGAAATTGTCGATTACTCTCATTGTGAGATGCATTAGAATAGGAACGTTAGGTAATCAGCAATAGGGGTACGTATATGCAAATGTGGATGCCCCCCCCCCCCCAACTGCGATAGCACCGAATAATGGCCAAAACATGTAGAAAAACGAGAAAAACAAACCTCCGTGTCGTTGGAGCTGGACTGGCTCTCTTTTTCGATGGATTCCGGCACGGTTTCCTCAATTTCGGGATCAGAAGGCAGGGTTTCCTTAATTTATGCATTATGTTTGCATTTTATTTTTAAAATGTTGAAATTTAAAAAAAAAATTATAAAAATAAAATAAACGTAAAAATACCTTTACAACCTCTTCCAGGAGGCGCTGTTTCTCCGACGACAAACTGGCGGGAGTGGAACCGCCGCTCTGGGAAAATGCGGGCTCTTCGAGCAGGGATTCCTTAAAAATTTAACGATTTAAGGTATTTTAAATACAACAATTTAACAAAATAAAGAAACCTTGCTGGAACTGGTATTCTCCTGTTCTTCTGAAGCCACGGGGTCTTCTGGAGCCTCGGCGGTGGGTTCTGGAGCCTCCTCGGCGATGACTTTGACGGGGCTGGCTTCCGAAGCCAAACCACTGTCTCCAGAAGCATCGGCCAAACTTTCGGGGGCTTCAGGAGCTTCAGGAGCCTTCACTTTAACCACTTCTTCCTGAAAATGAAATTTTATCGCTGTGATTCAGCAAATCTCCAAAAACTGCCAATTTTCGCTAATTTTACACGCTTTAAAACACCCAAAAACCATATTATAAGCTCCCATATACTTACAACAATGCCTTACCTTCTTCTCTTCAACTACAGCAGGCCTAACTTCCGGAGCGACGTCGCTCTCGTCGTATTCACCCTCGGACGCACTAAGGAACTCGTCCTCGTCCGAATCACACATGTTCTAAAAGTAGTGAATTTACAAATCACCGTTGGAAAATCAGTTAAAAACAACAAAGAAAGGGTAATTTATGGAAATGAACATAAAAACAAGTGTCGAAACGAACCAAATGGCTGTTTGGGCAAATTGCCAGATTTCGTCGATTGAGGCGCGGTTAATTCAACCACGGGGCTGGTTTCGTGCCGGGACCTACGTTAAATGTCTTGAATGAATCTAGTTATCAAACTGTTAGTTTTGTGTTTTATCAACAAAAAAAAACGGCACTTGTCGCAAATACGTGTTTTTAAAAAATATACGTGTCTTTAAAAAATATACGTGTCTATATTAAAAAATACTTGTCTTTAAAAAATACGTGTCTTTAAAAACACGTGTCTTGAAGAATACGTGTCTATAACTCGAAATTCTCTTGGAATGAAAACTATAAGCTAAAAAAATACGTGTCTTTAAAAATACATGTCTATAAATTTAATAGGTGAAAATCGGCCGTTTGTTTTCCGTCTTGACAATTGCACGGATCTTGTGTATACACAAGGGCTTCTAATTTTTTACTCTTATTAGATGAAAAGACCAAAGACCATTTTTCTTTGCCATAGGCATTTTTCTTGCCATGCGCATTTTTGTTTTTTTAGGCAAGACAGAAATAGTAGGTTGAGATTTTCCCATATAATTTTGCATAAATGCTATCGTTTCCTGATAATGAAGATATCAGAAAAAAAAACGAACAGAGAAAGAGACACAGACGAGAACAGCGATACGTAGATATATCTATCCCTCTTTTTTTCTCTTCCTGTTTCTCAAATCAGGAGATGTGAGTGAGATGGTAATGTTTGGTGTTCAAATTTTAAAATTGACACACACACACACACACACACACACACACACACACACACACACACACACACACACACACACACACACACACAAACACATTGACTTGGTCCCATTCTCCCTTTATCCGGCTTCAAAAGCCGACTGGCCATGTTGCTGGTACAAACAGCTCTCCTTGCGTGAGCAGCTTTTTCTCAGGTTTGTATGACGGTCGGGGGACTGCAGAAAACTTCTGTGCCACACTTGGTTGGAGCTAGGTGTTCAGTGGCCTCGACTCCAGCATGGGGACGGGAAATCCAGGTCTGGCTGGGAAAGCGGGGAAGAGACCGACCGAACGGCCGCGCGAGACGCAGGAATGCCTTCATATTATTTTTTTCCAACTAGACAAAAAATGTGTATAAAATATTTTGTCGGCTAGAGTCTGTTCACGTAGGCGATCTATGCGGATATCGGTACGATTTTTCTGTAGTTGAATAGCCTCCCCTCGCTTATCAATGGCCGTGACCAAGAGCACGTTACGGCTGAGAAACAGTTGTGCTTTACGGAAACGCCTTCCTTCTCTCCGGATAAACCGATTTCAGGGAGTTCGTTCTTTCAATAGATAAGATTTTTTGCAAAGATTGAATGTGTTACCACACATACGACTCTAGACTGACAATCGCTACATGCTCATCAGAGAATATTAACCCTATGTCACTTTTCCCTCTTGGCAATACAAGGCGTTACTCTTCTTAGGATTGACTCACCCACAACCAACTACTGTTCACTTCACTTCTTCACTTCAGTCTTCTAGCATCGAAGTTAAATATTTACAACTACCACTAAGATCTGCACTAGTGGAACTCGAGATCGGCGTAAGCCAACCGTCTTCAACGCAACCACTACGACCCTCCTACTCTTTGCGACCAGCAACGGTTGAATATAGGTCTCTCCAGGAGTTTGTCTAGGTTAGCAAGGACTAACAATTTTGTGACGGTTTGGAGCGTACGCTAAGATGGCGCCACAGGCCCATGATGTTACTTAATAACACCTTAGCGTACGCTAAATCCTCCCTGGTGAAACGTAGAAAATAGCTTCTCACTACCAGAGTTAACCTAAAGCGAATACTGTTTTCGGGGGCGTCGGCGACGCATAAGGGCGTTCGTTGCTGAACATTGAAGACATACAACACAATGGGAGAATGTCCAACATAGAACGCCATGATAGAAACTTACATGAGCGCACATTCTCAACATTATTGAACGTCGAACGACTATTTCGATTGAACTTCAATCTTTGTACACTTATTTCCAAACGGTTGAGTTTGCGCTCATCTCACAAATGCAAACCATTTAGCGTGTAGGTACGGGTGAACTTTAGGTCTCACTACACGAAGGGACGCTTTCTTCGATAAGAAATTTTTTTCCTGCCCAAAAAAAGAGAAAAAAGTGTTTATGACAAGGGGTTATTGTTGCTGTTCGATAATGATGATTGTTCCTCAACAAGAGCGGCGCCGCAGAGGACGAAAAGTCAACGAGGAGAATAGGGTGCCGCTGAGCAAAGACGTGCATATAAAGCTGATACTTTGGCGAGTTGTCAGAACTTTGAAGAGAAAGAATAAATAACAGTGACCAGAGGCGTAGACTCCAAAGATTTGCAGGATAACTAGTGATGAAGTCTAGATAGACACAGGTTGATCAACGCACGAAAAGATGTGAAGGAAAGGACACGCCATCTTGTACACCAACCAGAAGTCGAATCCCCGTTACGCGGATCTTTCCGTTCTGGGTGGGTTTCTATCATCCTTTCTGTGTTCATGTGGTTTTCTCTTTTTCCGCGTGTCCCAAGTAAAATTGCGCAGAGTCAGCCACGTGTCTGCGTCTCTCTCCTCTATTCCCCTACACTTTCACTTATGCGTTTTCTAACTCCACGTAAATGCTAACGAGATATGGCCATTTCACCGTTCATTTCGGGGGCGCAGCCCCCGGCGAGCGGCCGCAGGCCGCGAGTAGCCAGAATATGACGACAGCCGAAGGATGGCGGAATATTCTGGTCCTCCTTAATACATTTGGGCAATGGTGTCTTTGTGTATTTTTGTATTTAATCCGCCAATGTCTGCTGCTCTAAACTCTCCTCCTCGGGGGTTGCAGGCCGCCAATCTGAATGGCCGAAGGCCATTGTAGCGGTATGCCACTCCACTACACCCTTTCTCTCCTCACTCTCCACTCTCTCTCTCTCTCTCTCTCTCTCTATCTATCTCTCACCCGCCGTAGGCGGGTTGAAACACCTGGTCATATGCTAATTTCGAAGACATGCAAACGTTTACCACCTGCAAGAAGGCAAGAAATGCCTTGAGGCGGACCCCGAAGCAGGTAGCCAAACCACAGACCCAAGGAAAACGCCCAGCTGCACCGCCTACCTCGTCTACCTCGGCCGGCCCGTCGAGCTCCGCCGCGTCCACTGAGGATATCGTCAATCTCGAATGAGATCTTTCGTCTTCTACTAAGCCACCGACTTCTTCGATGGTTTTTCGTCTTTTCTCTGTTGGTGCTGGAGACTTTGTCTTTTCCGTGTTGCCTCTGGAGACGCCGTCTCATTTGTGCCGCTTCTGGGAGACAGCTTATTCTGTATCTTTTCTGTGCTCATTTGTTCTGGGAGACATCGCTTCTGAGAGACACTAAAGTTGTTGTAAATCCCTTGTGTACTGTGCTAACATGATGGGGTTTCAGCTTTCCTACGCAAAGCGTGCTTTGTCGACGGCTGATTATACTACGATTATCCCATATCAACAGAGTATCACTTGAACATTCTAATGTTATTGGCACGATTCCAATTTGGCGACAGGACCCGTATGCATAGATATTTATCCCCGGGGATAAATTTTCCCCAGGGATAAATTTAGATTCACCTCGATAGGTGGGGATAAATTTATCCCCGACGGGGATAAACACATTTTGGTGATTTTTAAAAGGATTCCTCCGGTGGTCTGAGGATCCCTACAGTAGAATAGAAGGCTAATACATTTATTATACAAAGAATATAAAGAAGCCTATACAGAGATAGAGATAGAAGCTTTCCCATTTCCTGCTCACCACTCTCGCGGGAGACATTTCCTAAGAGTGATCCGGCCACGCCCGCCGATAGATCGGATGACGTGGCTTGGATGTATCACGGTCTCGTGGAGATCGTGACAATTTTTTCAACGTTTAACCATATTTTCTGTTTTATTTCTGTTTCAAAGCACTAGAAATCTAACGCTTTATCGATAAGGTCTAATTGTAAAAATGCAATGTGGAAGTCATAAAATTATCTGAAAATGCGTTTATCCCCGCCGGGGATAAATTTATCACACCTATCGAGGTGGGTCTACATTTATCCCCCGTGGGGATAAATTTAGCCCTGGGATAAATATATCCCGGGGATAAATATCTACGCATACGGGTCTAGCTTTAACAAGGAGCGTGATCGCGGCCTTCGCGCTCTTACTCCCTGGTACTTGACAAAAACACCCAGTTTAGACGATTTCGATTTATAGACACGTCTTTTTTTTAAAGACACGTATTTTTAAAGACGCGTATTTTTAAAGACACGTATTTTTAAAGACACGTATTTTTAAAGACACGTATTTTTAAAGACACGTATTTTTAAAGACACGTATTTTTAAAGACACGTATTTTTAAAGACACGTATTTTTAAAGACACGTATTTTTAAAGACACGTATTTTTAAAGACATGTATTTTTCACGCCTATTTTATAGACACGTATATTTTTTATAGACACGTATATTTTTTAAAGACACGTATATTTTTTAAAAACACGTATTTGCGACAAGTGCCAAAAAACTTTTAGAAAAAAAAAATTTTTTTTAATTTAAAAGTGGCTATAGTACGAATTCACTCACTTTAAACTTTTGCATAAACCAATGTGGGGATCGAACCCTGGTCGTTTGGTTAATACTACGGCTGGTTGGGGACAGGTTCTGCCTCTCAGAACAGCTGTTCCTAGAATTCCCTGTGGGTACTTGTTTTTCAGCAGGAAACTTCCAGAAATTCTTTTTTTACCCGGAAATATTTCATCATGAGATCAAAGCACGATTTTCGTTGATATAAATACGCTTCTCGGCCACAACATTCTCCAGGCTATTTATACTGTTGGGTTACGGTAGAAATGACCGGAAACTAAAAGCTTAACGATAAAAGCAAAAAAAATGATGTTCCGTTTAATCCACCAATTAAAACCGGGCTGGGCTGTTCCGGGACGAGCCCAACACGACTTGGGGCCCAACAGGCTAGAAAAACTTTTTACACTATCTATGCACACAAAAAGGAATTTCTAGCATAACAATTACATAAAATAACAAAAACAAAAACAACTTTTATCGACGGGGTATCTTCGGATTGCCAGTCCGACTTCTTAGCCATTTGGCCATGAAAAACATACAAATTTTATTTAGGGTAGTTCGAATCCTCTTTAACGTAGTATGTTTTGCATAATTGGAACTATGATTTGAATGAAGAATAATCTAAAAAGAATAACTTTGAAAATGCTTTTAAATAAAATTTCTGAAAATATTTGTTGAAAATCATATTTTACTCTATCGATATACAAACGTTTTCAAGTTTATTCACAATCATGACGTCATACCAATCCGAAGATCCCTATTTTCGTATTCGGCCGCCGCCATGAGCACTGGGCGTTTTGGTGACAGGTGGTCCAGAGGTACGGGTGGTCCTCCAATAACCGAGAAGATTTCATGGTGGTCCCAGAGAATCATTCCTCCTAAAGAGTCAACATCTGCCCATATGCTCCTCGAAACGCCTCAGGGCACAATAATGTCACGAAACTGTAAAATCGTTTTTCTAACAAAAAGCTTCTAGAAAATCTGAAAGTCAAACAACAATGTCACGTGCCCACTTACACACGCTCATTAGGACACGAATAACTTGTATTTACTTTTAAAAAAAAGTGCAGCGGCTGGGATCGAACTCTGGTTGTTTGGTTGATATGGCGGCTTGTTGCAAAGTCTCACTCTCTGAACACAGTTATTCGTCGAATCGCTTAATGTAATGAATATTTCGAAATTCAGAAATTCTTTCGCACAAAGCTTCCAGAAATGGAATTTTTAACTAAACATATGTGATCAAAGTACGATTTCTTTGCATATAAATACGCGGTAAATAGCCATTACGCTGCCAAGGTTACCGCTACCTTTGGGTTACGGTAGATTGACGTCTATAAATAATTAACAAATCTTTTATCGAATTTGGACAGAATTCTAAACAGTAAGATCCCTTTTTCGTATTCGGCCGCCGCCATGAGCACTGGGCGTTTTGGTGACAGGTGGTCCAGAGGTACGGGTGGTCCTCCGATAACCGAGAAGATTTCTGGGTGGTCCCAGAGAATCAATCCTCCTAAAGAGTCAACTTCTGCTCCTAGAAACGCCTGAGGGTACAACAATGTTACGAAACTGAAAAAAAATGTTTTCCTCGCAAGAAGCTTCTGGAAAATTCTAATTAGACTTGAAAAGAGATCAACGATGCCACGTGCCCGCTTACACACGCTAATCGGTAAAACAGATAATTTGATTTTCCATTTAAAAAAAGGCACCGGCTGGGATCGAACTCTGGTTGTGTGGTTGATACAGTGTGGTTGTACAGTCTCATTCTCTGAACAAAGATTTCAAGTTATTCGTAAAATCGCCTGAAGGTACTGACTATTTCAAAATCCAGCACTTGTTTTGCCAGCAAGAAGCTTCCAGGAGGTCTATTTTTACCCGATCAAAGTACGATTTTCGCCGAGTATAACGCCGTTTGGCCATAACATTGCCAATGATACCTCTACTTTTGGGTTACATTAGATCAATACGTGAAAAATGAAATTTTACTATAGCGCACCAAAAAACAGTGAATATTTTCTAAAAAAAAAAAGAATGAAAGAAAAATTACATTCAAACTTACTATAGAATTGAATTCGTTGCTCTGCAGGGCTGGTCGCGTAATTTTTAGTCATTAAGCTTTTCAATTGTCTATAAGTATAAATTAGATTAATTATATTACGAAAAGAAAAAAAAACAACACCTTAACTTAAAAATATCCTCTACAAAGACGTTTCACTACACCACATTTTCCCGATCCTAGCAAGATCGGGCCGGGCCGGGCTGAGCCCGATGTTGGGCCACCCCTGTTGCTCTGTGAATTAATCGGACCGGCCCGATTCCCAAAATTTTGCGGGTTCGACAAGTATGCTTAACTCATTACAATGGGAAGCAATCAAGTGCAGCGACCGAGATCGAACCCGGGTTGTTCGGTTGGCAGGTGGTCACGTTTTCCGGGTGGTCCGAGATCCGAGGAGATTTCTGGGTGGTCCCGGGAGATCTACTGTAGTAACCATCAGTTTTTAGAATCGCCTGAGGACACAACAAAATTGCGAACTAGCAAAAAATTGTTTTGCTTACAAAACGTTTTAATCATATTTCCAATTTTACTTGAAATTGATCAAATTACAATGCCAATTGTAGTTTACACACGACCATCGGTAAAGCAGATAACGAAATTTACATGTAAAAAAGTGCACCGACTGGGATCGAACCCTGGTCTTCTAGGTTATAATATTTTTGACATTATGGTAAAAAAAACTAGAAAACAATAATATTTATTAACCAATAACCACCTGTTGCAATATTTCGAAACCTTTTGTTATTCGATAGTTGTTATTCGTATAGGTAACTTCTAGAAATGCTCTTATTTATCGATCAAAGTACAATTTTTTGGTATAAATACGCCCTTCGGATCGAGGAGATCAGTTTTTTCTCTTTTTTCCTCTTTCTGTTTTTAAAACAAGTTTTAAAAACTAACATTTTATAATTTTTCATTTCAGAAATGCCGAAGAATAGCGAGAGCTCGAAAAAACTGTGTAATAAAAGAAGAAATGTATCATAGGGAAGCGAGAAATGAAATTCTATTTTCAGAAATCCACAAGTCCAGATATTCAGAAAGATGGAAAAAATAAATTTTGTAAAATTCTACATAACAAAAGTCGATCGGGAAATTATTGCTTGTTGTGTAAGGCTCATGGAAAACTTGAACTCCGAAAAGGTAAGAAATTTTAAAAAAACATTCTTTGTTTTTCGGGCCAGCCCGCAATATTTGTGTGTCCGGCCGGCCCGAAATATTGGTGCCGTAGATTAGGTTACGCCGAATTGCGTACATTGCGTACTTTTTTTAATTTTTAAATTTGGTTGTTCAAGCGACTTTTGAAGGTCACGTGACGTCATCAATCGATAACCGATCGATAGTGACGTCCTCAAAGAATATTCATTAATTCAAGTCAATGACGTAATTATCGATCGATTATCGATTGATGACGTCATGGTTTTTAATAATGCTTTCTATGTTCATCTTTTTAATATTTTATATTTTTATACGATTAAACAGCTATTTTTTTCTTTTCTTGCCTCAAAAATGTTAATGTTTCAGGGCATACGTGCATTTTTAATGAAAATTGCAAACCAGACTTCTGCTTGCACAATTGCAAAATATACACGTTTTGCAGCCAGGGAGGTTGCGAAAGGAAGAGAGTTGGTAAGTTTTATTTACAAAATTGTAGAGAGAATTGAATTTTTCCTTTCAGATTGAAGTTCATAAAATTGGATTATCGTTTTGCACGAGAAATGCTAGACAAAAAAAAGAATGAGCGGGCTTCTATGAGACACCAAGTGAGCTTCAAATTCAGATTTTCTTTAGTTTTTAGTTTCAGGGAAACACAAATGTAGCTAAAGTACCAGAAACGATTAATTGAAATCCTTAAAAAGTTTTTCACAAGCTGTTTCACCAATTTTTTTTTTGAGAAATTTTGTTTTGTTTTATTCTAGTTCGGTTTTTAATCCAATTAAACCTTCGAGTCAACGTCGTGGTAAGTTTTTAACTAGTAATTTCACAAAATAAAGTTTTCTTTCTTTTTTTAAACCCAGAATTGCTGGAAAATTAAAGAATAGGGCCAAGATTAAAGAGAGAAATTTTTCACAAAGAGAATGATCTAGAGATTTGGCAAGGAAACTGAAAAAAGTCACAGAGAAAGAGAGAGAGAGAGAGAGAGTGAGAAAGAGAAAGATTACCTCCCAAGAGAAAGATTATCTGTTGTTTTTGCAGTGCTGACGCACGTGATGTTTGTGTTTACCCTCATGGGTTAGTATAAAAGAGTCGGTTGATCCCTTTAGCCTCACTTTCGTCAGGATGAGCATTCTGTCAAGGCCGACAAGGACGAAGAGTTCCTAATGGGAGCTGAAAATCAGCCGGCAGTTTTGCCAAAGTTTTATTAAAACCGGGCTGACTCTAGTTCTATCGGGTTCGATTGAAATGAATTTTGATTTAGGAAGGTTGATTCTTAAAGACTGGGAACTACTTATAATTTGTTAATAAAACTCCAGAGCAATAATTTAATTTTGAAATAACCAATTCTTTAATTTAGTAGGTTGCGAGGTCACTGCGCCTCTCGCAGGTAGAGAACTTCAGAAAGAATAAATTAAAAAAAATTGTCTCTTTGTCCTTTTGTAATTTTTCTTCTAATGATTTTTTTTTGGCGTTTTCTGAACAATATTTTTATTGCGCAAGCCCCTTGTTCATTGGCGTCCTCTCTGTCTCTCTGTTTCTCTGTTCTCTCTCTCTCTCTCTCTCTCTCTCTCTCTCTCTTTTATTTCTCTCTCGCTCTCTCTATCTCTCAGCCTCTCTCTTCTGTATCACCTCGCTACATCTATAATTTGCCGCATCTCCCATCTCAAACCGTATTCATTAAGGTCATGTTTCGTGCAGTGCGGCATCTTTATGTGACATCTGTTAACGCGCCGATCTTAAGACCTCCCAGTGGCAGTTTATAAATGACTGTTCAGCGGGACAGGAACCCATTCACACCTCATTAATAACCTTATGGGTGGTCCTGGAACAAATTCGCACATCGTGACTCATAAACCCATCACACGGACTGTCACTGTTACACGCGTATGCCGCGGTTACACGCGGTCAAGCATGGCAAAATTTTGGGCCGAGCCGGGCCGAGAAAATTTGAAAACCGGGCCATTCTGAAAAAGTATTTTTTTTTCGTTTTTTTTAAAAAAAATTTTTACATTGAAAAAAGGCATAAATTTTTGGTTGAGTCGGGTCGGGCCGGGCCGGGCCGTTAAAAATTTTGGAGCGGGCCGGCCCGGCCCGGCCCGTCGCCATGCTTGCCCATTCTTATGTAATTGATATTCGTGTAGATCCTATCTCGTTTTCATCCAATCGATTGGCGTTTTGGTAGAACACCGAGGTACAAACATGTTTGTTTCTCCCAATCCGCCTCAATGTCTCCGATTTGAATAACAAGAGACGTTCTACCGATTTTGAGTTCAACTACTTCGTTTTTTCTCCCTAACCTGATCAATCTCTTGTTTTAACCACGACGTCGGGCAGTGGGGAGAGGTGGTGGTCCACACTTGCACACGTTCCAGCTCAAAAAGAAACGTTTGTGGTCGGGTCAACCAATATTTCTCAAAATTTTCATGCTGCATCTAAAACAATTTCTTTTGTAAACTGACCTATGGTCCTTCCGTGCTACAGTAGGCGCCAGATTCAAATCAAGCCAAAACGGCTTTAATGCAGTACTCTGCGTCTCGTGCGAGCGAGAGTGTGCAAAAAGCGAGGTGCAGAGAAAAATAGCGTATCCCCTGCCGGCGGCTGATTTCCATCTGGCTACAGCTGTATCTATGAAGAACCCGAAAAGTTTTGCGCGGTGCGGTCGCGTGGCGGTCGCGTCACTGTCGCGTCAAAAGCGCGTCACCCTCAAAGTTGAGGCATTTGTATATTTAACTCAATCGGACAACATGTGAAGACAAAGCAAATTCGCGCATCGCGACTCACTCATTCATCGTTCGCAGCTAATGGTCCTTATCTTCATTCAAATCTTCGGACATGAGTTATCCGCTATCCAATAAGATCCCTTAAGTAATTGATATCCGTGTAGATCCTCATTTTCACCCAATCGATTGGTGTTTTGGGAGAATCGAGGTACAAACATGTTTGTTTCTCCGAATCCGCCTCAATGTCTCCGATTTGAATAACAAGAGACGTTCATTTTGAGTTTCATTGCTTTTGTTTATTCTTCCTTATCTTCAAAATGTCTTGTTTTAACCACGACGTCGGGCAGTGGGGAGAGGTGCTGGTCCACACACGTTATAGCTAAAGTGTGGTAGCGCAGCGGTCGCGGGGCGGTCGCGCGGCGGTCGCGCGGCGGTCGCGTCGCGGTCGCGTAGTTGTCGTGTCGGGGTCGTGTCGGGGTTGCATCGCGGTTTCAATCTCGAAGTTAAGGCATTCGGAAAATCGAGATCAATCGCAAAAACAATTTAAAACGAATTCGCGAGTTGTTGCTCACACCAACCATGGCAAAATCGCGGGCCGGCCGGGCCGGCCCGTTGCCATGGTTGGCTCACACACTAATCATTCTCAGCTAATTTCCCTTATCTTTCGTCAAATCTACGAACAAGAATAATCGGCTATCCAAAAACGATCCCTTATGTAATTGATAGCCGTGTAGATTCTATCTCATTTTCACTCAATCGATTTGTGTTTTGGGAGAATCGAGGTACAAACATGTTTGTTTCTCCAATCCGCCTCAATGTCTCCGATTTGAATAAAAAGAGACGTTCTTTCCGATTTTTCAGGTAGATTCCCTCGTTTCTTCCCCCTTTATCTTACCAATCTCTTGTTACGAAAACGTCGGGCAGAGGGGAGGGGCACCGTTTTTTCTTCTGCTCTTCTTTCCCACGGCTGATTCATGTTTCGAAGGAAAGGGCTAATGAGATGGAGAGATAATGGTTTGGATTTTGATTTTTTGATATATTCTTGGAAGGCAAAAATGTAAGCCCGAAGCGGGGCTCGAACCCGCGACAGCCAGACTAAGAGTGTGGTGCTCTACCGACTGAGCTAACTAGGCGCCACTTCAAGCGATTGGCAGCCGCCTTAAACCACGCGCTGCCTCTTTTCAAAAGGAAACGTAATTGGGGAAGGCTGCGTCTAGTTCCAAAGTTCCAGACACCGTTCCAAAGAGAAAAAAAGTCAAATTTCCTACTTGAACACACATTTAGCCTCCGTTGGCAAGTAATTTCCGTCCTTAAAACATCTAGACTAGCAAAAACGGGGTTCAATTTTACTGAGGCTGCACCACTCATTGCCCGCCGAACCAGAAAATGTCTCCTCTCTCTCTCTCTCTCTCTCTCTCTCTCTATTTTTCTCTCTTTTTCTCTCTCTCTTACTCTCTCTCTCTCTCTCTCTCTCTCTGTCCTTTTTTCTCTCTTCGAAGCGAATACTATCTCCTTTGCTTGTTTTGGGGGAGTCCACGCGATGCCACCTCACCAAATGGTCGCCTTCAAATGAGTAAAAGCGTGATTTCTTTCATCTCTTTCGTTATCTGAACTCATAATGGCAAGGCTACATTAGACACAACTTGGCGGCTCCGACAGTTCGTTGCCGGCCGCGCGCCTCTCGGGTGCGGTTAGCCGCCGCTATTTTGTAAACACGAGCGCTATTGTTGAAGACTTAGTTTCCTAATAACAACAGCTAAACTATGGAACTCCATGGCCAAAGGTTTTCGAGACCACCCAGGTCGATACGCACACCTCACAGCCTTGTAGCCTTTTAGGGGCCGCGCTCTTTTGGTGTCCTCTTCTCTTAAAAAAAAAGGCAGGCGGAATCTCCAGGGGAGGGTATAAAAGCTTCTTTAATCATGAAAATTGACCCAAGGAATGGGCTCTTTTCTTTTTCTTACGAGCGGGAGCCGTCTCACGTGTGATCTTGGCCAAGGGTGGCTGATCCCGGCTGGCCACACTATTTTTGAAAATCTATTTTTAAATCCAACTCTTTTCAAAGTCATTATTTTTAAGTTCTGTTTGTTGCAAAAGATAGTTCTAATTGTTCAACACATACTGTGTGAAGGAGAATTCGAACTACCCTACTAATATTTTTTAAGAATTTTCATGGCCGAGTGGCTAAGAGGTTGGACTGACAATCCGGAATTACCCCAGTTCGATCCCCCCGTCGACAAAATTTTTTTGCTACTATTGTTTAATGTAATTATTATGCTAGAGAGACATTTGCAGTGCATAGATCGTGTAAAACTTTTTTTTAACTTTTAGAAATTTTGCCACCTCAGCCACCCTTGATCTTGGGTTGACGCTTATCGAACGAGGGCGGTCACACTCACACTCACACAAGAAGAAAAGAGAGGGAGACAGTAAAATAGAAAGAGGAGAAATGAAGAACTAATTGAGACCAAGAGACATAGAGTTTTCTCCAGTCCCTCTCTTTCCTCCCCGAGTCACAGTTACACATCTTCCCCAGCGTTTCTTTCTCACATAATCAGCTTTATTCCCACTGTGATACAGTTTTTGGTCAACCTTCTTCAGTATCTTTTCCCATCAACCAAGTGATGTTGCGTGGGAATCTTAGCCCCCCAGACGGCGACCGTTGTCTGGCCGGGTACCTTGGCGGCGCCAACTCGCACCCCCGGCGGCGGCGCAATTGCCGGAGCTCGCAGCGCGTTTTCACATGAGACAGGGCGAAACCGCACCACAGTTGGGACAGCGATCAGAAAAATGATAGATATAAAGGCCGTGGCTGTTTCTTGAGCGGTTTCTTTATTTATCTCCCTTGACCAAACGTCCTGAGCCATTGTTTCCATAATTTAGATTTTTATGAGGTAGGAAGGGCATTTAAAAGACATAGAATAGTCTGTTCGGTGGATACAAAACAGAACTGTAAAGGAATTGGTTTAATTGTAGCGTTCTCGAAATCTTATTACTGATCTGAACACTACCCCACTGAAATTTTTCGATTCAGGTTCAGAAGAGGTACTTGTTGACGTCATTTAGGCCTTAAAACCATTTTTAACATTTAAATCTATTAGTAGGACTTTTTTGCGCATTTGGTTCGCGCCGGATTCAAAAAATGATGCCAATTTTGAATTCTGGGAGAGGGTTTTTGCCTCAGGCATGCGATTCACAGGCTAGAGAGCGAGCGAACTGAGAGAACGCAGAGAAAAAGACGCTTTTTCCATGAACTCGCGCCTATTTTCCTCATATGTTGTTTTCAGGTTGATTGATCTTCACCATTCCCATTTTCTTTCCCATGCCAACGTCATTAACATATTAAAAAGTGTAAAAAGAATGACCGAGACATGGCGTTAAAGGGCAGATTGGCCCGTGGGTGACTCGGCCGCGCGCCCTCCGCCGCCCCTCGCCGTCCACCACACCGCACCACCTCTCGCCTCCAACGCCAACGTGATTTAATTACGTTTATAACTGTTTTATGTTAATTTAAAAGTGGAATATCTTTTTTTCAAGCCCAAGTACACTCCAGATATCCCTGCCTTCTCAAATATCCCATTTTCTCGCCTCCGCGAGGCGCCAGACCCCCCAGTGAGCCGCGAAACAGTGGGATTATATCTTCTTATAAACCTTACGCAACCCAGGGTGTAGAATTACTGGAGATAAACAAACACATAAACAAAAACACCGTAAACAAAGGAAATTTGAATTTCCCCCTTTTTAACCTCAAAATTTGAAATTTCCCCTTGAAAAATTCCCTCAATTCGAAATATCCTGAGTTGAAACCCGCAATCTATCAAACGTACTCCCTGGCTCTTTAATTAGGCCCCGGGGTCCCCTGAGATCTGAAAAAGACGCTTTTTGGCGCCATTTTCAAACGAACATCTCACGTGATGGTGAGGGTGACGCATCTGGCACGGCTCCGATTGAGATAAACAAGTTTTTCAAGTGAGGAAGAATAATGGGGAGGAGTTTCTTGGGATAATCATTGTTGGCTGCAAGGAATTGAGAAATGAATTCGGGAATACATAATAAAAACGCTTGATTGGGGCTCTAGCACTGTGAATTCTAGAAAAAACGGGCAAACATAGCTACAGAGAGAACATAACTAACGAGACTGTATCGGTGAACAAACGTAACAACGTTAAGTAACTTAGGTCACTTAGGGACACCTCACTAAGATCCTTAAGCAAATAAAGAATATGGTGGCTCTAAGCGCCTTAATCCATCTACTCTTATTTAATCATTTGACAACATTAATTGATTTGGTACTTAGTGATTAGCTGATGTTAAGGAAAAGTCCTTAACAACCTTAAGCAATTTTCCGATATCTTTGTGAATGCCTTAAAACGTTAATTGACTTAGGCATAAGTCTCTAAGATCCTTAGCAAATATACAAACATCTTTATAAATGTTTTAAGGACGTTAAGTGAATATGTCGTCCCTAAGAGCCTTCACCAATTGAGCAATAATTTAACATTAATAACGTTAAGTGACTTAGGAATAGGTTCCTAAGAGCCTTAAACTTTTATGAATGTTTTGGTAACTGCTTTAACACAGTTTATTGAATAGGAATTAGTCCTTAAGACCGTTAATCAATGTAACAACATTTTGGTAAATTTCTTAACAACTTTAAGCCATTTAGAAGTAAGTCCCTAATGGCCTTACCAATTTGCCAAATTATTTGTAAATGCCTTAACAACATTAATTCATTTAGGAATAAGTCCCTAAGAAATTAAGCAATTTACAAATATCTTGGTAAGTGTAAGGTTAAGTGACTTTCCTTACAAAAGTCTTAACTTAGAGTATTAAACACCAATTCGAGAAGGAAAAACCTTCAATTTGGTTGAGATAAAGTTTAAAAAAAAATGTACAGTTAACGAAAAAGTGGAGAAAATAACGACAAACTTCTTTATTCTATGCACCATGTCGCTTCTGAAAAACACATGCTGATCAGTTCTTCGAAAGTTGGCATCTAAACTTCTTTCTTGTAGTCGCTTAAATAAAAAATTACAACAATAATTTAAATCAGAAACCGACCTCTTGTTAACAATTAAATTTAACATCGCCTAAAAAATTTCACAAGTACCAAAAACTGTTCGTTGCAATCCGATCTGACAGCCTTTTATAGAGAAAAAGTGGACGTGTATCCTTGTTTTCAGCTACTACGACCCTTTGTTCTCGGTTGAACTGGGATTAATAACAAGTTCTGTAACGGTATCGGAAACAACGTGTTTCAAAACTGGTATTAGGCGCGATTTTTGACACTTATCCTTTATATACGGTGCTTTTCTTTGTTTCGCTTATTTCTTATTTTGCTTGTTGCAGAGATTTTTCATATCTTTTCCGGTTTTTATTTTTTTCTGATTCGTTTAAACTCTTTTTGTTTCCTGTCACCTTAAAAAAACTTTTAAATTAATACAGTAAGGAATCCTGAAATCGCCGAAATTCTATGCTCCCGAAGCTGCCTTGAGGCGGCCGAAGGCTGCCGAAAATCTAAGTTGACAAGCATAATAGCTGAACTTCCTAGTTCGGTATCTAATGTTTTTTTACTAACCAAAGTAAGGCCTAAATAAGATTGCAAATCCAAATTCCATGTTCGCGAAGCGGCACTAGGGTGATCGAAGGCCGCAGATTCAAGAATACCATGTTTTGGACACAGAACATAACAAAACGTGAAATTTTGCGTTGAAAAGGCAGTGTTTTTCTTCACATTTTCCACCTTATACTTCTCGCCCACGGACCTTTCCTAAAGTTTTGATTACCTGCACATCTAACGCGCGAAATAGTGTGCAAGTCGCGGAGACGCAGACAAAAAGCCGCTTGTTTCCCGCTGGCGGCTAGGAAAGCTCGCTGGGCGACGAGTATAACCTTATAATATGCGCAAAATGTGACCTACATATTTGAAATTTACGTTTTCTGGTGCATCGAAATCATTTATAGAAGTTTAGATTACCGCTTTCAATTACAAAGTTTGGCCAGTTTTACCAAAATTACGAACCCCCCCCCCCCTCCCCAACCGTAACCCTTGACTAAAAATCTATTCTGAACTAAAAAGTCTTAGATTGCTAAATTTAGCCCATATAAACACTTTTGACAACTTTTGGGGCCCAATCCAAGATTTTCTGACTTTTTTTTTTGACAAAATCTTATAATCCGGCCAAAAACAGCTTTTTAAAAACAGCAGCGGTGGGCGCACGCCGTTCAATTATGCCTGTTCGGCCCACAGGTCACCCATATGGAACGACAAAAATGGAGCTAGTAGTAAAAAACATACTCTACAACCTATCAAAAAACGGCTAGGTAGTTATTTTCTGTTTTTGAAAATTTGTTTTTTGCGTTTTTTAAATCACATTTTGCCTTCTGCCTTTTTTCAAACGCAGGAAATCGTATTTGACACAATAGACAATGTTTCGCAGCGTACAATTTGCTATCGATTGCACACTTGAAGTTTAAGTTTTTCTCAAGTTTGAGGGTAGTTACAGTACCCCGGGGGTCAATTACAGTACTCCGACCCAAACATCGATAATTGATTTTTACATTTGTTTTTAACAATAATGGACCCTTGACACTATTATGGTCAAAGTTGGGCCCACTGGGACCGTTTTGAAATCTTATGTCCATAGGTAATTTGACCATTGTCGACTTTCTCAGAAATCGCGTCTTAATACTGCATTAGTGTGACACGCAGGCGAAAATAGCATGCATTCTGCGAAAACGCAGAGAAAACGCGGCTTTTTCTCACCAAATTCCGTTTAGCGATGGCTGTAAATTGTCGAATCAACCCGGGGCCTCCCCGGGTCGTTTGTCCCAAAGCTCTCCATCCTGACCCTCCCCAATATGTCACCTTACGTAATAGCTGTTACACCAATTGAGATGCCCTAGTGAAGAGTTCTCAACGTCCTCGACGCCTTTTGTTTGTGCACGTGCCAGTAACATACTATTATCAGGACAAGGTGCGAAAACTATAGATGGTCCTTCTGTTTGTACTTATTTACCTCTTTATGACGTTATTATTTGAATAATGTCTTGCGCAAAATATAGAGCACAGGTAGGGTTCGAATTGGGGTGACTTTTCTTTAAAATTAAGTATGTTATCTACAAATTAAGTATGTTATCTGTTAACCGCCTTACAATATTTTTCTTTTATCTTGAAAAAGTTAATTTGTTTTCAATTTATATTGTGCATTTTAACAGAATTCCACTGCGACTACAGTACACGTCGCGCGGCATGAAATAATCAATACTTTGTGGGGAATCAAACTGAATTCTAGATCTGTTTTCAAAAAACGAGAAAACTTCAGTTAAGCCACGTTTGGTTCGTTTCTCAAATTAATACAATTCTACGAAGGTCCGAAAGTGGGGGGGGGGGCTTAGACGAATTACGGACCCCCCCCCGGGGGGGGGGGTGTTCATCTCTCAGTTCCGTCCCCCCCTCGGAATTGAAATGGGGAGCTTTATTAATGTATATGAGCAATTCAGTTAGGCCCCTCATAAAGAAAGTTTAAAAAATCTAGATGAATAAAATCCTAGCAAAATTGAACTCGAAAATGACTAAATTATAAAAAAAATATATAAAATTTCCACTTTGAAAAAGCTGAAAACAAGAAAAAATTAAGAGAAAGTTCAAAATCCTAAAACAGTGAGTTTTGCTTCTTAAATAAAGCATATAAGATTGGATACTCAGCGAAGGGGGTTTAACTGAATTATATGGGTGTTTATTTAAATAACGCGCCTGAAGTGGGGTGCTCATCCGAAATGAAAACTGGGGCCTAACCGAGTGCGCATTTGGGGGGGGGGGGCTGAATTGCATGGGGGGCCCAATCCCCCCCCCCCCAAACAACTTATGAAAAGTTAAACTTTAACTTAACTTTAGGTTGATTTTTCGAACCAATAACATTACAACAATGTGTTTCCCAAAACAATCCCATCTTTTTGTTGTTTTTACGATGCGAGCCCCTCGGCTGTTGGAATGTTGCCAGTTTTTAGCCACGCCGTGAGCGATTTTATGCGTCAGTTATTGTGGCTGACATTAAATTTATCGTCATAAGCTGTGCCCCTGGCTCCCATTTCGCAATCTAGCACGTTTACAGACAGTCCACCAGCTGGTGACTTTTTCACTCAAAAGTACTGTTTACAGCTGGCAGTAACTTGCACAGCTGTGGTTACAGGTGGTTATCTGGCTGGCTGAGCCGTCTGCCGGCCAGCCGGCTGCTTTTAGCGCCAGTCGCGGCTGGCAACAATCCGACCGCTGGCATTAACTGTGCGCGCCTGTGCGCTCTTTAGGCCCGTTATCTCTCGATTTTCTTTCCCAGCGCCAGCGATTTACATACCTGCGCACGGCAGAGACGCTTGTTTTTGAATCTCACTCTCTCTCTCTCTCTCTCTCTCTCTCTCTCTCTCTCTCTCTCTCCCTGTCCTCTACCATTTTCGTGACTTACCCACAATCCGTTAACCAAAAATTTTAGCTGTCCAAGGAAAATTTCCCTAATTTCGGTAATATCAGAATCACACCCACCCACCAGTGTCAAGCGAGCCCTCCAGGGGGGCGGTGCACTCTCAACCCCCCCCCCCACCCAAAACTAAATTGCTTTCTGATAACGTTACGTAAAATGTAAATGATGGGGGGGGGGGTTAGATTGCGATGAGTGGGGATGGGGGAGGGGCCCAGCTGAGCCGGACCAAATGGGGGGAGCGACTGCAATAGTGGGGTGCAGAATTCCGCCCCCCCCCCCCCCCCAACTCAACTGCATGGGACACAAACCTAATGAAACCCCCATTCGTTCATATCAAAAGCGCACCCCGCCCACTCCCCCTCCTGCACCCTAAGTTGCACATTGAGCGGGGTGCAACTGCGCCGAGGGGGACCAAATAGTGTGGGTGTTGCGATTTTACCCATAATTCTTTTATTTATTCTACCAATCTATAAACCAGCTGACCTTCCGCTAGCTTAGCATATGCCACACGTAATTTGTGCACGCCGTCTGTTCAACAGACGCACTTCTTGCGCAATATGATATCTCCTGTCGCTTTGTTCTGCACATTGTCATTAACATTATATAACCAACTATCTCTTTCACTTTTCCGGACACTCCTTAACCATTACTCACAGCACAGTGCTCCCTTCCTACCACCCGGCGGCTTACTGCCAGTTGCGTCCCTAATAAAATATATGCAATTCCGATATATCTCCATCTTTTAAATCAAAGGCCCCGAAATCGGAAAAACCCTTAAACCTTGACCCTAGATAAATAGTCCTTACTATCCTAATCTTTAGAGCCTAATCTCGCCTAAAATGATCATAATCGATTGCATACGGTCACTGACTCGAGTCTTTGCTCTTTTCACTAATCCGCGTGAGGAGTGATTGTTTCTTAGCAATAATTGTCGGTTCCTGAACAATACTGTATCCTAAATCCTTTCGTTAGGCAGATTAAGATCTTAGATTAGTAAACTTAAGGTTAGCGGCAACACGTGAGCACGCGTTCACACGCACACGCACACGCACACGCACACGCACACACACACGCACACGCACACGCACACGCACTTCCGCCTTTTATGAATTCCCTGTATCATTCATGTCTCACGTATTGTTTTGTTTAACGGAAATGCGTTTTCGCGCCCTTTTTCGTCTGCGGTAACTTCTAAACGTGATAAAGAGTGAGCGAGCATGAGAGAAACTGAGTGATCTAGGTTGTGTAAACGAGAGATTGGTTTCTGACAAAGGAGATGTGGGTTTGCCTAAACAAACCTTATCTGTGCCCCTCCATTCTTTCGGACTCTGATCCTTCCGGTATTGACTAGAAGGCAGATTGGCGGGTGGTACAAGAAGACTATTGTTCTTCCTTACTGTATACCCTTGTTGAGATTTTTTTATGACGGCTTCGCCACTTGACTATGGTTGGGACAACATCCTTAAACCTCTCAACAATACGCCCTTCCTCACAAAATATCTCCCAAGGGGCGTTTTGTCTGCCGATGGCGTGCGCGGGCGCGGGCTGGCGGGATCTGTCCCGCCGTCTACGTTTCATCAGACTTCTACTGTATACTAAAGTTTAGCTGTTTTTACAAGAAACATCCTATGAAAACTGACTGTAATTTTATGTCTTCACACTTGTACTCTACAGCTTTAGAATTGTTAAACACACCTATGGAATGGGGAAGGAGTGTATGCGCACACACGCCAAATCGCAGGAGTGCAAAATGGCACTGTTTCGGAAATTCCAGGTCTCTGGATTCTGAAGGATGTAATATGTACACCATGATACATTCTGCTAAAACACGCCACATTACAGGCAGCTGGTTCAACCGTAAAACCGTAACAACCAGCTGAACCACAGCCATATGTCAGGTGACTCCTGCGACGCCCCGCCGTGTCCCGTGCAGCTACAGGGCGCACAATTGCGCCGCCACCGAAGTGCGAGACGGCGCCCATTTCACGGCCTGTGTCTCTGGGGTGCTAAGATCCCACAACAAGCCTTGCTCGGTGGGAAAAGATAAGTAAGAAGCGAAAAAACATCTCAATTTCACTCGAGTCTGAGAGCCCTATCGATCGATCCAAAATTAGCATAAACAGATCCCAACCCCTGCCTAAAAAGCGAAAAATTCGGTTGCTTGACATCTTATCGTCTTGTTTTCACACGAATATGTTAATTACTGACAATCATATGTCAGCAGACACTTCGCGAAGTGATTCAACTCGTGTTATGCAAAATATTGTGATTCGTGGGACAACTTTCGCAACTGCTAAAAATCACCCAACAGGAAGTGTGCCCGAAATTTGATCGAAATTTGGCCGAAATTTTGAGTTGTATTGTTTTAAGGGACCATCAGACGTGTTTTACAATATTGTGAAGAGAATTACCATCAGAAAACCGTCAAGTCTTACAAAAATGAAGACCTGGAATCATAAGATCAACCCCGCCTCTTTGACCCGCCCCTTCTTCCAGACTCACCGGGGATCACTATTGTTATCACTACCAGCTGCCTTTGTTGCTTGTTAATTATTTCACACACACACACACACACACACACACACACACACACACACACACACACACACACACACACACACACACACACACACACACACACACACACACACACACACACACACACACACACACACACACACACACACACACACACACACACACACACACACACACACACACACACACACACACACTCACTTCCCATCTCTCCTATAATTCAGTCTCCATTACGTTTCGAAAGGCCTATTCTTTATTTTACGAGCGTTGCCATACCTTCCAGAGAGGGATTCTTCGGAAATTGCTCCCGAACGCCGCCTAAATCGCTGACGTATAACGCTGACGCGTACTCTGTCTCTGTTTTTGTTCTCTTTCCCTCTTTCTTGTTTAGATCTATATTTTACACACACACACACACACACACACACACACACACACACACACACACACACACACACACACTCACTTCCCATCTCTCCTATAATTCAGTCTCCATTACGTTTCGAAAGGCCTATTCTTTATTTTACGAGCGTTGCCATACCTTCCAGAGAGGGATTCTTCGGAAATTGCTCCCGAACGCCGCCTAAATCGCTGACGTATAACGCTGACGCGTACTCTGTCTCTGTTTTTGTTCTCTTTCCCTCTTTCTTGTTTAGATCTATATTTTACACACACACACACACACACACACACACACACACACACACACACACACACACACACACACACACACACACACACACACACACACACACACACACACACACACACACACACACACACACACACACACACACACACACACACACACACACACACACACACACACACACACACACACACACACACACACACACACACACACACACACACACACACACACACACACACACACACACACACACACACACACACACACACACACACACACACACACACACACACACACACACACACACACACACACACACACACACACACACACACACACACACACACACACACACACACACACACACACACACACACACACACACACACACACACACACACACACACACACACACACACACACACACACACACACACACACACACACACACACACACACACACACACACACACACACACACACACACACACACACACACACACACACACACACACACACACACACACACACACACACACACACACACACACACACACACACACACACACACACACACACACACACACACACACACACACACACACACACACACACACACACACACACACACACACACACACACACACACACACACACACACACACACACACACACACACACACACACACACACACACACACACACACACACACACACACACACACACACACACACACACACACACACACACACACACACACACACACACACACACACACACACACACACACACACACACACACACACACACACACACACACACACACACACACACACACACACACACACACACACACACACACACACACACACACACACACACACACACACACACACACACACACACACACACACACACACACACACACACACACACACACACACACACACACACACACACACACACACACACACACACACACACACACACACACTCACTTCCCATCTCTCCTATAATTCAGTCTCCATTACGTTTCGAAAGGCCTATTCTTTATTTTACGAGCGTTGCCATACCTTCCAGAGAGGGATTCTTCGGAAATTGCTCCCGAACGCCGCCTAAATCGCTGACGTATAACGCTGACGCGTACTCTGTCTCTGTTTTTGTTCTCTTTCCCTCTTTCTTGTTTAGATCTATATTTTATGAGCCAATTATATTTTTAAATACCCTTCATTGTTGCTATTATGATCTCCGCGGCTTCTTTGAAATCTGGTATTATTAGGATAATCGAGATACGCGTAAATTTTTATGCGATAATAGCGGAGATTGGGGTGCTTTAGAAGTAAGCGCGCCCTCGTTCCCCTGTCATGATGACGGTCCAAACGGCCTGAGGCTGTCATGATGGAGGCCTAATGCGGCCAGAAGCCGTCATGATAGAGGCCAGAAGCAGCCTGAGGCTCTGATGTTAGAGGCCTTACGCGGCTTGAGGCTCAGTTGTTAAAAGGCAATGGTCTTAAAGATGCTACGTTTATGGCTTTCGCCGTAAATTAACCGAAGATCCAGGTGTTGCTCAGTTTTTACGGCGTTTATGATAACATGTGCTGGCCGCTTGCACCTGCCTACGCAACATAAAGATACCGCCATTAGACATTGATTGAGCAGTATTAATGATCGGGTCAACCGTGGGTCAAGAGCGCCGAGCCCACACAGACAAATTTTGTTACCTCATGACAGCCTCAGGTCGCTTAGGGCTCCATTATAACTGCCTCAGGCCGCGTTAGGCCTCTATCATGGCGGCCTAAGGCCGCGTTAGCCTCCCTCATGTCAACTTCCGGCCGCGTTAGGCCTCCTTCATCACCTCCGCAGGCCGCTTTAGGTCTCCATCTTGACAGGCCTCAGGCATCAGGCCGCTCATGTACCAATTATGATAGCCTCAGGCCGCTTTAGGCCCCTTTCATGACAGGCTCAAGCCGCTTAGATCTCCATCGTGACAGGCCCCAGGCCGCGTCTCTATCATGACAGTCTCAGGCGGCTTTAGGCTTCCACAATAACATCCTCAGACCGCGTTGTGCTATCTATCTGTCTTTATTCCTGTATCGCTACTGATTTTTATCACAAGTCGTAGCGCAGGGAAGACATCTGCTGCCATAAAGCCTTTTCCGTCCTTGCTATCGTCGCCCAGGTCACGCCTTGTCTCCCAACTCTCTCAGCAGCCTCCTTCAAATCGTCAGCCCATTCAGTATACTGCCTTCCTCCTCTTCGTTTCTTCCAGCCATGGGCTACATTGAAATATTTTTCATTTTGAAACAAATTACAAAGTCGCAAGTCGCAGTTGGTCTGCAGGGGAGACGAAAAAAAGATTTTGTAGATTTTCGTATTATTTTTGAGACAAAACCTACAACATTTCCGATGAAGAAATGCATATCAAAACATGTACAAATTAATCCTGTGTTTGAAACAACCTTTGACCGCAGGACAGATTTTTTTCTCAATGGGGCGCGTTTACAACCCCTTATACCCACAATGAAAAATTTTTCATTTCACAAAATCCAGATCTCAGCCAATAATGCATGTTTTTAAGCAAAATTTTTTATTATGAATTGTTTGTAAGCAAAACCAAATCGTATGTTTTTTGTTTTGTTTTTATTCGACGTTTGAAAAAATGATGCATGAATTTGGGACTAGTTTAAGATCGGCAAGAGGATGAACTTGAGAAGATGAACATTGGCAGTTGGATAGTACCAAGATAGTACTTTTGAACTATGATTTTTGTTTTGTGAGATTTTGATTCCACAGAAATCGCCGATCGATTGAAATTAAAAATCTCGTTTTTTGCAAATGTTTGAGGGGGTATCACCGACCGCATAAATAAGTTGATAAGATGGAACTTCCCTGGTGAGCAGTTTCAAGGTTTTACTTCAGAACTATATTTTTTGTTTTGTTCATTTATGATTCCTGTTTGAGCAGTGAACCATAGAAAATGCGAAAAGTGCATTTTGTGAAAATGTTCAAAGTGGGATAAATTGAGTGTGGTGAGACCAAATTTTCTGATAATTTGGGATTCAGTGCTTCAAGTTGTACATTTTGATCGGCTTCAAAATTTTTTCTTTGCCGATTTCATTTTCCGCTTTGAGGCCTCTGTGAGAACGTCTTTCACTTGGGTTTCTCTTCTAATTTGCGCATGAGGTATTCTATCTTGCAATTGTCTATGAGTTGCCATCTCCGTTTGGCGTTGAACACTTCTCAGTTTCTTTTTGTCCTTCTTCGTAAGAGCTCAAGTCTCGCATGTGTAGAGGAATGCTGGGAGAACTGCGATATTAAACACTTTGCGCCTTCGTTTTATGTCAATGGACCGTTGCACTAGGAACTTTCTGTGGCGGTTGAATGCACAACACCCAGATTGAATCCTTCATGTTTTTTCTATGCTATCGTCATGCTTGAAACTGAGACTTCGCCCGATATATACGAATTGATCGACGAATTTTATATTTGTTCCATCTATTTTGAGAGCTTTAGGCCGCATTACGCCTCTATGATGATAACCTCAGGCCACCTTAGACCGCCATCATGACAGTAGCCGCATTAGATCTCCATGGTGACAGCCTCAGGCCGCATTACGCCTCTATGATGATAACCTCAGGCAGCTTAAGGCCCCCCACCTGGACAGCGTCAGACCGCTCTTAGCCTCCCTCATGACAACCTCAGGGCGCTTGTGGTAACTTAGGGTACCGCAACAATCAGTTTCCCATAGCGAGATGAGTAGCCATTGGCTAAATGCCATCCATCTCATTCAAGCGCTCGACCAAGCGGTTTTTCCGTGCATGACACACCGTGCCATGCGAAGAAGTAGGTGAATCTCTTCCGTTGCCTTCCTTCTTTTTCCGCCGAGGAATGACACATCAAATTTTTTTCCGTGCAGAGAGGCAATTTGAATGATTTCTTATCATATTACTCCCTTTCGCAAAAGTCTGGAAAGCCTGGAGCCAATTAGAAGGGCATTTGCCGTCACCCACCAGATTACTATACTCATTAGTTTCACTATGCGGTTATGCAATGATAAGAAGATAATTGGGGGCCGCACCTGCCGCAAGGCTACAAATGACGGTAATGAGAAGGGGGCATATGGAGATAATTGCAGATTTAGAGTATAAGGAGATAATTAGGTGTCAAGGTGATCATAACAAGCTGTCAGCAGAGAACATCCAAGAGGAGAGAGAAAGAGACAGAGAGACAGAGAGAGAGAGACAGAGAGACGGAGAGACAGAGAGACAGAGAGACAGAGAGACAAAGAGACAGAGAGACAGAGAGAGAGAGACAGAGAGACAGAGACAGAAAACCTTCTCTTCGAGTGCCTCAGTAATCAAAAAACACCAAAACCATTTGTTTATCCTATTGTTAGGGACCGCAGAGCATAAATTATTTTTCAGAATTTCGACTTTTTATGTGAATATTTAAACAGGTGATACTCCAACTTAAACTTTTCCTTTTTACATTGTGAAATTTCATCCACAACAAAACGAGATATTCCATTTTGAATGCCTCAATTACAATCCCGTTTTTCAATTGCCGCCGTGGTTGGGCGGGGTCTTTCTCGGCCGAGTGCACAGGCGCCGCTAAACACCGGACAGAAACTTGGTTGAATGCAAAATCCCTCAAATTGAAGAAAAAGAAAGGATTTTGGTATTTTAATAAGCAACCGTATTTTTATACGATTTATGGTACCAAAATGAACCCCAGAGTAATAAAAATACACGTTTAATTAACCGTTTTCGAAATTGCTGTGAGAAGGGGATTTGGCATTGGAGCGCGAAAACCGGTTGAAATTCATAAAAAGTTCACTTTTAAATTATATTTTTATAAATCTGCACGAATGAAATTGGCTCAATTTTACATTAAACAAAAGAGAATTAATAGTAAATTTATAAATTTAAAACACCTTGAGCGCTCCGGGCCTGTATTTCGCACACATAAGGGAAATCCAAAGAACGCTTGAAAATTGACTTCTTTTAAAATTCTTTTGCTGCAAAACAAAAGTGGTTTTCTCAAATTTTACTATCTTAAAACAACAAAAACACTTAAATAAGTTCATTGCGCACTAATAATGCTACCAAACGTGCTTCTGCGACGAATGGGAGCGCCGCAAATGTTAAAATTCGGCGTAACTTTTTTTGGCACGAACGGATTTTTGTGTTTTTGGGCAAGTATATGCAAAATAAGTTGAGTTACCATTTTAATTTGAAATCGGACGCGCTCCGTGCCCAACCTGTTTTTAATGACCAAAAAATCGAAAAATCATGCTTTTTGGCCCAAAAGACAAAGAGGTATCGGTTTGAAAATAACTCCATCGGATTTCTCGTGTTCTTTTACGTCAGATTCACTGTTTAGAAAAACAAAATAAAAAATAATACGCGCGAGAGCGATTCAAACCATATTTTCTTCACATTTCGGGCTGCACTGCTGTGCGCACCTCTGCGGTCCCTACCTATTGTTTACGGTGTTAATCCAATATAACCCTAATCCCAACCTTAAAAGAGCGCCGCGATCACCCACTGAGGTAATAAATGAATGGCCAACAGGCGTAACTTGGGCGGTTGACCTTTTAAGGATACCAGGCCAATTAGCACTAATTTGCAATGTCAAGGTGTTTTTGTTCCTGCAAGTAGGACTAAATTACTTTTGTTTCACCAGGCACTTCGGCGCGGCGGCGGCGTTACTTGACTTCTCTGCGTCTCTCAGCGAGAGATCGCCGCCCACACTCCTGATGTCCTCGGAGGCGTCCAGGAGGGCAGTCGGCGCCTCACGGTGTAGCAATAACTTTTTCGGGAGATTTTGAATACGTGCCGAATTTTTTTTTGAGCTTTTTTCAACGAAAAGTTTGTTATTTTGAGAAACTCGTTTGCAAGCGTTGGTGTTTGGAATTGTGCTTTTGAAACCTGACTTCTTGCACTTTTTGTTTTTGATTGTTTTTTAGAGCCGCATGCAGCTTTAGGACAAAATTATTATACTTTAGAGTCGTCGCCAATGCTTCTTCGCCCAAATTCGCTTTTAGCTCTGTGCAAATGACACCAGACGCGAATTTACGTACGAAAATCCTGTGTTTTAGGATACGTACGCAATACTGCGTTAGTGTGACATTTGCGAATCGGTCAAGAAGTAAAATTGACAAAGACTATAGTCATATTTTTCTCACCTTATAAGTCTAAGGTCGAAAGATACGAAAATCTGCGATTTTAATAGCAAAATTTCACTTTTTTATGGGTTTTTGGGTCCCGCGCAGAAGTACGCAAACGTGTTGCTATTTTATCTCTTTTCTTTCTCCTTAATGACAACGTTTTTGAAATTATGCGAGGAAATAGCATGTAAAATGGAGAGAGATCTGCGCCCTCCAAATTCCCCACACTCTCTCACTTGGGCGCCAGCCGTCTGGCGCGGCGGCTTTACTTTGTATCTCTGCGTCTCTCAGCGAGAGATCGGTGCCCCGACCCCGAATGACATCAACGGTTCCACGGGGGGTAGTGGGCTCTCGTGCCGCCGCAATAGCTTTTTCGGGGTTTTTGAAGCTATGGGGCAGTGTTACATATTTTTGAACGAAAATTTTTACTTTTTCTTGATTTGTGGAATCGAATTTTGGTAAACTAGCTGCGTTCTGATATTAATTGAAAAGTTACAACGTTTAAATTTAGATATTTTCCTTTTTCGGTCTACCACCAGCCGCAGCTTTTGGGATATATATGGCAACCTCAGGCCTCAATTTATTGGTCTCCTTAATTTGCATGTAACTTGGTTCAGCCTTGACCAAACTCAAAATTACCCCCGGGGCTTCTGGTCCGCTCGGCACGCACCTGCAGCACTCACTAATCAATGAATCACGGGAAAGATAATTTATGATAACACATGCTAACACGGGAAAGATAACACATGCGTTAAATAAACCTGTTGACCCTTTAGTTCAGTCATTCGGCCGCTTCATCCGCACTTTCTAGCCGATGTTTTGGCCCAAAGGCTTTTATGGCCCTTTATTACTTTCGCCCTCGAAATTTCGGCATAAAAACGGACGTGACAGCTTTCTGGAAATATATCCCGCTGAGAGAGAAATGTGTGGGAATAAAAATTGAGAGGAAAATTTCGAATGCGCCAAAAAAAAGTTTGAGAAGCGGCGTAGCGTGGTATGGCACTTTTTTTTAGGATATATAAACAGAAACTACGCGGAAAATCCCCTTTTTTGGATTCTAAAAGTAGTTAGAGGGCTTCAGAAGTGCTATGGGATAACTCATTCGATTGAGTAACTTTTTACGAACAAATTTAGATGAAAAAATTCGTTAGCATACGGCAGCGCATTTTGCCAAAATTCACGAAATTGGGTTTCGAGAGGGGTTTCTTTGAGAGCCAATGAAAAGTTGGTTTGGAAAATATTTTTGTTAAAGTTTAGAAAAAGTTTCTCTTGGAAAAGATGTTATTCATGTGGAAAACAAAATAATACGCTTAATTTTTTTGGGTAAATGGAAGTTCAAACAACCAAAAAATGGGGCGCGCATGTCGTCTCGGCGCGGGGTCAACCTTTTTCAAACGCGTTTTTGAAAACTTACAACCCTCCGATTTTTAAAATGTTAAAAGAAAATTTGATCTTTAATACTTTTTTTTATCTAAAAACACTAGTTAGCCGTTACACATTGTTGAAAATTTTCGAGAAAAATTCAAACAGCCCTAAAAATGGCAAATTTTTCCGTTTTGGTTCCAAAAACTTTTTCCCCGTTAGTTTTTACGCTTTTGGCCAATTAACAATGTTTCTGGAAATGAAATTTGCTACAAATTGGGTAATACCCAAAAGTGATTGTGATTATTTTAAAAATCTACCATAAACAGGGTTCACCTAATGTAACCCGGGCCCAAAAATTTCATAAATTCTTTTTTGGGTCGTTTTTAACAGAGACGACGTTATAATTTCTTGTTTGAACACCTGAACCTTCTGCTAAGATGTTGCTCAATCGAATGAGTTTTACTTCTCGCCAAACATACATCGACCGATTTGGCTGCGTACACGCCCTGAGCATCCTATGTTGCCCGCTTCACTCTAGCAACAACATCAAAACATTAGCACGTTGCTCTGTACTTTTGGCAACAATTATAGCCAAACACACCCATGAAGCCCTCAAATAACTTTTAGAGAAGCGAAAAAAGTGGACCAAAACTTATTTCCCAAGGTTTACAGCCTAAGATCTTTCATGCGAACGCCATATTGCAAAAATTTGCCAATCGACCCGAAAAAATAACGCGCCAAAGAGGAATATGGCACTTTTGCGCAACCGTTCCTTTCTTACCGTTACACCGGCAGGCAAGCTGTTGCTGCCATCGGGAGGGGGCGGGGCCGCCCCCCGCCGCCCTCCCTCCGCCCACAATTATCTCTGTTTTGACCATCAGATGCGCGAGGCGATCCTGTTTGCCAGTTTTCAAACTTTTCGTGGACTGATTGATTTTATCTGAGTTAATATATTAGTTTAAAGTGGGTAATGTACCCAAATTTGGCCATCTGTTCCACAAACAGATCAAAGTCTTCAAAGATGTGTGAAGTGTAGGGTTCAAAATGTACTCTAAAAGTAAATTTTTGAAAAAAATGTTTTTAAAAGGTTCTCGGTTCAAATATTTTAAGTTTAACGTAAAAAAACGCTTTTTTTTAAATATATATTTTTTGGCTTTTTATTTGTGAAAAAAGGTTGAACGAAGCGAAAAAGCCCTAAAAGTCGAAAAACTTGAGAAAATGATTTTTTACTGCAGGTTTTAAGGGTTTCATTGTGTTTAATTTCTGAAAGTAGAAATGCACAATTTTAAAATTGTTTTTAAAATTTTGAGACTTTAACCCCAGTGAAAACCTAAAAAGCTGCTTGAAAATGGTTTTTTCATTTCTCTCTGAGCGCTTTTGTTTTTTTCCTTAACGTTAAGGATAACGTTAAGGACTTCAAGGATTACATGCCTTAAGACTGACAAAGATGATTTGTTCAATTAAGGCCTAAGTAACAGAGTTAACCTTAAAGAGAAACCTAAACCATCGTAAAACAGGAACACATGTAACCTAAACCATTTATTACTCGCGATATCATCTCTCCCCATTTTCAATTTTTCGAAAAACAGTTTTTCGACCTTATCGTTTTCCAGTAACACATGTTTAGACTTACTGATGCAATTTCATCTAAAATTACAATTTTTTTAATTTTGTAAAAGAGAAAAGTATTTGAAGCTCCCCAGTTCGTTGTGGGACCCATTGGACTGACATATTTCCCTAAATCTGTACATTATTTAGTTGTACAATTGCTAAATACAACAAGTTGGTATTCCTAGTTATTCAAATATATTCTCTGGTTTCTATTAACGTTTATTAGGTACCTGAAAAAGTGTAATTCAATTTCTGTCCGCCAAAAATGTAGTGGCCGTCGGGAATGGTTCCCACGGCAATGTGGCACGCAACCGACGATTTGTACTTATGCCCCCGCGAATGCCTCACATGAGTCTTCACTGCCAAGTTTGAGAAAACTCCATTTCACACAAGAGATAAGATCTAAATTAGAGTCTGAAATGCACCAAAACTTGTACACCTTCGAAACTCTACTCTCCTTGCGTTATGTATAGGGACCGCGGACCAAATTTTATAAATAAATTTTTGGATTATTAATTTTGATATAACGCAAGATAAGTTCCTAACTAAAACTTTTCCTTTTTAGAGTTTGAAATTTCATCCAAAACGAAGCGAGATATTCCGCTTTGAATGCCCGAATTTGAATCCGATTTTTGCATTGTCGCCGTGGTTGGGCGGGGTCTGTCTGACCGGGCACAGGCTCTGCTAAACAACGGACATACTTTCTGCCTGAATGCGGAATCCCTGTGTGAGAGAATTTACATGTATATATGTTTTAAATTGATTTTTCATATTTTTCTCGTATTTTTGGTACCAAAACTATCTCAGAAGTAATAAAAATACAGTTTTAAAAGGCCGTTTTCAAAAAGGCCCTGGATACGGTATTTGGCAATAGATCGCGGAAAGTCGCCAATTTTGTATAAATTTGTATATTTAAAATTAATTTGCGAGCGACGGCAAGGATGGAATTTTCTATATTCCTTATTAAAATAAAGGAAAAAATCCAAATTATCGGAAAATATAACAATATTGAGTGCTACGCGTCTGTACCCCACATAATCGACCAAAAGGCAAAAACACATACAAAGTAGTGGTTGAATACGGATGGCGTATGAGTACCCTAAGGGTTATTTTTCAAAGTTTCTTGTTGTAAAACAATAAAAACACTTCAGAGAACTGAGAGAATGCCAAAAGTATGCTGCACATGCCTCCATACTTGAATAGGAGTGCTACAAACAACATGATCGATTGTAATTTTTTTGTGCAAGGACGAATTTTTGATTTTATTTTTTTATTTCACTAAAATGGTTGTACTTCAAAGAAATGTGCTCTGAGAATGCATGCTATCGCTTTGGTTCGTGAGTAATGGTCAAAATTCTCCAAAAACAGCGATTTTCGGCAAGATGCAATCAATAGTTCGTCAAAAGAGCAGTTCCATTGGTTTTCTCGTGCAATTTTACCCCATTTTCGTTTCTAAAATAATCGGAAAGAAAAAAATACGCGCGCGAGCATTGAAAACCATATTTTCTTACCATTACGGATCACCCCGCCGCAGCCACCTCTGCGGTCCCTACTTATGTACCCTATAAAACTTCGGCAATCCTACTTCGGCGACTTTTGGAAATGAATGAGAATTGGAAATGAGTGAGAATATTCTGACGTTGAAATTCAATATTCCCATTACTACATCATAATAATCGGCTACAAAAGGGGCGGGCCCCATTTTCGCCGAAGTAGGATTGGCGGGGAGTATACCTTACGTTATGGTACGCTAAATTACGTTTCGTTACCTTAACATACCTTACCGAAGAATTTACCTTACTTTACGTTGCGCTACGTTTAGTTACGTTATCTTACATTACGTTATCTTAATTTTCTAAACCCACCTTACCTCACTCACACTATCTTTCCATAGCTTACGTTACGTACATCAACTTTTAGGTGTATTCTTTACCTAAATTTACCTTATGTTGCTAACCTAACTTTTATTTCATTTATCCTTGTTTTAAATTACTATATAATGCGCTAAGTTACGTTTACGTTAATTTAATTTTTATCACCTTACCTAACCTAAACTTACCTTACGTTACGTTACCTTATCGTACCCTAAATAACCATGTAGCTAAAAAATCGAACTTATATACCTTACCGTAACCTTACCCTTGCTACAGATAAAGACCTGAACTTGACTATCATAACTAATTCACTTCTGAAACCTTTTGTTTCCTTGCGGTGACTTACGTTATGGTACCTTTACTCACTTAAACCTAAAATACATTATGGTATGTTAAGGTACCTAGCTTTTCCCCCTCATCTTACAAAACTCTAAAATACCTTAAAAAGCTTTACTTTTTCTACATAAACGATAAAAATTCCAGTTTTTTGCATTTGACTTCCAAACACTTCACTGAGTAACATTTTCGCAAGTAAAGAGCAATATCAAGCAAAACACAGTTTTTTCGACCTTTGATAAGCAGGAAATGCTTTGTTAAAAATGGACAACTTTGAGAAATGGGCCCGTTTTTGGTAAAAGTTCGGTCAATTAACATTAAAGGGACCTCAAGGGAGCTTTATTCTGCAATTAAAACCAACATCTGAATACAACAGTACGATTTCATCAGTTATTTTTCTTTTTGCCAGCAAAAACCATTTGCACGAGAGTGGAACCAAACCGGGACCGTTTGATTACCTGCTCCCGGCCCTAACCAGTTGGCTATGATGTCGCTGGAAGTTTATCGCGGCGTGTTCCTAATCACCAGCGGCTTTCATTTTGGACAGCGGACAGATGGTGTGAAAAAACGTAAGCTGGAGCCCGTTGGAAAAAATTAATTTTGAGTTTTGATTTGAAATTACGGCTTTTTAGGAAAAAGGAGTTGAAAATGATAAGTAGATAATTTATCAACTAAATTAAATTTATTTATTAAAATAAACTTTAAAAAGGACCCTGATGGTCCCTTTAAAGCAAACACGGTCAATTAATCGAAACTAGGGTAAAGTAAGAAAAATAGTAGTTTCTTTTATTCTTATATGAGACAAATGTAAACAAGCTATTTGATCATTAATTGATTATCTATGCGGTAATTTTTTGATCTTGTCCTAGGCGCCGCCTATTGGCAGGGCCGCGCGCAGATTGAGCCGCTTCTGCTTTTACAATCTGACCTCTCCCCTGGCGCGCCGCAATTACGCGCCCCTGATAAGGACATTATCGCCACAAAACTTACATTGCGCTTGTAACTTCTTCCGGCAGCAGTTTTCTTTAATTTAACTATCAAAAATAATGGATTACTGTAACCCCACTGGTTCCTGTAATTTCTTCGTCATGCAACCCTCCTCGGTATGTTTTAATCTTATAACTTTCATTTATTTCCAAAGTTTTCAATATTTATATCTGATTATATCTGGATTGATTGGTCTTTACAGCTCCCACTTTAATCCCAAATTTCAATCAATATCCATTTTTTTCAGTTTCATATGAATTTCTCGTCCTTGGGTGGGGTCCCTCAGGGCGCCCACTTCGCCCACCACAACCAAGCTCAACAAGGCCTTCAGCAGGGATTTATGCAGGGATTCAATGGAAATGCTCAGGTTAGATATAAAAAATGGATAAAATTAACGTAATTACAATTAAAATATAATTAGCTAGCTTAGGCAAAGTAGTTTCTCACTGAAAAATGCATACTAACTGCCTAGTTGATAGTATTTTTGATCGCACGAAACTTTGCGTACTTTCTTTTAAATACGGTTTTACTTTTAAATAACATTTCGTTTAAATAACATTTCGACAAATTACGTTTGAAAATATAAGGATTTTTAGCAAAGCCGTTCCAATTTGGAACTAGGGTAACTTAGTAACTAGGGTAAAACAGAAAATGGCATTTTGCCAAACTCCGCCCACTTTTTTCTCCAAATTTGGATAAATGTCAGAAAAGAGTCCCGCAACGAAAAGCCCCGCCACGAAATTGCCAAAACCAGCGATTTTCGTATTTAGCCCGATTTTTGGCGAATCGCCAAGCTTTTCGTGACGAGACCCAAGCCTGAATCACAATGTTCTGGAACATTGGCAAAGTGTCAATTTAAATTTTGTCGGTTCCGGAAACCATTTTTGCTGAATGCATTGAAAAACGTCATTGAAAATTTCAAAAAAATATTTTTCAGCATCAGCAATTTGGAGGTTTCAATCCTCTGTATTTGATGGCCCAGCAACTGAACCAGCTTCAGCCACCGGTTCAGAATCAACAACTGCCCCAGGCATCTCAACAGATGCAGTTTTCCCAGGTTCATAATCAGGTATTCCTTTTTATCCAAATTTGAATTTGAAATGAATTTTAGATGTTCCCTGGGATGCCGATCCCTTCTATGGGAATGAACTCGCTGCACATGCAGGCGCAGCAGCAACAGGTAATGGAGCCTTAGCACGAAAATTAATAAAATATTTCATTTTAGAACTATCAGGCGCTTCAGCAGCTTCGACAGCAGCAGCAAGAAATGCAGCAGAGGCAGCATTTTCAACAGATGATGAACCAGGCGGCGGCTCATCAGATGCATCAACAGGTGCAGGCTCCGGCTCAGCAGAGTTTTATGGTTGGTTTTTATTGAATGACACGCCTACGACTTCACACTCACACACTCACATACTCACACACTCACACACTTTTTCCAGTACCCTCCCAGCAACCCGGAGATCTCCCAGATGCAGGCCCAAGAGGAGGAGCAGCGCAACCGCCTCCGAGCCTTCGACCAGAGGCACCAATTCCTCGCTGCAAACGTACGAATTTTCAAGCTCTCTAGTCAAATCACATTGTTTCAGCAGCAAAATGTCCTTCAACTGCCGACACTTTTCCCCTCTGGTCAGCCTGCTCCGACTCTTCCGCAGCTTCAGCTTCCGCCTCAGCCTCAGGCAATGCCCGAGCCTAAGCCAGACGGAATGCCAACCTTGGTCCCTTATCAAGTGAGTTTCAACAGCTATTGGGGCTTTACGCTTAACTTAGTTTTGTAATGAGTTCCAATTGGATCTCGATGATCGGGTTTTCATCGTTGGCCAGGTTGGTTATCGATCGATCGGTCCGTCTGAGATTCACACGCGCACACGTGCATGTCCGAGTAACACTCTTTCGGCTCTTTTCTGTTTCCCTTTTTCTATTTGTAAAAAATTAGTTTAAAGAACGAAAGTTGGGTCCCTTTCTTCGAACCATTGCGCCAAACTTGGAGCAGACACAGTTAAAACAAACAATTTCCGGTCACTGCCGAGCGATTGTTGCGCAAGAAAGGCGCACCGCCCGTTCCCAAACAGAATCACTGCGATTTCACCGTCGACCTTTGTTTTCTTTGAAGTGGAAGCGATCGGGCAGGGAAATATGTACTATTAGATAACAAAGAGATATATGACATTGTTTGAAAAACGAAATAATCACAAAAAAGGGTTCTAGACGAAATGAGTTTACGTGCTAAAAACCAACCAATAACATCTAAATACTGTTTTTTCTTTTTTAAAAGCTAATTCTGTCATACGAACCAACATATGCCAAAATCTGTGACATCGGCTTGCGGCGAGCTAAAGTATAGCTTTACGTGCCATCCTCCAATCAATAATTTAGCTAAATCGATTTTTATGCGCTTTAAGTTTCTATTGAATAGAAAAGTGGACGAATTCGGCTAGCAGTTAGATATAATTTTGCTCTTGGCGCTAAATACCAATCAATAAAATCGAATTATCCACTTTTCTTTTACAAAAGGCTTCTTTTACCATACGCACAGCTATGTGTTAAAAATGAACAGATTTGGCTGGCGGCGAGCTGAAATATGGCTTTACGCGGCATTTGCCAATCAATAGAATCGATCAATTATTTTTATGCGCTATAAGCTTCTTTTCACATATGTATGTACAACTGTATTGAAAACTTAACGAAAACGCAATGCAATAACATCGATATACAGTGCGGGAAATAAGTATAGGTCCACTTCCAAATTTCGATTTTTTCAAATCTCGCTCAAAATCTTGATATGCCCTATATGTCATCGTCTTCCCCATGGTCGATTACCCCTTGCTGCAACAAACAAGAGGTTTTCATTTGCATATTCAAATTTTAGGCTAATTTTCGCGAAAAATGCAAAATTCAGGTGGGAAAAAAGTATAGGTCCACCCTAAAAAACTGAGCATTTTTTTAAGACAGAAGAAAAATCAATAGTCAACAGGTCCTCCACGACGAAGGAGACACTCCGAGTGACGGCTGGGAAAGGAAAGAAAAAGTTTGCAACTCATCGAAGGCGTTATCTTAGCCCACTTTTGACTGAAAACCCTCTTCAGCTGGTCGACAGTGAAAAAGTGCTTTTTCATAGGGTTTCAGCTTCCCCATGACAATTCATTAGAAGTTTTGGGGTCTCATTGAGTTCCAAGAGTGTCTGTATTCTTATGAAAGTGATAACTTTGTTAGAAACAATCCGCTGGATACGACACACACCGTCACCGTTTGCAAAAACACGCGTATCAGGATACGGACAGAAATTTTTTGAGACCTCGAGACAGACACCATTGGAAAGCCCATGAAAAGTTGTCTTGGAAAATGTTTTTGTTGCTGTGCAGAAAAAATTCCTTTCTGAACAAACACGCGTTGAAAACAAAATTTACCCACTGCATTCCAATTAAAAATTAGAAAATTGCGATTTTCATAGCAGAAAAACAACAATTTTTATTGTTTTCAACGCGTGTTTGCTGAGATAGGATATTTTTCTGAACAGCAACAAAAACATTTTCCAAGACAAATTTTCATGGGCTTTCCAATGGTGTCTGTCTCGAGGTCTCAAAAAATTTCTGTCCGTATCCTGATACGCGTGTTTTTGCAAACGGTGACGGTGTGTGTCGTATCCAGCGGAATGTTTCTAACAAAGTTATCACTTTCATAAGAATACAGACACTCTTGGAACTCAATGAGACCCCAAAACTTCTAATGAATTGTCATGGGGAAGCTGAAACCCTATGAAAAAGCACTTTTTCACTGTCGACCAGCTGAAGAGGGTTTTCAGTCAAAAGTGGGCTAAGATAACGCCTTCGATGAGTTGCAAACTTTTTCTTTCCTTTCCCAGCCGTCACTCGGAGTGTCTCCTTCGTCGTGGAGGACCTGTTGACTATTGATTTTTCTTCTGTCTTAAAAAAATGCTCAGTTTTTTAGGGTGGACCTATACTTTTTTCCCACCTGAATTTTGCATTTTTCGCGAAAATTAGCCTAAAATTTGAATATGCAAATGAAAACCTCTTGTTTGTTGCAGCACGGGGTAATCGACCATGGGGAAGACGATGACATATAGGGCATATCAAGATTTTGAGCGAGATTTGAAAAAATCGAAATTTGGAAGTGGACCTATACTTATTTCCCGCACTGTAGCTATTTTTAAATGTTATCAGCTTCTATTGCCAAGCGTACAACTCCACTTAAAAATACTATTAAAAAGTGGATTTTTTGTCAATGTTCTGAAATCGATTTGTTCGTTAAAATAATCTCATTTCTAAAACAATCCTAATTTTCAGAATGGCATGCCTCATTTGCGACCCATCGCGGTTCAGACGCCCAGTTCCTGTGTCTCTCGGGGTGGAGATGCCGTTCTGCTCACTCCTCAGTCGAACGGGCCTCAAGTTGTGCCGGTATGTTTTTTTTTTGAATCATTTGCTAACGTTCTGAAATTTTGTGAAAACTAGACCACACCTTTTTCAGGGCTCCATCAACCATTCTCGCCGCGAAAGTGGCTGTTTCGGACCCGACGATATGAAGGTAACATCTCCTAATGAATTTAAACCTATTCCTTTCAGCCGACTCAGCAGGAGCTTCTTCAGAACAGGTTCCACCAAGATCTTCTCCAAATGCAGCGGAATCACCAACAGAACCATCAGCCTATCGAACAGCCTCAGCCCAGTGCCCCGCCGGCGCGCCAGGTGGTGGTCAAGGTATGGTTTTCACTGCAATTCAATTTTAAAATCGTTTTTTTGCAGACGGAACCCGAAGACGAGGATGATTGTGTCATCATTAACGTGGTATCTTCAAAGAAGCATCGTCAAGCCGACCAAGTGAAAAAAGAAGTTGTCGAGCAGCCAGAGGCACAGGTAATTCACCGAAAGCAAATCCTGCCCGATGTTTAGCGGTTCTGCGCGCATTTCGAACCGTTCTAATTGAAAAATCAAAAACTTCTGCATGTCCTATGTTTAGCAACAGCGCGCACTGTGAAATGGTGATCGACAATGGGCGATGTTTTGCAGTTCCGCTCGCATTTCGAACCGTTCTGATTGCAAAATCGTTAACTTCTTCCTGTCCTATGTTTAACAACAGCGCACAGTGTCAAATGGGACTGTTGAATCGTAAACTTTCCGCTGCCCTCTGTTTAGCAGCTGTGCGCGAAATTTTTAACAATTTCAATGATCAAGCGAAAACCTCATTTTGTTCTATGTTTAGCCTCTCCTCCACACCCAGCCGGTCGCTCAAGATATGGCTCCTGTGGCTCCTCAGCATCCTCCTATCGCATCTGTGGAAGCTAACAACCAGCATGAGGAGGTGAGTTTCAACCATCCCTATTTACACTGAATCTTGGAATAACTCTAATTTCTCAGGGGGAGAGAGGGGGAAAGAGAGAGACATACGGTTCTCATTTTAATCTTTAGACTGCCTCTATCTCTCCCGCGCCTCAGGTAACTACGACGAGTGAGCTTCCACCTCCCGTTCGGACCGTGCTTCTGAATCAGATGCCAGTTGAGGTAGCGCTTTGAACATAGAGAGATAGAGAAAGAGAATGAGAGGGAGAGGACATACTCATGATTATCTTTAGCCTCCCGGTCAAGTCCTCTACCTCCTAGTTCCTCCGTCCACAACTGCCAACGGAAACCTTCAGCAGGGAGAGGTGAGTACTAAAGTTCAGACTGTTCTAAGTTAAATTCATTTTCAATTAAAAATCTTTGCTTTTCAGACTGACGGAGAATGCGTGATCCACCAGATCGTTAGGCTGGTCGAGCCGGCGCCTCCGGCTGTCAAGAGGAAGGTGCAGCAGGAAGACGAACAGGTGAAACTAAGTAGTGAGCTTAATTTAATGCAAATTCCAGGTGGACCCCGTCGTTTCTCAGGACAAGCAAGTGAAGAAGGAGCAGAAGGAGGCCCAGGATGAACAGACTCCTGCTGATCAGCCCAATCCTACTGAAGCCGATCTCCCAGTCGACAAGGCCGTTAAGAAGGAAAAGATCGAGCCTGAGAATTCAACCGAACAGGTAATAGCGGAAGATATAACAAGTGGGGGGAATACAGTATATAGGCGATAAATAGCGGAAAGAGTGTGGATATCGGGAAAATCCAGAGAAAAAAGTCGCTTTTTCAAATTTTTCCAATTGTTCACAGTTTGAGTAGAAATGCTTCAACAACATAGAAATAGTGGCACGCGAAATTAAATTCCGAAATGAAATCTAGAAAAAGCGTTTTTCAGAAACTTGTCATTAACCGCGCTCGAATCGCAAAAAGTGCTCCAATCACAATCGAAACCGCACACCAATCGAAAAAGCAAGCGCGCGCCAATCTTTAGCAATAAACGTGCTCCAATCGCAAGAACAACCACGCTCAGATCGCAACGTAACAGTGTCCTAATGATAATTCATGCCTAATTTACAATTTCAACAACCGTTCATTTTTTAAACCAAACAAAAAATTCCATTTGAATGTTGTTATTAGAAAAACGCTCCAATCGCAAATTCAACCGCGCTCAAATCGCAAACGCCAATCTTTACAAGCTATAAACGTGCTCCAATCGCAAAAAGAACAAGACTCCAATCTTAACGTCACATCTTCCGCGCCCCTGTCAAAATTTCAACAAGGGTCTAATTTCAAAAAAAAAATCCATAATCGTATTCTCAACCGAACTCCAATCGCAATTTAACCGCGCTCCAATCGCAGTACGACCGTTTAAAGTTATAAACTCACTTGGGGATAGTTCGGAAAAGCGACTTTTTTCGACGATTCCAAACTTTCGCGATAATAACCGCGCTCCAATCACAAATCCTGCCCCAATTGCAACGTCACATCAATATTGCCCCAATCCTAACTCGTGCCCCAATCGCACCATCATTTGCGCTCTAATCGCACTCTTAACCGCGCTCAAATCGCAATGAAACCGTTACATGTTACAAACTCACTTCTTTTAGATCATCTCCCCTGATGACAAACCCGCCACCTACAAGATGGAGGAGACGGTGCTCCAGCAGCAGCCTGAAGTGAAGCAGGTCCCGCAGATCGAGGCTGAAGTCAAAGCCGCTCCCACTTACAACGCCCCGGAATTCCAAGACCTTCTTGGAGACATGGACTTCGTTGCTCCGCCTCCGAAGCCGGTTGAAGCTACGGAAGACGACGCAGATTCTGGAGTGTATGACCACGACGACCTTCATGAGATGGAGACGGAAGAGCCGCGGAAGGAGGAGATCGTCTCTCCCAAGGATATCATCTACCGTCCCCTGAGGGTCATGAGGAGGACAACTCCGAATTTCCAAATCTTGGAGGAGAAAGGGATCTCCAAAAAGCAGTGGCGCACCTACTGTCTCCAGTGCCTCTCCTTCAGAATGGTCAACAAACACAGTAGGAAAAGTACTTATTTAGATCAAATTTCATTAATTTCAGACAAGGCTTCCGATTGTATGACCCGCAAAGGGCCCCACGCGCGCTGGACGCAGGGCGAGTTCAAGAAGGCCGTCGAGCTATGGGTGAGTTGAATTTAAAAAAAAGTCAATTATAGCTGTCGCCAAACGAGCACCCTGTCAAAAACGGCCTTAATGCAGCAGCCGTGCGACACTCAGGTGGAAATTGCGTACGAGCAGCGCAGACGCAGAGAAAAGCGGCTTTTAACAGCCGATGCTCGTTTGGCGACGGCTATAGTTTATTAGAAACTGTAGTGACCCCTACAGTGATGTTTACTACACTATCGTTACCGTAACCTACAGTAATTCAAGGTACAATCACACAAATCTACAGTAATCAACTAGACGATTCCAAAATTCTATCACAGTGATTCAAAAATTTACCGTAACCCGTTGCTTAATTTGATGAATCTGACTTAACCAAACAAAACACTGTTACAAAAACACATTTTTTAAAAATAATTTGAACTTTTTCAGAACGAAGAAAGAATGGAGATTGAGGAGCGAAGGGAGGCTCGCCAGCAACAGAAGGAAGACGCTCTCAAGGATCTTCAGAAGCAGCTCGGTCTTCATGAAGAGGAAGAGGAGCCCCTCCCCGGCCGTGCCCATGATCTGGATGAGGAGATCGAGGATGACAACAGAAGGAAGAAGAAGGGTTTCGAGACCCCTGTCAAGAAGACTTCTGCCCAGAAATCGCCGAGGAAGGAGGCGACTTCGTCTTCCTCACGAAAGGTTAGTAAAATTGCTTATGGCTTACGAGGGAAGTACATGATGCCAGCCTGGGCTTTTCAAAATCTGTCGATTAGGCGATGTAAGGGATCCCTAGGGCAACCTAAAACCGTTTTTGAAAAGTGCCACGGACACTTGGTTTTCGAGATAATTAGCATTTTATTTTTTGCATGCAAATAATCACTGAAGGCGCGGCAACCGAAAACACGGTCACCGTGGCCGATTGGTACAAGGCGCATTTCCAACCTAACCTTTTTGTGGGTTGGTGGTTCGGTTCTTTTTCAACCAATATTTTTCGTGAAATCGGACTTTGATAGTTAAACACCGAAAACAAAACAGCTCTTCACAATAGGAGAACTTAACGAAGGTGAAGCGGTGCATGACCGCATGATTTGTCATTAATTTAAACAGAATTCGGCAGAGTGAAGAAGAAGAGAAGTGTTGTGCTAAACTTTGCCATAGTGTTACAAATTAAATAAACTAGCAAAATCCGATCTCACAAAAAATATTGGTTGAAAAAGAACCGAACCACCAACCCACAAAAAGGTTAGGTTGGAAATGCGCCTTGGACCAATCGGCCACGGTGACCGTGTTTTCGGTTGCCGCGCCTTCAGTGATCATTCGCATGCAAAAAATAAAATGCTAATTATCTCGAAAACCAAGTGTCCGTGGCACTTTTCAAAAACGGTTTTAGGTTGCCCTAGGGGTCCCTTACATCGCCAAATCGACTTTTTTTGAAAAGCCCAGGCTGACATCATGTACTTCCCTCGTTAGGGTCTTAAGACGCATTGTAAATAATTTTCGAGCCATTTGAAAACGGTGCGATCCTGGCAGAAATAGATTTGGCCGAAACTGTGATAATTTGGTGGTTTTTTCTTTCTAATGGTTTAACTGATTTTGACCATATTTCGGGCATTACTGTTTTCCATAAAACTTTTAACAACTTTCGGGAAATGGAAAATTAGCCAAAAAATACAGTTCTGACCCAAAATCACTCGTAGAAGACGAATATGGTGGTTTCGCAAAACGATCGGTTGATTTCTTTTCGTACAGTGATAAAAACCTTGATTTTTGTCATTTTTGCAAAGTTTTTCAAATTTTCGGGATGTAGGCGTTGAAGCCATCGGTCTTGTCGTAATTACAAAAGTTTATACGGCATAAACAACTATCGATTGCCTTTTTTTAAAAGTTGAAAAAGTTAAGTTTGAAAGGAGATATTTAGTTAAGACCTTAACGATTCCTTAAGGAGCTTAAGGCGTCGACAGTCAAAAACAAGGGTTTCACGTGATTATTTGGGTCCTAATCAACAAATTTTTACAGTTTTAACTTATTTGTTTCAGAGGACGTTCAAGAGCAAGATGGTGACGGAGAGCAGGGCCTACCAGGACTACGCCCGGAATCTCGAATGGGAAGATGACAAAAATGTAGGTTTTTCGTTCCATTATTAACATTCATCTCAAAAACGTAGTGCCAACTGAGTTTTTTCTGCGGTAGTGACGAATTAGGCCATCTGAACTTGAAATTCAAAAAACCCCCTCATAATACTCTTTTTTAGGCCAAGTCCAAGAAGATTCGCCGCTCCCTCTAGCCTTCCCTTCATTCTCCAGAATATCTCCAACTCCCTCCTTGAGGTAAATTTCAATTTTCCACAAAAACTTACCCTTCCTTTTCAGATCTCCTCCTAGTGCACTTGATTGATCTCAAGTCCTTCTCCTCCCCCACCCGGTGTCATTCTTCATTCGATTTGCTCAAGAGTATTTTTTATCAGAGTTGTATCAGAGTTGTCAGAGATTGGTATAATAAAAATTTTTTTTGAAACCTTTCACCACTTATTTATAGCAGCAAACCGAATACTATTAAAATTGAACAAACAACTTTGTAAAAATTGCGTAAGGCAGTTATTTTCACATTTGAACTAAGGCTGTTGCATATGAAAAAGGATCAAAATAAGGCTTTCGACTCAGACTTTTAAAAAATTCTATTAAAAAAACATTACCTGAGTTCAGCTAGAAACGAAGTAATAAAATCTCTCGTTTTCTCTGTCTCTCTGTCTCTCTGTCTACCTCTTTGTCTCTCTTTGTCTCTCTTTGTCTCTCTTTGTCTCTCTTTGTCTCTCTCTCTCTCTCTCTCTCTCTCTCTCTCTATTTCTATCACTATCCGTATGCATCTAAATCAGCATATCTCAAATCCTAACTCACACTCTAGAAATTGTGAATGGGAAAGGCTAAAAATTGATTTTCAAGCAAATTTTGCTAATCCACTTACATGAGTATTTTCGCCACGAATTTCTCATATTAAAAGCAGATTGTCGAAAAAGAATTGCATTTTGAAATAAGCGCGCTTGGGAAACCTTACAATATCAACCCTCCCTATTGACATTTCTGTTTCTCGACTAAATTTACTCCGTAAATGGGGCTTTAGCAGTTTTTAACGCCCTTTTGGTAATAGCCATTATAGAAACAAGTCAGAAAACGATTTTTTTACGAAAGAAATAATTTGTAAAAATTTTCTGGATGCAATCGAACAATAGAAGTAAAGAAAGCATGAAAATACAGTAGGAAGACAGAGACATATTTAAAACAGTGTGATATCGAGACGTAAAGAGGCTGAAACAGTGATAAAGAGATATGAGAAAAAAGAGAAAGAGAGACAAAAGAAAGATAAAGAGAGAAGAAAAGAGGCAGAGAGACAGAGAGATATAAAGAAAAGAAAGAGACGGCGAGAGAGAAATGAAGCGAGAGAGAACCAGCAAGGGAGAGGCAGAGGTAGAGAGATGAGAAAGATGCAGAGATGTATAGATAGATATAAAGAGAGATAAACTAGGAGAGAGAGAGAGAAAGAGAGAGAGAGAGAGAGAAAGAGAGAGAGAGAGAGAGCATAAACATCGGCAAGCAAAATATGCTAATTTAGCATTTCCGCCAAGTTTGGTTCCAAAACGCCTCATTAACCTACTAACCTCATTAGCATTTTTGAAAAAGCCATTCGCTTCCTCATTTCCTTCCTTCTCTCCACCGGCGGCGGTTCTCCCTCTCCCCTTCTTCATATTGCGATCATCTGACCTGAAAATGTGAGTTTTCAAACCCATCAAATCTCTGAACTCCGCAGTAGGAAGGCGGCCTTCGGCCGCCTAGCAATTGGGCGGCCTGCGGCCGCCCGGGCACAGTTCGCATTCGACGGGTTTTCGTCCCAACCGTTGTTTGAGAGGGAAAGACGTAGGGGGTTTCAGTAGTTTCAGCCACCGCAAAATTATCGACACCCTTGGGCCACAGATAGTGGGAAAGCCTGGGTCGGGTGTGCTTTTTGTCCGTACCTCGCCCTATGTCAAAATTCCATTTGAAAAGCTGCCTAACGGAAACTCTTAACCGCGTTAAATTTGAAAATTTCTTCACTAATGTTTGTTTTTCATCGTGGCTGCTGGGACAATTCACCTCTGGAGAACAATTCGACTTGTTCGAGATGGGAAGGGACTCTCATGCTCCGAACAAGATTTGGAGAACCTACATCACTATCTTCAAGTTGGATTTCTAGGTGAGTTTGTTATAGATCTTATGTGATTCCGGCGGTTTTAGCTGCTCTAATTTTGGCTGCACAGGGCCACAATGAGACTTCTGAAGACGTTAGAGACATTTCCTACCTTCACTGGATCGTTTCGGTAGAAGGAACCTGTATCTACGTGAGAAACTTCCAGAATTTTCAAGTTGTGCCAACTGAACGTAATGTTTTCCAGTTTCTGCAAACCTACCAAGTTTTAGCAACGTGGCAAGAGGAAGACTTAGGAGTTTATTAAGCAGTTAGATGATGGATTCAGAAGGCTTTCTCCTGATCTACTCTAATTTGTGAATTTGAATTAAAGCACCTTCAGTACTCCTTGTGGCCTGATGTTCTACCAGGTGAGGTTTTACTCATTGATTATGCAAAGGTTATTTAGGTACCTTTTTCAATCCTTCCAAAAATGAAGTGTTTCATTGCAGCTGCTGAAGCAACTACCCCTTAGGGAGAGAAGAGTTAAGAAGGGAAAGGGGTGGATGGATTCAGAAGACTTAGAAATGTTCCAAATAAGAACAAGAACATCTAGCTGTTTCAAATCAAGGTATATTTCTCCATCGACTGGCAGCATACCACATTCAGCCACGTCGCCAATTAAGATCCCTTCTATTGGATATAGGACGGCACCTTCAAATCGATTTAAAAGGGGAACGCCAATATAGAGTCAATTGAAGGCTGAAACTGACATTGGCTGGCCGGAGTCGGGAAGACGGTCCCAAGATTCGTGTTAGTTACAGTCATATGTATGTTTTTTTTCAATTGTTTTTGCAGTTTCTGATAACTTGACTGTTGGAGAAGGCAAGGGAACACATTCCCGTTTGCCGAGTGAACGAAGATTTGGAAGACTCGCTGCAATGAGACGATGCAAAAGATGACTTGGAACTGGCCTTTGCGTCTCCGACAGCTTACAAAACTTGGAAGGTACGGCTAATAATATTGAATAGTCGAGTAATTTACAAAACGAAAGCTGGTATTCTTTGAAATGGCAAAATTTGTAAAGAAAATCTATTTCTTAAAGGGATCGTCAGGGGCCTTTTTACGATAGCCGGCGACTACCATTTTGGAACTTGTTGAAATGATTTGGCTGCGAGAATCGAACCTCTCGCTGAGAGACGCAGACAGAACGAGAAACTATATTTTTAGCTATATTTTTATGCATTTTCATTTATTTTACTGCAGTTATTTAGCGTGCTATTATTTTAAATAATTTAAAAAGTGAAAAAAAATATTAAAATACACTTTCTAGAGCTAAAATTAAAACGCCGTTTTGCACACACTTTTTTGTAAACGCCGCGGCGTCGGCGCTGCGTATGGACCGTTGGCCGTATGGACCCCTTTTTCTACAGCCTGCGCCAAAATTCAGTTACTACGCACCAAATTTCTAATTTTACCCAAAATTTTCAAAACTTCACGTACAGTCAGCTTTTTGGAGCTGTTCGAAGAGAAGGATAAACACCAAAGACCGCCCAACTTCGCGGCCGAAAGCCACGAATTCTTTCGACAAATTTCTGGGACATAGAAAGGTTGAACACGAGTTTTCAGTCAATTCCTTGTTTCTGTTTTATTCGTTGTTGAATATCTTTGCTTGCAGAGTACGGTAGCTTCCCTTCTAGTAGATCCGGGATAGCTAATTCCGCGAGCGGCATTATCCAATCGGCGGGTGTCTTATCGTCTTGGTGTGATCAAAACACGGGGCTAGCGGCGCCTTCTCAAATTTCCACCACATATGCTGCCTGTTTATTTCGTTCCTTTGGGTCACCGATTGACCGGAAAGATGCAAAGAAGGCGTATAACTATGGAACAACCTTAATCAAACGATATGTAAGTGGAACATGTTAGAAAGTATGATATTTTCATATGAGAATTTCAAACTCTTCAAAGATCTGCGTGACTTATAGTTGGCAAAGTGCAGTTCTACCAGTGCATGAGACCTTTTGTGGAGAGAGAATTTCTCTCACGTGTCTCTGTGACAAAAACGCGACGACAGATGAGTAAGCAGTCATTGCTCGCCGACACGGTGGTTTTTCCGCAACCAGACGGCACAGAGCGGCACCAAAGAACTATTGCCCTCTTAAAGGCCATCGCGATGACGTGGCTAAAATCCAACACGATCTCCAAAATCACGGAATCGTTAAAATGGTTAGGCAAATAGTGTCGTTTTCAAGAACCGACCGGTGTCATTCGTAAAACGCACTAATTCAAAAAAAAAAAAAAAAAAACACTGTTTTGCTAACAATCAGCAAAATCCCAAAATGTGGTTAACATCGTCCTATGGTTGCCAACATTCCGACAACGCGGCCTATGGTTGCCGAGATTCCAATGGAAGTTGCGTCAGTAGAATTCCAAAATAGCGCCCCCAATTTTTATTAAGTTGAACGATTCACTTGAAGCGGCCTGAGGCTGCCTGAATTTTATCCCAATGCGGCCTGAGGCTGGATTACGTTCATTCTTTCAAAAGCGGCCTGAGGTTGCATAGATTCTATCACAAGCGGCTTGAGGCTGCCTAGATTCTGTTTCAGAGGCATGTGGCTGCCTAGATTCTATCGGAAGCGGCCTAATGCTGCCTGGATTTATTCCTTCTATTGAAGCGGCCTGAGGCAACCTGGATTCTACCAAAATCGGGCGGAAGCTGTTACGATTCTACCTGATGTGACCGGAGCCTGGCTAGATTCTGTCCAAGCGGTCTTAGGCTAAATAGATTCTTTCGGAAGCGGCCTGAGACTGCCTGGATTCTATCACATGCGGCTTGAGGCTGCCTAGATTCTCAGCCTCACGGTTACTTCAAAAACTAGGGGCCGATCCGGGCCGGCCGGCAGCTAACGATATCTTAGCGGTTTTTACAAACTCGCTTACGTTTCAATTAAAGAAAGTTAGCGCTTGCATAAAGTCTATATTTGTTGGCGAAATTGTGATCAACATGGCGATTTCACCAATTTTCTCATATGTTTTGCGGCACAGTCGTTGAAACAAAGTTTATATTTCAGCAAACACAAATGAAAAGATCCGTGTTTTTGTTTTGTAAACTACGTTTGGCGAAATGTAAACTGTGAGAAACCATTTGAAAAGAGTTTAGGTGCGAAAATCACAAAATCCAAGTTCAATTTAAGTATTGCTTTTACAGATCCTTTTTGTTTTTTGCCCCTAAAACAGGCTATTGCTCTCAGAACGCTGTTGATTGGACAATCTGAGGACCATACGGAACTTTTTTTTTGGGAATTTCTCCAGTGCTCCGACGACCGGAGACTGACAGATTCTACTGAAACTTGTATCAACTCAACACAACATCTTGAGAGCCACATCGATTTGTTTCAAGCGATGTGGACCATTCTTGGCTACTGTAGCTTGGTCCCAAAACTATCCGTTTTCTGCAAAGTCGTTGAGTTTCATCTGAAGTCAACACCTTTTACAAGTCCTTTTTTATACAAATTGCCAAATTTTAGAACATAGCGTAATCCTAACGAAAGGTTGGCGACGTGACCGATATCGCCACCAAATGGCCGCCTGGAAACATATTTTCAGCGGTTTCCCCCCGGCAACTTTGAGCGTTTGTTTTGTAAACTTCATTTTGCAAAATATATACAGTGAGTGATTGAACAAGGGATTAGTGCGAAAATGGATAAATTCAGAATTCAATCGAAGTATTGCTTTTACAGCTTTTGGTAAGGATATACTTCCGAAAATTTCACCAAATAGATCTCACGAATACACAGAAAACAGCGTCTTATTTTTCCTTTTATGTTTTATGCGTAACCGTTGTAAATTCATTTCCTTTTGCCCCGAAAACATGCTATTGTCCTTGTAACACTGTCCCTAAGTGATTGCGCAATCGGAGGGCCAGACGGTACTTTTGCGCCGGCATTTGGGGCAGCTGTTGCTCGGCGCCTGTTTTTCTTGAAATGGTGCGACACCTGCAAACCCCCAAAATAGACCTGCAACGTTTGATTTTTGATCAGCTAAAGGTTACTTATTGATTACCCAAACTGAAAATTTCATAAAGTTTGAAATTTCTGAAGTTTAATGGAAAATTCTAAAATCTACCCATTTTATCGAAACGCCCACCCAAATTTTGGCCCAAAAGACGATTATCCGCAATTTAGATACACAATTTGGTGTAGAATGAAATTTATACCTCTGTTTCATTTCATTTTAGAAACACCAGTTTAAAAAAACGCTTTTCATGCATAATTTTTGCTTACAACACCAAAATTTGGTGCAACCAACCCTTTCAAATTTTTCCCAAAAAGGGCGTTTTTAATAATCAGTTTGCCTGAAAACCATCTTTTATAATCTTTGTAGCTATCAGTTGAATTTTTGTCGGCTTGGAATTGCGTGTGTATGTATTGAATTAAGGAATTTAAATTACAACACATGAATTAAGGCACGTAAAACCGGAAATATTCTTTTCTTTTTGAGATTTTGGCGTATTTTAGTTAGTTTTCATCATATTTTCATGTAGAATGCTTATTTTACAAGATACAAATGGGTGATGGCGCTACTCCGCCTATTTTCCCACGGTATGGCCCTAGCTGACGGAAAAAAACGGAGGGAAAAAAAGGCATTCTTTTCCCACGCTCGACGTTGTCTGCTATTGCCTCTTTTGAATATCGTCGCAACTTGTCTCAGCTTAGTAGATCGTTTTCAGGGGTTTCTAAAATTTATTATAACATTTAAAACGGTTTGTTTGTAAGCGGAAGTTTAAAAATCTAAACATACAAAACTTCCCAAAAGTGAGGTACTTGTATAATTTGTTTGGAAACTTTGGAAACCAACATATTTTCACGGGCTTTTTCCACAGAATTTGAAGTTTGTAAACAAACTGCCTATTACTTATAATTTGTAGCTATCATTTGCTTTTTGCCGGTATGAAATTGCGTTTGTTTATGCCGAGTTGTGGAATTTCAATAACAACACGTGAAATTTGGCACGCAAAATAGTGCTAATGTTTTTTTCTTCCAAGATCTCAATAGTTTTTTGCCGTTTTAGCCAAATCGAAGCTTCAAATGTTAGATTTTGGTATGGGGAACTTAGGAAAAATAGATTTGGCTGAAATTACGAAGAAATCACTAAGGTTCATTTTTTTAACTTAAAAAATCTGACTTAAAAATCAGTGATTGATAATTTTACGACTAAAAGGTTATAACTTCAAGCTAAATGGTATCTTGAACTTGTAACGCCAAAAATATAGCCAGAGGGCGCGTCTGACGTCACTATGACGTCATTTTCGCCCCATACTGCCAGCCGGGTGGTAGGTATTACGGTAGACCACCCATAGACTAGAGTTTTTCAGATCACAAAAGTGTGAACTGAGTTTATCCCAATTTTCCAGCCCATTGCTGAAAATAACCCAAAACCGATCATGTTTTTGCATGAACTGAATCACGAAATCAATAATTGTTGATTCTTTGCCTCTGGAATACCCTGGATAAAGATTTTCACCATTTTGACTTCCGATTTCGTTAAAATTCAGATTTTCAAGTGCATTTTCTCCTCCTCTGTGTCTTGTCCACGACAGATGCCGGCGAGTGGGCGTGGCCGTGCACGGTGGCCCGCCGATCTCGACTGGCTTCCGCAGATTTATCGCTTATGGCTCCTCTGGCGGCTGCTTCTGATTTATCCTTCTTAGCGGTTTATCTTTCAATTTGACCCCACATCATGATTTTGCTCACGTTTTTGCGGGTGAACTTGGTTTGTACTTGACTGGTCCTTTGTGCGTCATCTAGTAAGAGACATAGACTTTCCAAATACATAGAACTTCCAAAATTGAATCCTGTCCCATCATTTTGCTGAAAACAAACATTGAAATCCGCCCCTCTCAATGTCACTTTCAAGCAGTTGGCGCAACAAAAAAATGCGCAATCTTAGAGTTAGCTCAGCAAAAAGCTTTCGGAAAAAATTCGGTTTATGGTGCCGATCGTAGATTCCAATTGGATAAATGGCATTTCAACGTTGTAAAGTAACATTGTAAAGTAACGTTGTAAAGTATGTAAAGTAATAAAGTATTTATAAATTTCATAAAGCGGGTGTTGGTACGTTAGGCGACACTATGACGTCATTTTTGCCACCACTACCAGCCAGCTGGTAGGTATTACGGTGGATCATTCAATGATCAATCACAAAATCAGTAAAGCTCAACTTTTCAACTGAAAAGAATTCCCTAAGAAATCAGATCTTACATCGCGTATATCGCAAAATCAAAAATGTAAGCTTCTTTGTCTAAGAAAAATATCGATCTTTGGCTTAAGCGCCGAAAAAAGCAAAATTTTGGTTTTGGCATTTTAATTTTGACATTTTAAATGTTTCTTCTATCTCGAAACCGTTTAGAACTTTGGTAAAGCGAGTGTAAAACATTTTTTGTATCATTTGCATTAAAAATATTTTTGTTTAAGCCCACTTTCGTTTTGAATCGCAATTATTTTTCAATACACCATCTCTCTAATTTTCGACACATTTCTCCCATGCCAAAGATGTCTTCAATTTTCATAAAAAGTGGTATATAATGCAATCTAATGGATACATGCAAGAATTTTGATTCAATTTGAAGTTATCGATTTTTCGAAACGAGATGACGTCATCGTGTGCGAGCGTTCATATCTCGGCCAGATCGAGTCGGTTCGTGTTGGTCAATAAAGCAAAAATGTTGCAAATTTTGTGAGAAACAATAATTTTATGCAAAAACTTTTTTAAAATTTATTTAATAACGCTTTTTTACGTCAGCTTTTTTCATCACACGGATTCACACCGGCGATCGGAATTTCGAAAGTGTTCTTTTCAAATTTTAGGCGTAATTTGCAATAAACTGAGGCCATATTTTTCGATATCGTGCAAATCGATTTTTAATCCCTCTCGTAGCCGAAAGTGGTCTACAAAAACAATTTCATAATTTGTTTTGATCGCGGTTTTGCGGGTCGATTTGGCTCGCACTTGACCAGCCCTTTGTGTCTCGCCTACCGAAGATTTCGCACAAACGTAGAATTCCCAAAAATTGCTTCCTGGGAATAAAATAACCATTTTGGTGTGATTGGCATGCAAAAAAGAAATAATACGTAGCGTAGGTCTCCTTAGTTTCTGAATTTCTGTCAAATCACTTTTGAAATGTAAAAGAAAATGTTCTTTTTGAGTTTTCTTTAAAAATCCTGCATGTTTGCTCAAAAAATGTGTACTAGTTCCATTTTTGTCCCCTCGATCAAAAACCGTGCACCTGTTGCACGGTTTTCGGTTAAAAATCGTGCGTAGTTTGAGTTTTCGGCTGCTTGCACACGCACACGCACACGCACACGCACACGCACACGCACACGCACACGCACACGCACACGCACACGCACACGCACACGCACACGCACACGCACACGCACACGCACACGCACACGCACACGCACACGCACACGCACACGCACACGCACACGCACACGCACACGCACACGCACACGCACACGCACACGCACACGCACACGCACACGCAACGGTCGGAAATAAGGGCGTGCTCGGTTTTACAAGGCATTCTAATGGAAATTCATTTCCATTTGAAGTGGATGATTTAACTTTGGAAATTTAATGGATGCGAGACAAATTTGCACAGTTTATTCCCACGGTGTTCGAACGTATCCGATCAAAAATGAAAAAAGCAGCCCTCTTACTGGCCTTTTAGAACGTAGTCTCTGAAAAACATTTACAAAACGTTCATGGTCTCTGATTAGGCTTAAATTTGGCGCATAGTGTCTACGCTTTTGATGTGGGCTACGTAAGGTTTTTTTTACAGAAAAAATTTGGTCAGAACTGTTTGGGTTTCTTGCTGAAGAAAAAACGTGGATAGGCAAAATCTAACGTTAGATTATTGAAACCGATTTTATGCGCAGGAGAGCGAAATCCTGGAAAAGGTGAAATTTTGCCTTCAAAACTACAGTTTTGTGTATTCACCTTGATAGAACGCCAAAATCAGTTGTTTCAGTTGATTTTTTTTTGTTTTGACGCAAATTTTTTTCTAAGACAGTGGAATTAGTGGTGCCGCTCGATTCTTCCAGAGACGGCGTCATTAAAGAGGTCTAAAAATCAGTATAGTTAGTGATAAAACACTAAAAAAATGCTTTAAAACGAGTTTTCAGATGCCTCCTATGTTTCCCCAGATGCAGGCCGTCGTGCCTCAGGTCCCCTTCCCGCCACGGGCCCGTCGTCGTCCCCGAGCTCCGGCTGCTCCTCCAGCTCCAGTCCCGGCTCCCCCAGCTCCTTTAGCTCCTGCGAGTCGCGAGGTGAGAAATCGGCACGGAGTATCAGCAAATGGCATATTTCAGGTGACTGCCCCCCCCCAGCCCCCGTCCAACCGGGCGATTCCTCGGGCATCGGCTCCAGCTCGGGCTACGTCTCCAGCTCCGGCTCCTGCTGCGGCTGCGGCTCCTGCTCCACTTGCTCCACATCCGCTGGCTCCTCTAGTTCCTCCGGCTCCTCCGCTTCCTTCAACTGCCCAACAGGTAAGAAAAACGGCACTACGCACACAAATATGAGCTTCTTTCAGGTGCCGCTTCCCTCCCATCCCCCCACCAACAACCCGAGCTCGACTGCTAATTCCGAGGCGCTGAAGCAGCTCGAAACCCTCTGCGAGGTAAAATTTAAAGAACCATGGTTATAAAAGCAGTAAATTTCAGAACCGCCCAGACTTCCCCCTTCTCGGTGAAGAGATGAAAATACACCTCCTTAAACACACCGAGTTCTTGGAGGTTCGTTTTTAAATAGTCGTCCTAAAACAGCAATTCGATTTCAGGGGCTCAAAGATTTTCTCCGGCACAGGGTTATGGAGGAAAACCAAGGAGCCTCCACTTCCCAGGCCGGACCGAGCGCAACGGTTGGTTTTTGAAACACGTAGGGAACGGCTAACCTCCTATAGGCGCACTTCCCTCCAAAATTTTTCGATTTTTCAAATCACAGACCCAGGAAATTTGCAGGCCCTGAAATTGGGGTAAACTGGATAGCGGTAAACTGGAACTGGATTTTAACGTCGCACAAACACTTCAAGAAATAGTGTGCAAATCGCGCAGACGCAGAGAACAAGCGACTTTTTCAGCTATAGCTGCCGCCAAACGAGCATCGGCTACAAAAAGCCGCTTTTTTTCTGCGTCTGCGCTGCTCGCGTACTATTTCCGCCTGAGTATCGCACGGCTGCTGCATTAAGGCCGTTTTAGGCAGGGTGCTCGTTTGGCGACAGCTATAATGATTGTTTGGGGGCAGCTATGGCAAAAATATTTTCTTTTAAAAATTGGAGAAAATTTGAAAATCCCTTTTTTTGGTTTGTTTTGGAAATTCCAAAAACTTGAAAGCAAACGGCAAAATAAGTAAAAACGCGGAATGAAAACAACATATAAGAGTTTTTATGTATTCAAGTGCAATATCGCGCTTTTTAATGAAATTTGAAAGTGTAAGAAAGAATTTTTTCTCACGGAATATCCTTTATAGCCAAGCGCTATCAGCGGAACCCCGCGTACGTTTCCGTAGGCCTAATTAAGCGGCCGTAGGTCGCATAGACACAGGCCGCGTATCGGTGCGGCCGCATGCCGCGATCCTGGTGGGCATAAAATAGAAGAAAATCTAATATTTTGAATTGTGGTTCCTCAGGGCTGGTAGCGGGTCGGGCCGGGCCCGTCTCCAAAACCTCTCGGCCCGCCCCGCCCCGCCCGAACGGGCCCGATTTCGGCCCGTGGGCCCGTTTTCGAAATCAATTGACAGGTCAAGGTGAAAATTTTCAGTCATTAAGCTTTAAAATTGCCTATACATATAAATTAGATTAATTCCATAACAAAAATATTTAAAAAAAAAAACAACACCTCAAGTTAAAAAAATTCCCTTTACAAACACGTTTCACTACACCATATTTGCTCGATCCTAGCAAGATCGGACCGGGCTGGGCCGGGCTGAGCCCGATGTTTGGCCACCCCTGCGCTTTTTATAGATGAAATTTCAAAGTGTAAGAGAACGTATTTTCTAACGGAATATCCTTGATAACAAAACGTTATCAGTGGAACCCCACGTAAAGTTTTGTAGGCCGCCTAATTGAGCGGCCGTAGGTCGCATAGACACTGAGCAGAAGAAGGCCGCGTATCGGTGCAGCCACAGGCCGTGATCCATGAAAAGACATAAAAAAGAACAAATTCTAATATTTCGAATTGCGGTTCCAAAATAAGTGAAACTAATTTTTCACCCAACTCATAACCCAAATCAAAGAATTTTAGGCTGCTCCCGCTCCTTCTGCTGCCTTGGAAGATAAGGAAGAGGTCAATGTCGAAAACGTCGAGGTAATTTTTTCCAATTTGAATTCAAAAACCTTTTTTCAGGATGACGTTGCGTTTCTTGAACCAAAATCATATGAAAAAGCGATTATCGATTTATGGGCATCGCTACTGTAGGGGTACGGTATCTAAATTAAAAAAGAAAAATGCTTCTTAAAAAAAACTTTTTTGAAAGTAAGTTTTGAATCGGGCTTTCCGAAGAGGCGTTTTTGATTTTTTTGAAAACACGTCTCACATAATCCCCTTTTGTGAAAACTGTCAAATAACAGAATCGTCAAGATTTCTATTTTTGCTTAATTGAAATTTTAATTGTTTAATTTTCAGGGAAACACTGGAGCCCCAGCATCTACCGCGCAATGCTCCTCTCCCTCAGCTTCAGCCGCCGCCCCGTCCACACCAGCTGCAGGACCTTCCTCGAGCACTCAATGCCTGGACCCTTCGGAGCCTACTCTAATTTTCCCGGCTAATTTTTCTTCCAAGGTAGAAATTGGTCTTTCTTTCTTTTCTACTTTTCATCTTTTTTTCTTTTCTCACTTCCTTACTTACCCTTTTGCAAAACAAAATTTCAGAAGAGAGTTCCGGCCGATGGGCCGTCTACTTCATCCGCGGCCGAAGCCTTCGTCACCCAGAAGCCGGTTATGGTAAGAAATCTTAGTCTTCAATGCATGTCTTCCTCTCTCTCTCTCTCTCTCTCTCTCTCTCTCTCTTTCTCTATCTCTCTCTTGCTCTCCGGAGAAGACCGGGAATATTGAACAAAATAGATTTTTGAAAGCTTTTGTATGTCATCCCCTAGAACCTTTTATGCATTTCTGAAAATTTTGGATTCATTTTCGTTGCCTGGATACTGTAGGTTCTCCCTAAATACGGTTGAAAACCGTGCACTACCGTGCGGCCGTAGCCCACCAAAGTGATCGGCCGAAGGCCACAGGCCGCGAATCCGTGCGGCCGCAGGCCACCTAACTGAACGGCCGAAAGCTTGCTCATTTTTCGGTTATAAAGAGGTTGTGCAACACATTTATGTCAAAGATGTACTTCTGGCTGCGTAAACAGCCTGAGAATCCTATCCTATAGTGCACCCGATACTCAAAGAACAACATAAACGTTGGGACGAGGTAGTTTTGGCAGCAACTATATTTAACTCATTTTGTGGGAAATTCAAATTCCAAAAACATATGTAAGAAGCGAAAACCCAAAACCATAAAAACCATAAAAACAGTATGAATAGAAAAACTAAAAATATCTAGGTTTCTCTTTCTCTCAGTGGTTTTTGGAACCTCTCTCAACAATTTTGTTGTAAAAATCGCGTTTAAAAAGCTCGCCTCGAGTGCTCATTGCGGGTACACAGATCCTTCTTTACTCTTCCCTTTTAATTTTTCCCTTAAAGTAAAATTAGGGCTTTTTTCTAGTTTTTCTCTTTTTGCTTTGAAACTAAATTTCAGAGACAATAGGCAGAGAGACGAGTCCAAGGAAGAGGAGAGGCCAGTCGTCCTTCCGGCTTCGGAACAACTGCCCCAACTGTGGTAAGAAGCTTTTACTTTCCTTTTATACTTTTTTTTACATTTTTGAAAATTGAATTTTCAGATTACAGCTCACACGTGGGAGATTCCTCCCTCTAGGCCGTCCACTTCAACCGCCCCGGAGTCGTTCGTCTCCAAAAAGCCAGCCAAGGTGAGACATTCTCCGTATGTTATTGTATCTCTCTCTTTCTATTCTCTCTCTCTCTCTCTCTCTCTCTCTCTCTCTTTCTGGTTCTAAAATGCGCCGTCTCTGTAAGATTCAAGCTGGCCGGGGACAATGAACAAAATGTATGGCATCCCTAAGAACCCGTTATGAATTTCTTAAAAAGTCTTCTTAAAAAGGCAGTTTTCATTTTCCGGCGCCGGGTTACTGTAGCTTGTCCTACGGTTGATTTTCAAAGTTTTCGAAAACCGCCGCATTCTATAGAAAATTCTATTTCCAAAAACATTTGTAACTAGCCAAAACCCGAATTCCCAACGAGAAAATAGTTTGTTAAAAAACTTAAAACACCATCTGCAAATTTTGGAGTTTTGGTCAATTTTCACAAAATATTTAATATTTCGGAAAAAAAATTGGAAGGTTTGACCTCTCTCTGCAATTGTTACCAACGTTATGAAAATCGCGTTGGAAAAAAGCTTTTTTAGTTCTTGAGGTCCTTAAGAAAACGTTAAGGTCTTATTCTCACCAATCGATAGATAATTTTTTTTACACGCCCACCTGTGAAAAATACGAAAACTTTTTCAAAAAAGCAAAAAAAAAAATCAATGTTTCTGCCACATTAGGAAGGAAATGGAAATTGGTCCACAACATATGTATTCCTTCTAAAAGTGTCTGTAAAAAAATGAAAATCGACTGCCCGGCTTCGTAAAGTGCAAAAACCTTGGTTTTCTGAGAAAGTTTTCGATCTTTTGAAAGGTATAAATGAATTTGGCCGTAATTAAAAAAATATAATATAAAAAACTATCTATCAATTGGTTTTTTAGAAAGTCAAAAAAGTTGCGTTTGAAACGAGATAGGAGACTAAGACCTTAACGTTTCCTTAAGGATTTTATGGATTCAAAATGCAAAATAAAGCCTGGCTCCCGGTCTTAACGGATTACTTTTAGGTATCCAATAAGAGGAGGCTCTCTCAAGGAATGCCAACCTTCCATTCGGCTTCGACTTTTTCAGAAGCCACGGTAAGAAGCCTCTCACATTTAAGGAGACAATTTGTGTTTCAGGAGAGAGAACCATCTGCGTCGTCTACGTCCACTGCGATGCCCGAGAAGGTGAGAATTCCTCTGTGTCATCTCTCTTAATCTCTCTCTCTCTCTCTCTCTCTCTCTCTCTCTCTCTCTTTTCTGTCTCTCTTTGTGTTTATCTCTCTATGTCCATGTCTCTCGTACTTTGTCTCTTTTTCTCCTTTTCTTTTCTAACTCCCTCACGTCCCTTTCAAGAAACTAAATTTCAGAAGATTCGGAAAGAGCAGCCGCCCTCTGATCGTTATTCCGGAGCCAAGTGGAGCAGAACGGAGAAGGAGGTAAAAATCCCTACTTTTGTTGTTACTATTTAAATCAAAGCGACAGCTTATTTTTTTGATTTTAAGATAAACGCGTTGATCTCATTTTGATGATTCAGAAAACTATGCCACTTTTCCCTTTTGGAGCAAAATGAACCGAGATACGAGCGCTTGAAGTTTTTGCGAAAATATCGATTAAAATGCACGCCACTCTGCCGTCTCTCGATTACCCGCGCTCTTTCGCTTTTTCTGCCGTGTAACCGTGCACCCTTTGCATTGCTCGGCCGTGTAACCGTGCATCAGTTGCCATCCAAATTTCACAGAAGGGGTATGTTTCAAATTGGTAGAAACTGTATCTATTCAATGGAGTTGTTTTAAAATTGAATTGAAAAATGAAATTTACGATGCCCTTGAAGCATTTAAATTTCCAGAACGTTTTTAAGAAGCTCCAGGCGCAGATGAAGGAGACTTCAAACTCGATTGCCTCGGATTCCGCTGCTACCGACAAGGTTTGAAATTTTTAATTTCTCTGCAAGTTTTTCTTTAACAACCTTATGAAAAAATTCACCGATTGCGGATGAAACATGGTTTTACACATAATAAAAGTGAAATTTACCCTAACTGCTTCCATGGAAAACTTAGCTTTCAAATGTAATTTTCGTCATAATTGCGTCCATATAATTTTTTATTTGATATGCGAAGTCAATTATAATTTATGTTCAAGAGCGATTTTTCCTTCTATACAAAGTTGGTTTAATGTAAGCAAAACAAAATACCAGAGGGCGGATTCGAACCCGAGTCGCGAAATTTGTAAGCGAGGACTTTACCCCTCTGGAATCGGGTGCGCGCTTTGTAAGTACAACGTCGTCGCTACAAGTCTCGCCATTTGGGTTGAAAATTATCACGATATTTACAATTTATGTTTAGGCGGGTGATCTTCGAGCCCCCTCATGGACATTGTCATCGATGCCCGCCCCCAAGACCATCCAAGTATGTAATCTCTCAATCTCTCTAAAATATTTTCATTTTTCCAGGTTTTCAAGAAGCTCAATGATCGCCAAAAGGATATTTTTCGAAAGGAAATGAAGAGCATCCTCGGCGAGGTAGAAAATTCCTAAAACGCGGAGAACTAATTTCTGATTTTCCAGCCCAAACCAAGTCGTGACAAGTACTGCCTCAGATGCAAGCTCCACAATGTCCATGAGCTATCTGTCGCTGGTGAGTGTTTTAAAGATTGTATTTTCTTTCCATCAAAATCTTTTAAAAACACAATAATTACACATTTTAGGGCACCGTAAAGTTTGTGAGTTCTGGAGGAAGTGTTGTTGCGACCTCTGCAACATCTACGTCTTGGAATTGCAAGCGACGAAGGAGAAGCGAATAATGAAAAAGGCCCTTGAGGAGGACGAGGGAAAACCGAAAGAGAATAAACCAAGGAAACCCCATGACTAGGTTGGTCAAATTTAAATTGTTGCTTATTTTCCAACAAAAAATCGCCAAATTGCTCTTTTTTGCGACTTATTAAAACAAACCTATTTTGGAGTGGAATTACCGCATAAAAAGATTTTTTTCTGAATTTGTTATACACATTTCAATCTCATTGTACCGATTCAGAAAAGTACCCCTTTCTCTAATTTTGGAGCAAAATGAGCCGAGATACGAGCGCTTGAATTTTTGGCGAAAATATCGATTGAATAGCGCGCCACTCTGAAGTCTCTCATTTTCTCGTACTCTCTCGCCTTTCTCTGCCGAATAACCAGACACCATTTGCATTGTTTGGCCGTGTAACCGTGCAGCGGTTGCAAACCAAAAAGATCAACAAAAAATAGTATAAATGCCAAAAAAAAGACCAGTAGTTAACAAATGCCCTTTTTTACAATTTGAGTAACCAAAAAATGTTTGTTCTGGTCTTCTGCGTCGTATGGAGCGCTAAGATCGATTAATACGGTTTTTTTTACCCATATACCCTCAAATATCGAAAAAACTCAAAATTTTCATAAAAAGCGTAATTGTAGCATTCGTAATTGTAACAAACGCGTATGGATCTCAAAAAAGGGTCGTCTGAATTTTGTTCTGAAGTTTTCTTTAGGGTGAAAAATAACGGCCGATTCAGTGAAAAAGATCTGAGCTTGTACTTTCCAGCCGTTTTCTCAGGACAGTCAAAAAACCGACTTTGGCGAGACATTTTTTGAGCCATAACGGTTTTCAGACGTAACAAACAAGTGTTTGGATGTATTACAAAGTTGTTTGTAATGTTTTGATGAGTAGTTTAAACTATACATGTAAGGGGTTTCAGTCACGGAGAACAGAGTTAGGAGTCACTGCAGGTGTACTGTAGCGCCAGGAGTACGGTAGCCGATTGAGGCCAATATGGCCCTGGACCTTTGTATTGGGTCATAATTAAGTCATTTACAAATTTAGAGCTCAATCGGAAGCAAAAAATATTTCTATGAGACAATGGGGCCCAAAACGCTCGATTCTCTCATACATCGCGTCTTAAAGAGTTTTTGTTGTTTTAAAATAGTAAAATTTGAGAAAATTACTTTTAATTTGCAATAAAACAATATTAAGGACTCAGATATCGCGTCTTTAAACTAAATTTTTTCCATCGACTGGTATAATAATGTAGGGTTTCGTTAAATTTTGCATAACTACCCGGCGGCGAGGCGTTTCAACAGGTATGAAAAATCAATAATTCGCAAATGGTCAAATTTGATGATTTTAAGACAAAACAAAGTTTAATAATGTTTTAATGAAAAGAATGGTGTTTCTCAGAAAAATAAAAAAAAACGCCGCGAACTGATCAAATATTCATTTGAAAAAGTGGAGGATTGGAAAATTCGCCCATTTTTTAAAACGATACTCAAAATTGTATACTCGTCGCCCAGCGAGCTTTCCTAGCCGGCAGCGGGAAACAAGCGGCTTTTTGTCTGCGTCTCCGCGACTTGCACACATCGCGCGTTAGATGTGTAGGTCATCGAAACTTTAGGAAAGGTCCGTGGGCGAGGAGTATACCCGTTTTGCTTACCAAAACGTCTATTTCATTAAAAAAAACCTTTTTCAATCCCAGAAGTAGATCATCTGCTCTTCAACGAGGAAAGACCATTCCTCCCCAGCACAAGTTTCTGAAAACCCGCTCTTCTTCGGTTCGGATGAACCCTGTGGCTGTAGTTCTGGAGTTGACCCTCTTTTTCCTCAGGTTTTTCGTGCCTTTTCTGTTGTTTATTGACCTGTTCCTCTCTATTTTCCAAATGCCTGCCCTGTGGCTTTACGTTTTGAAGTTTCCCCTACAAGGCCCCCTTCGCTCAGTTTTCGTGTCTTTTTTGCTTTTGGTTGTTCTGTTTCTCCTTTTTCTCCAAGAAGATGTTGTAATTTCCTACCTTCTGTGTCTTGAAACTGAGCAGTTGCCTGAAAATCAGGCCTTTTCTATTATTCTCATCGCTTCAACATCTTTTTTCATTTGCTTTCTTCTGAATCTCTATTCTGTTGTTGATGATATGTGCCTACTTACTATTACTTTACTTTTTAATTTTTATTTATTTTACTGGTAGCTACTGGGTTTCTTGTGCCATTTTACTGGTAGCTACTTTCCTGTGTCATGTGCAGATGCTTCTGGATACAAGTTTGGTGCTATCTCAGATATGATTCAGTTTAATATATATAATAAATTTGTTTAGAACCCTATGTTTAGGTTCGTTCGGCTAGCTACAGTGTAAATGTTTGGAAAGGACCCACTTTTCCGAAAGAACTGTGGAAATCCTGAAATTTCTCTATGTTGGCGGAAAAAGTGACTTTAGGTACACCTTACCTACTTTGTTCGAATAGCTGGTTTTATTTATACGACGGTTCTCCAAAAATTTCGTCCGCAAAGGTACCCCTTCATCCATTTTGGTTCCGGGTTACGGTAGGTGATCACGGGTTACTGTAACTCGAGACAACTGTCACGAAAAGTCAACTTTAGTATATGTTTTAATGGCATTTTTGACGCAGATAAACTTTGTATACTCTTCGACAATTTTACTTTTTGGCCGATTCGCAAATGTAACCCTGGCGCAGCACTGCGTACGTATTCTAAAATACAGAATTTTCGTACGCAAATTCACGTTTGGTGTCATTTGCGCAGAGCTAACAAGGGAAGTGCACCAACTCGTCTTGATAGAATCGAAATCGGTCGATTGGGCATTGTAAGGGACCCCAAGGGCTACCCAAAACTGTTTTCAAAAAGTGCCAACTTGGCTCCGTTTTCGAGAAACTGATTTGCATTCTAAGTATCACTCATAGTGGACCAATAGCAAACATCGGCAAGTTGGCCGAGCGGTCTAAGGCGCCAGCCAAAGAATGTTTTTTGACATGGTGCTGATTCGAGTCCTTTTTCAGAAAACCTTTTTGCTTTTCTGTTTGGATTCTTTCTTTATTATATCAATCTACATTAATCTTAAACCTAATAATTTTTAATTTTAATTTATTCGCTGTGTACTCTATAGATCAACTATGCAGCGCCACGATTCTCTCCTTCCAAGTCTTCTTGTCACTTGCTGCTCGTAGGAAGTGGGGCCCTATCTTGGTCACGAACTCGTCTCTCCAGCGAACTCTAGGCTTTCCTCTTCCTCGCTTCGGTCCGCGTGGGTGCCACTCAGTCAGCACCTTAGCCCATCTCCAGTTCTCCATCTCTGCCAACCGCTGACACCACACGTATTTTCTCTTAATACACTCCGTCACAACGTCCTTTAGCTTTGTTCTCTCCCGAACCCACTCGTTCGCGCGACGGTCTAGCAGAGAAACCCCAATCATAACCCTCTCCATGCGTCGCTGAGCTACCGCTAAATTGTTAAGAGAGGCCTTGGTTACTGCCCAGGTTTCAGCCGCATATGTAAGCGCAGGGAGGACGCATGAGTGGAATAACTTTTGTTTGACTTGTCGGGGAACAGTCCTGTTTTTGAAGAGATCTCTATATCGGTTGAAAGCGAAGAAACCTGCTCTAATGCGCCTTTGAACTTCCCCCCGCTGTTTTCCATCTAGGGACACTTCTACTCCAAGGTAGATAACTTTGCTGACTAGGTTAACGGTTTTCCCACCTACTGTGACGTCCCCAGGCTTAGTGGTCATTCCCAAAGTTTTTGTACCATTGACTTGAAGTCCTACCTTAGCTAGTCCACGTTCTAATTCCTTCACCATACCCTGAATTTGCCTAGAATCGTGAGATATTAGTACTGCATCATCGGCATATAACAGGTGGCTAAGGAATTTTCCGTTAATGTTAATTCCCTTTCTGTCCCATTTCATACTGCGAAAAACTTCCGCTAGTACGGCTGTGAACAGTCTGGGTGAGAGACAATCTCCCTGACGGACTCCGCGACCAACTTTAATAGGGACTTTTCGTCCGTTAACAAGTATGCTAGAACTGCTATTTTGGGCTAGGTTTTGGACGAATGATATAACCGCACTATGCACTCCCTGGGATTCTAATGCTTCAAGAATAGCCGACGTTTCTACACTGTCGAACGCTTTGGAAATATCCAAGAACAACAGGTAAATTGGTAAGTTATACTCTCTACAGTTCGAAATCACATGGTGTAGCACGTGAATGCAGTCGATAGTTGAATAGTCCTTTCGGAAACCAGATTGCTCAGGTCCTAAGGCTTCCTCAAACTTTGACTCGCACCGTTTATTGAGAATTGCGGAAAAAACTTTCTGAGGTGTGGGAAGTAAACTTATGGGCCTATAGTTTTTAAAAAAAATAATAAACTCAAACCTAATAATATGAAGCAAAATACAAATGTAAGAAAAAAATTTCTTTCTCGCATAATGGAACAGCTTGACAATCTTTCTAAAAAAACAACAGTGTCATGCGAGTGAGTCAAACAAAGAAAAGCAAAAAGGTTTTCTCAATCAGGACTCGAACCAGCACCATGTCAAAAAACATTCTTTGGCTGGCGCCTTAGACGACTCGGCCAACTTGCCGATGTTTGATATTGGTCCACTATGAGTGATACTTAGAATGCAAATCAGTTTCTCAAAAACGGAGCCGAGTTGGCACTTTTTGAAAACAGTTTTGGGTAGCCCTTGGGGTCCCCTACAATGCCCAATCGGCCGATTTTGATTCTATCAAGACGAGTTGGTGCACTTCCCTCGTAAGAGCGAATTTGGACGAAGTAGCATTGGCGACGACTATAATAGACAAAAAGTTGATGTAATATGGGGGAAAATGTTAGTATTCCTAGAGATTTTTACGAGGAGGCTGAGAGTCTGTGATAGTCACCGACCCCTGAAGTCATTGATGTGACGCAATTGGTCTGTGTTGCTTTCCTTATAAGAATGCCCGCCTGTTACAAAACAAAACGACTCTGGCTATCGAAACTGGGTCGCTAATTTCCTTAGATGCCCTAATTTCAACAAGCGATGACCCTTGGCGTTCTTTGCGGGTGTGCCGAAGGCAGAGGGAGAAAGGGACCGCGCACTTGGCACCTTCCCATCCCGTGAGAAAATAGATTTGTTTTCTTATTTTCACCTTGGTGACAATTCGAAAACCTCTTAAGACGCCGTCTCTGTATTCTCGTAATGCCTCTCCGTTTTTTATCAAGGGTCTGCGACAAGGGTGGCTACGGGCCGGGCCGGCCTGCGCTCCAAAAATTGACGACCCGGCCTGAGGTCAAAAATTCCAAAAGTTGAAAAATTTTTTTTCACGATTTATGTACGTTTCTATTGTATCTAATGTATAAAACAACTATGGCAAAAAAGTTTTGCCGTCGGGGGATCGAACTGGGGCAACTTTGGATTACCAGTCCGACCTCTTAGCTATGAAAAACATACAAAATTTATATAGGGTAGTTCGAATCCTCCTTCACACAGTATGTTCTGCACAATTAGAACTATGGTTTACAACAAACAGAACTTAAAAATAATGACTTTGAAAAGAGTTACACTTAAAAATAGATTTTCAAAAAAAAAGTGGGGCCGGCCCGTTCCTCAGATTTTCTCGGCCCGGCCCGCCCTCGCTGATCAGCCACCCTTGATCAAGGGGCTGCGGATATTAGACGCGCAACAAGTTGAGCAACGCTTTTGTGCGCCGATCAGCGGCTGGCAATATTCACTTTCAAGGCCATTGACAGATGAGTCTAATCAATAGACACATGTGACAGTCGGAAAATGAATCACAGTTTCTTCCGTGATTCCTTCCAAATAATCAAGTGACTCAATAGTTTTTCAAACCCAAAACGAGGTGTTGGCATCTGAATTTGATCCTTGCTAATTTTTTCCCATTTTCCGGGATGGTGTTAGTTTACCCCGCTCTCTATAATTAAAGGGACCATCAGCCTGCTTTTCGAAACGGAAATGAACAGTATGCTAATTGCGCCATTCCAATTGAACTGTTATTTTCCAACACCGCTCCAGGAAACGGTTGTTCACAGAATGCTTGCCAAGTCCTCATTAGCATATGATTTGCATGAGCTTGAAAAACCTTCCTTATGGTCCCTTTAAGTAAAGCAAAGTTCCCGTAACTTTCGTATAAAGTGTAGCTCTTTGGACTGTTTCTGGAGGGCTTGTAAAATCAGGCAAGACAATAGCCGCTGGCCGGCTAGTCCATTAGAGTTTACAACAGGGTGGATGTAGAACAAGGTTAACAAAGACTTCTAGAACACAGCCGAACTGTAAATTATGTTTGTTTAGTGAGTAACGAATGAGTAACGGCACGGGCATAGTTCGCAAAAGAAGGGCTGGCACGCGGGTCGAAGCGGGCCGGGCCGAGCCGAGCAAAGTGTCGGCCCGGTTTGTAAACATGTCAAATTAAAAATTCTTTAAATCGTTATTTTAGCTTACGTCAAATTTTTTAAACCCCGAAAACACTTTCATTTTACTTCTATTACACATTTAAACTAGTTTTAAGTTAGCAAAAATAAAGTGTCCCGTCCGGGACCGAATCTTGGTCGTGTGGGTGACAGTTTAAATGGTTGGTCCGAGTGGACGGGCCGGGCCGGGCCGAGGATTTTTTCAAGTCGGCCCGGCCCGGCCCGTGAGAACTATGGTCACCGCCACATGAAAATCACAGACGATGGTCCGCTGCCGTTGATGGGTTTTCGAAAATTTTCAGGTCAACTTGTTAGGAAACTGTTTGTGTAATGGACATTTATGGAAAAAAGGATTCAGATGCAAAATAAACTGTCACTTATCGGAATCAAAACAATCTATCTACATTTTCAAACAAGAGTTCAATTGCTTTCTCTAAAGTACTGCCGCAGCACTCGTACCTATTTTGTGGATAAAACCAGAATAATCCGGCCCGCCTGTGGCGGTCCTGAATATTCTGGCTGCTCGCGGCCTTCGGCCGCGAGCAGCCAGTTTTTGCCAGAGCCGCGAGCAGCCAAAAAAACAGAGAGAGAGAGTGCAGAGAAATTGGAGAGACGCAGACACGTGAAGGACCCAGCGCAATTTCACCCTGGGACACCACACACACAAACACACAGAGACCATAAGAGAAGTGTATAAGAGAGGATAACGTTAAAATTTATGGATTGGCCGGGCCGGGCCCGTCTCCAAAACCTCTCGGCCCGGCCCGACCCGGCCCAGCTCAGCCCGGCCCAGCCCGAACGGGCCCGATATCGGCCCGAGGGCCCGTTTTCAAAATCGATTGACAGGTCAAGGTGAAATTTTTGGTCATTAAGCTGTAAAATTGCCTATAAATATAAATCAGATTAATTATATAACAAAAAGATTAAAAAAAACAACATCTTAACTTTAAAATATCCTCTACAAAGACGTTTCACTACACAACATTTGCTCGATATTAGCAAGATCAGGCCGGGCCGGGCCTGGAAATTTTCTCGGCCCGGCCCGGCCCAGCCCGGCCCGTTTTAATAAATTTGCATCTTTAATTTGTGTTCCTCGACCCATCCCCTTTGTTTTTGAGTTCCCCACCCGCCGTCTTTGCAACTTGTTTGTTCAAGAGGGATTCTCTGCACGTGTTGTGTTTTTCGAAACTGTGGATCGACACGAAAATGGAAAACAGACGATCACGTGTTTCCGCCTTGAGGTCGGCTCCGCTAAATTACTAAGTTTCTATGTTTTCCTTATCTCATCGTCAGCTGAAACAAAAGGGATCCTGCGGCTTTTCTTTTTGTCATGTTTTATAAATTTTTGGACCCGTTTTCTATGGTGTGCCCTCAATTATTCGCAAAAAAACGGGCTTTTTTGGGAGCTAATTTTTTTCGTAAAATTGCATTTTTAAACAAAAATGTGCACGATTACCCAATTTTAAAGCCTATAGTAGAAGGCTGCCCAATTAAAAGGCCTAACTTTAATATCTAAATTTTAGATTTAATTTCAAGAAGCGTACCCAACGTTTAGGCTCTAAGGGTACCCAAGTTATGGGCACCAAAGTTTAGGGAATTACCGTTAGTTGAATACCTTCAGCTCAGGCTGTTTTCCAATTTTGTGGCCCCAACATTCACGATTCTTTACTCGATCAATATCCAATTTAAATTTTCAAGGCCTATACCCATTTTAAGGTCAATTTTTCGAAACTTGCACAACGCTTAAGCGCCAACCATAAAGTATCCTTTGTTAAAGTCCCCTATGTTTAAGGAATTACCCAATTTTAAGGTCAAAAGGTTAAGTCAGTTACATGACAAGAGATTTAGGCGTTTAGGCGGCGTACTTAACGTTTAGGCCTTAAAGATACCCAAGTATGTAGGTCTCAATGCTTAGGGTGGAGGGGGTTAATTATAAATTGTTAAATACCCTCAAGTTTAGGAAGCCTACCATTTTATGGCCCCCAATTCAGCGTGGACCACTCAATCAATATCCAATTTCATTACCCACTTTTAGGGTCATAGGATCACAGAGTTTAGATGCTACCATAAGGCAAATTTGCTTTTAAGGTCTGTAGTGGAGAGCTGCCAATTTTAAGGCCTAAAGTTTTAATAACTAAATGTTAGGTTCGATTTCAAAAAGCATACCAAACGTTTTGGTTCTAAGGTTACCCAAGTGGTAGGTCCCAAAGTTTCGGGAGAGACCCAATGTTTATAACCCAAAAGTTCACGCATTTCTCCAATTTAAGGGCCCCAAAATTTAGATGGCTCCAAAATTCACTCAATCCAAATCCATTTTCAGTATCCAATTTGTAGGCCTAAGGTTATGCTCATTTTTAGTGTCATTTCGTCGAAGGTAACCCAATGGGTAGGTTCTAACCATAAAAGTCCCCTTTTTGTAGGCCCCAAAGGTGGATTGCTCTGTAAACGGACCCTCCCTCTTTTTTCTGCTGCATCTGCTGCCGGTGTTGTGCAAAAGTTAAGCCGTCTGCGCGGGGGGTGGGGGGTACTTCCAAAACAGACCCAGTATTATATGACCCGCATTACACTCCGAAAAAATGCACAAACAAAAGCTGAGCTACAATCAAGCCGCTTTCATAACCAGCTATCGATTATCTTTATTTTCCGCAATGACCTTGAAGGATTCATATGGGCAGCTGCTGATGGGCGTGTCAATCTGTTGCTTAACTTGGCGCACGTGTCTCATAACCACATTGACCCCAAATAATCGACTACACCATTTTTTTCACTTACAATCGAATAGTTTTGACCTATTTCAAATTGTAATTATTCAAAATTTCAGTGTTCAGGATGTTTTGCCCTGCTCTTCAGATTCCACGCAAAGTAAGTTACAATTTTTGCTGTGTTTCGTCATTATTAATTAGGGCTTCTTTTAAAATGTTGTGGCAATTTTTGACCAATTTGGGGCCGCATTGAGAGGAAATTTAGAAATTTAACGTATTTTTATTTACGAAATTAGAATTTTGGTATTACTCAATAATGGCAATATTAATCCTAAAACATTGACTTTAGTGACACTAAGTTCTTAAAGAAATCGCCAGGTTTTCCCTATTTGAAACTCAAATTTCACCTATTTGATTTATGTTATTTCCAAGCATCCAACAAGAAATAAGGATATCTTGACAATATGTTTCTGGGCATTGTATTTCTTAAATGAAATGAAGGACTCCTGCAAAACTCAAAGTCGACAGTTTTTGAGTTTTGAATTTCGGTCAGCTAAAGTTGAAAATATTGATTTATGCCGACTTTTGTCACCAAAACCTCTTATGCGTCTTTAAAGAACTCGTCAGGGGCCTTTTCCAAATAGCATGCTAATCAGGGCTTGGCAGGGATTTTGCGCATAACCGTTGGCTGGTGTGGTGTTCGAAAAAATGATTTTAATTGAAATGACCTGATTTGCCACCCGTTCATTTCAAATCAGAAAAAACTCTTGACGGACCCTTTTTTACATACACACGGTTTATTCTCTAGGGATCTACCCTGAACCGCCAGAATGAATCACTGTTGTCGACTTCAATTCCACGAAGTTGACTTGGTAGTTCCCATTCTCCTTTGATTCGGCTCCAAATGCCTCCTGACCAAGTTGCTGGTACAGCTATCCTTGGGGGAAGCAGCTTCTTCTCATGGTCCTGGGACGATCGGGGAACTGTAGACGACTTCGGTGATCCATTTGGTTGGAGCTACGTCCTCACGGGGCTCCACTCCCGCTTGAGGACGGGCAATCCAGGCCCGGTTGGGAGAGCGGCGAAGGGACCGACCGCACGGCCGCGCGACACGCAGGAAAGTCCCTTTAAACAACAGTAATATTCGCTGACAAGGAAGCTTGGCACGCATACTTGTATTTTACAGCAATACGTTTGTATTCAATGGGTGGGGCGCCACTACGCCTGTTTTCCCACGATATGGCCCTCGCCGCAAGAAAAACGGAGGAGTCATTCCTTTCCCACGGCCCGAGTTGTATGCCATTGTCTCATTTGAATATCATCCCCCACTCTTCTCCGTTTATCATTAGAAGATAATTTCTAGGGGTTTGTTGTTTTAAAGATTATATAAACGGTGAAATTTTTTGAAAACCAGGAGGGTACGCGTGCCTACGGCGCGCACCCTCTTGGTCTGCGGCCGCACCGACCGCTCAATTTCTCGAAAACACGGAATTTGCGACCCAAATATATACGTTTGCATGATCAGCGAATGTTTCTTTCTAAATTTAGCCAATGTTTTAAAACCCACCTGATTGCCCCTTTAATCATAATTTTTTATGCCCCTGGGCCTAAACCTGTTTTCTGATTCATTGTTCCTTCCCATGCAATCGTCTTCTGATCTCTGTCGTCAGTCTTTTTCTTATGTGTCATCCGATCGGGAGCGTCTGTGCCGCGTTGTACCATCGCGGACTTATTCGTCACCTCAATCGGGAAAAGACAGGACACTTTTCTGAAACTTTTCCTTTGATACCGATACTCGCAGGAAAATTTCGCGCATTCTGCAAGAGATATTACGCTAAGCAGCGTTATCCTCTCAGCTAATCGAAACAAAGAGAGCTGGCGGCCTTCTCGGGTTTCCTTTCACACATGTTCCGTGCTTAGATTCTTCTTTTAGTGATACCGACTTGGCGGAAAGGAGTTTTCCTCACATTGATTTTGCGCAAAGAACGGCCGCCACTTGCGCCGCCGGCTACCGTAATCCTTCAAAAAGGCGCCGCCAGCCTCTGCTTGCGCGCACGAAAGGCGCGGTTTTGAAAGAATGAAAAGGCTGAAAAAGAACTATGGAACCTTTTGAAAACAGATGAATACATTACTCTCCTTCAAGGGACGGTCAGGGGCCTTTCGGTTCTTGAAAACTTAAAAGCCATTTAGAACTAAAATTACAACCAAATTTTAAAATTCCACAAAGAAAATTTTGATCAAGTGCCAGCCTGCAGCCGTTTATTATCGCGGTCTTCGGCCGCCTCAGCCCGCTTCGCGGCCTTACGCGCATTTCCGCCTGCGCTCGGGACAGCCGAAGGCCAAGAAAAGCTTGTTTACCGTGGGTAGAAAAAACCTTTGCAATATAATTTATGTCCTACCTATCCCCGTTTTTCTAAATTGCCATTTTTCGCCTCCCAGCTTAAAAAAGACACAAAGAGAGACTCGGACGAATAAAGTGTATTTTTAATTTTCATAATTGAGTACATTTTCAGGAACGCTTTCCGCACCCAGTTATCATTTACGACCAAGAGGGGACAATGAAAAAGAACAAAGCAAGGGAAGAAAAAAACGCCAGAAGGCATCAGCAGCTGGAAGCGCTTCAGCATTTGGAAGCAGTACCGCCTCCCGTCCAAGCGCCAGCAGCACCTCCGCCTCCCGTAGTTCCAGCTCAGCAGGTTGCTCGAAACGTGTCTGGAGAAGTGTCTGGTAGGAAGAAGAAACGGAGGGCCAACACGACGAAAAAGAGGAGTAGGAGAGAGGAGAGAGTGGGAATTGTGTGAGAAATCATAACATGAGTCGTTTAGGGCAAAATGAAGCTTCCGATTCAAGAGGTTGAAGAAGGGGCATCATTGCAGAAGCCGGCTGGAGAGACTACAAAAAAGAGGAGACGAAGAGACGACCATGAGAAGATGGTATGATATGTCTCTCTCTGTCTCTGTGTCGGTCTCTCTTCCCCTCTGTCTCTCTCTGTATCTCTCTCTCCCTGCATCTCTCTCGATTGCGCGCGCCAGGGTAACCCACGGCTTTTCGACCAAATCCCGAATCCCTTCAAAATGTAATTCTTCTTCCAAATATTGTTTTCACCTAACAATTGTGTTTGTTTGCAACGCCGAACTCTCCCAGCATTTCTTTTTTCACAAAGGCGACTTGTTTGTTCCAAAATTGGCCATCCCGCGTTGCGAAATCCTGCGAATCACAATGGGAAAGAGACGATTGAATGTTATTATTCTCAAGACTTCATATTTTTATCCTTTTTTTATAATTTGGTTGTAGATGCTGCATTCTGAGGATTACAACACTGAAGAGCCCGCTGAAGTAATGCCAGTTTTGCCTGTTGAAGTTGAAGTCATTTCTCACCAGGTTAGTGGAAATTTGTACAACTTGCTTGAAAATATCGCTTACTTTCAAATTTCCCAACAACAACAAAAACAACAAATAACAACTTCAGCATATAAGAAAATTATCTTTCAGGAGGACTCCATTTCCAACGATAATCACATCGAAGAGCCGGATGAGCCCATGCCTTCTCTTTGTCTTGAAGAATCTACTCCGCTGGTTTCTGGAAGAAGGTCCAAGAAGAGAAAGCACAATAGACAGAAGAGACATGTTGAGGTTCGTGCCACTTGAAAGTGCGCACGCACACGCACACGCACACGCACACGCACACGCACACGCACACGCACACGCACACGCACACGCACACGCACACGCACACGCACACGCACACGCACACGCACACGCACACGCACACGCACACGCACACGCACACGCACACGCACACGCACACGCACACGCACACGCACACGCACACGCACACGCACACGCACACGCACACGCACACGCACACGCACACGCACACGCACACGCACACGCACACGCACACGCACACGCACACGCACACGCACACGCACACGCACACGCACACGCACACGCACACGCACACGCACACGCACACGCACACGCACACGCACACGCACACGCACACGCACACGCACACGCACACGCACACGCACACGCACACGCACACGCACACGCACACGCACACGCACACGCACACGCACACGCACACGCACACGCACACGCACACGCACACGCACACGCACACGCACACGCACACGCACACGCACACGCACACGCACACGCACACGCACACGCACACGCACACGCACACGCACACGCACACGCACACGCACACGCACACACGCACACACGTACGCACGTACGCACGCACACACGCACACACGTACGCACGTACGCACGCACACACGCACACACGTACGCACGTACGCACGCACACACGCACACACGTACGCACGTACGCACGCACACACGCACACACGCCAAGTATGCAATTTCGCTTTCAGGAGACCCAAGTGCTCGCGGAATCAAGGCCTTCCCTATTACCTGAAGAGTCCACGCCACAGGTTCGTGAAAGAAGACGTAGGAAGAGAAAGAATCATGGACAGAAAGTAGATCTCGGGGTTAGTTAGAGCACGTATTCAGCAGAATCTGTGTATTTTGTAAGAAGCTGAGAGAGACGTTTTCAGTCTATCGCTCCTTTCTTTTGGCCATTTTGTATTTCGCTTTCAGGAATTCCCTTCGAATCACGATCTCACCGAAGAACCCGTCGAATCCACGCCAACACTGTTCCCTGAAGCCTCGACTCCGCAGATTCCCGAAAAGAGACGTAAGAAGAGAAAGCGAAATGGAAAGAAAGCAGATGCAGAGGTTAGTTGAAGTTTGTCCAACATTCTTAAAAAATACTCCCTTTTTAACTGGCTTAGGGTGGCGATACGTAATGAAGAGGTACTGCCAAAAGCGCCAAATCATCATATGGCGTCTGTGTCCCAAACTGTCCTCATCTGTTAGGTAACGTCTGATGTGACAGTCTGGGCAACACATGCGACTACCAGTGGGGCGCCGGCGGCGTCCTTTAATAGGCGTATGATCACCCGCACATGGAGGATCAGCCGCCAATCGACTTTAGTTAGCCAACACCAGCACCATGCTTATTGACGAAAACAATACATGAACCAAGAAAGCATAGCTTTTTCTCTGCTTCTGCGCGATTTGCAAGCTATTTCCGCCTGCGTACCGCACGAATGGTGCATTAAGGGCGTTTTTGGCAGATTGTCGATTTGGCAGCATCTATAGAACAGCCAACGGTCCAAATTTGATTCAGGTCGGAACTTCCACCTTGCAGTCTTTCTCGACCCTTCCTATTGTTTTCCTGTAGTAACAGAAAGTCGAGCTACTAGGTAGGGCAAGTACCCCACTCCGGGATTAACTCATTGCGTAATCCGCGGACCAGATGTGTACTGTGTACACCTAGGGCCGTTTTTGAAATGTTGAAATAGCCAAATATTGTATGGCAGTCATTTGTTGCGCTTATTCTTACTTTTCTTCTCGCTGAAGGTTTTGTAAGAGCTGCCTGAGGGAAACACCGCATGAATCACCCGACTTTTCAGCCATAGACTGGCGCAGGGTGACACAAACGGGATATGTCATCAAGGAACGATGATGAGACATAAACATTCCCACAGTCGCAAAAACTCTGCGAGTGACATTATCCATTGCGGCAAGCGGCTTATCGTCTGCGTTCAATCAAAACACAAGGCTGGCGGCCTTCTCGGGTTTCCTCCACATGTGTTGCCTGTTTATTTCCTTCCTTTCGGGTCACCGCTGATCGGAAAGATGCTAGCCACCCAAGATTGGGAGAGTTTTGCAGGAAAGCGGGGGTTTTTGTTAGGGACCGCAGGGGCGGCTCGGCGTGGGCCTCCCGAAATCTAAAGGCGCCCTGACAGATTCGAGTTGCGGCCTTTAATCCAAAATTGGGGCCCAAAATCGGTCAAGAACATCCCCACGTCCCATATAAAACGAAAAAAAAAATGGTGTTCAGAGGGTACACAAGTGAATTTTTTCCTTAAGATTCATGTTTAATCCAAAAGTTTTAATAGCAAAAAGAGCTCTTTTCAGAAGTCGCGCAGGGACATGGACGAAGTTTTTCACCCGGATGGAAAGTGTTCATTTGTCTACGTTCCTTCTATGCACCAATTGGTAGGAATCAGAGCCATATTTCAATTTCAATCTGCAATTTGCAGATGAGAGTGAAATTTAAAATCCTTCCGGAAAAATCGACATCAGATGAGTCTAAACTAATGGCCAATTCGAGAGCCGGCAGCTCGGCGGAAGTTGTTGTTCCCGTCGATTTAACCCCGGAGAAGGTAAGAAGCAAACTTGAAATTCCAATCTATGTTAGGCATTTTTTTGCAGATGCGACCCAAAGTTTGACACAATTTGAAGTTTTCAGACTGACTCTTCAAAGGCACAGGATGGGCCTTCCCCTCCTTTAACTCCCGAAGACCTCGTGAAACTTGTCCAGGATTCTCCGCCAGTTAAGAAACGAAGATTGGATACGTCAGAGGTGAGCAGTTTCAAAATGAGGGGTGAATTTCAAAAATTGTCTCTTTCAATCTAGAAAGTCATGTGAACTTTTTAAAGGGGTCATGTGAACTTTATAAAGGGGCGAACAGGGGGATTTCCCAGTCGTAAAAAAATTTCAATTTGAAATGCGACGGGCTGCGCACTGCAGACTACCCATCCGAGGCGTTGCATTGGTTTGGGAACAGCGCGCGAATATCTCGCTGAGAGACGCAGACGACGAGAGCGCTATACAGAACATGTAAATAATTCATAATCCTTTTTTTAAACTGTTTATCTTCAGGAGCCCAAAATCTTCGAAAATTTGGAATTTGCTTAGAAATTCGCAGTTTTGCCTTTTTTGACTGCGAAATGAAGCGAAAACGCTTTTATGAGAAATTTTCAGGCTGTTTCCGCAAGCAAGCAGAACATTCCCAGCACCCCTTCCACTCCTGAAGAAGATTCTAAACTGATCCACGATTCGCCGAGAAGCGTGAATAAATTTGAGGTGAGTATTCAGTTTTGAATCACCTCGACTATTCACGAGGGAACCTATTTTGGTCAGTGTGGCCAATTGAAACGAGGAACACATTTTTGGATAGCCCTAGGTATCCCATTTATCCGTTTCCGAATCCGAATCGGTTTTCAAAATCTGCTGAGCGCACCTGGGAGCCGAAATATTTCAACTTTTGTTTTTGGAGGATTAGCATTGCAACCTGATTTTGAATATATCACATCGGTTGATGAAAGCTACAAATGTGGTTCGGTGGTATAGTGGTTAGCACGCGGGGCTCCTTAGTTTGTAGGGATGGTTCGAGTCTAAAGTTTTATAACTTTTTGCATCACCATTTCATTTTTAGGCTGATTCTGCTAAGAAGAGGGATACAGCTCGCTCTCCTATCACTCCCGATGAGTGTTTGGAACTTGGCCTTGATTCCGTGCCAATGGAGAGAAGGACGATGGCTGAATCTGAAGTAAGTAGTTTTCAAACGAAGTGAATGTTGTAAGATTCACCCTTTTCCTTTCCCTCCCTTTAATTGGTGAAATATTGGGTGCGGGCTCATGCTAACATGGATAACACCACAAAATCAGCGCAAATGTATGAATTTTATGGTAAAACGGCAACTTCATCTTCAAAGGCAAAAACACAGTTCAGCCGAAATATTTTTCATCGGCAAGCACGCAAATTGGAATTATCCAGTTTTAGGTGTAAAATGTCTATTTTTCAAATCAACATTTGAGCCTTCTTGAAGCGAGTTACAATTTTTTACTGTATCCCAAGCAACAGTAACCTCCATGATCCCAAAACGAGGGGAATTGCTTTCAGGGATCTGATTACAGTTATTTTTAAAAATTTAATCCATTTTAAAAATAAAGTCTCACAACCTACTTCGATGAGCTCTAGTTCAATAAAAATTGGTTGTCTTAAAACCACCATTTGAAAAAAAAGCGAAAGTATTATGTTTTCTCTTCGTTCTCTTAATGCCCGCTATGCGCAAGTTATGTGTGCACAATATCGACCGAAGCGGCCGGCCGAATCGGGCACAGCGATGTTTTTCAGCCATCGGCTACAGTAATCCTTCAATGCGGCCGCGCCGAAGCAGCTGCGCCTATCAGCCGCAATTCATATACGGCTCGAAGAAAAGCCACTTGTACGAAAAACAGTGTAATTTCGTAAACGACCAATTTGTGTGAAGAAGGAATGAATAGCAACTAAACAAACAATTACCAACCATTTTTATTCAATTGCTGTTTTGCATCACACCAGAATTCATAGCATAGATCCGATACGGGTGGCAGCGGCCTTCGGCCGCCTCAACCTCAAACGGTAATGGGCCGTCGGCCGCTAATGTAGGCGGCCCGTGGCCGCTTTGGTACGCAAAGGTGCGCCGCCTTCGGCCGCTCATGGAGGCGGGTGGGACCGCATAGATACAACTTCCAAATGTTTATAAGACATTACATACACACGGTTTATTCTCTAGGGCCGTTCCCTGAACCGCCAGAATGAATCACAATTGTCGACTTTCAATCACTCGATGTTGACTTGAATGTTTCCATTCTTCTTTGATTCGGCTTCAAATGCCTCCTGGCCAAGTTGCTGGTACAGCTCTCTTTGGAGGAAACAGCTTCTTCGTAGGTTCCTGGGACGGTCGGGATACTGTAGACGACTTCGGTTATCCATTTGGTTGGAGCTACGTCCTCATGGGGCTCCACTCCGGCTTGAGGACGGGCAATCCAGGCCCGGTTGGAAGAGCGGGAAAGGGACCGACCGCACGGCCGCGCGAGACGCAGGAAAGACTATAAGACATTAAATGTTTTAAAACCTACTAGAATGTCTCCAACCTATGAGAAATTTGTTTCAGATGATCTCCGGTCAACTTGATGAACCCTTCAATGAAGCTTCTATTGGAATGGAACCCGGAGCTGCTATCCAGGGCAATGGAACTAAAACCACGCCTTTGTTCCAGTACGACCAGGTTGGTATACCAGTTGGTGAACCAGTTAGAATGCGCTTATATGCTTATATGCTCTCTTTCTCACTCTCACTGTCACTCTCACTCTCACTGTCACTGTCACTGTCACTCTCACTCTCACTCTCAATCTCACTCTCTGTCTCACTCTCACTCTCTGTCTCTGTCTCTGTCTCTGTCTCTGTCTCTGTCTCTGTCTCTGTCTCTGTCTCTGTCTCTGTCTCTGTCTCTGTCTCTGTCTCTGTCTCTGTCTCTGTCTCTGTCTCTGTCTCTGTCTCTGTCTCTGTCTCTGTCTCTGCCTCTGTCTCTGTCTCTGTCTCTGTCTCTGTCTCTGTCTCTGTCTCTGTCTCTGTCTCTGTCTCTGTCTCTGTCTCTGTCTCTGTCTCTGTCTCTGTCTCTGTCTCTGTCTCTGTCTCTGTCTCTGTCTCTGTCTCTGTCTCTGTCTCTGTCTCTGTCTCTGTCTCTGTCTCTGTCTCTGTCTCTGTCTCTGTCTCTGTCTCTGTCTCTGTCTCTGTCTCTGTCTCTGTCTCTGTCTCTGTCTCTGTCTCTGTCTCTGTCTCTGTCTCTGTCTCTGTCTCTGTCTCTGTCTCTGTCTCTGTCTCTGTCTCTGTCTCTGTCTCTGTCTCTGTCTCTGTCTCTGTCTCTGTCTCTGTCTCTGTCTCTGTCTCTGTCTCTGTCTCTGTCTCTGTCTCTGTCTCTGTCTCTGTCTCTGTCTCTGTCTCTGTCTCTGTCTCTGTCTCTGTCTCTGTCTCTGTCTCTGTCTCTGTCTCTGTCTCTGTCTCTGTCTCTGTCTCTGTCTCTGTCTCTGTCTCTGTCTCTGTCTCTGTCTCTGTCTCTGTCTCTGTCTCTGTCTCTCTGTTTTTGCTGATCATCTGAGAAACAATCAATGTTTAGGTGGACCCTTACTTGTTAGAGCCCGGAGACGACACGGAGACTATTCCTGCTGTAAGATACCTTTTTGCGTAATGTAACTGTATGTTTCAGTATTTCTCCGACCAAGAACTAGGGGAAGACGAACCCATTGAATCAACAAAGCCGTGGGAGCGTCAGCACACTCCCTGTAGGAATGTAAGTATTCTGAATCTAATCATCAGACCACCTGAAAGACGTTCACCTCATGCAGAAAACTATTCAATTTCCTTTCTTGAAGCAAAATGAACAGAAATAAGAGCGCCTGAATTTATGGCGAAAATATCGATTGAATACTGCCGTCTCTCGATTTTCCGCGCTCTCTCGCCTTTCTCTGCCGTGTAACCGTGCACCCTTTGCATTGCTCGGCCGTGAAACTGTGCACCGGTTGCAGTCCAAATCATATAAAAGGGTTTGTATCAGAATCATGGAAACGACATCTATCCAATGAAAATTAATCGAAATTGAAAAATGGTTTTTAGAAGAATCACATATTTTTGCTCTATAATATTTTTCTCGCACTATAAAGTCCCTTTCAGACCTCTGAAGCACCTGAAGTAGGCTTTCCTGCTGGTCTGGATACCGATTCTCCAATTAATATCCAAATTGCTGATGTGGTGAAAACATTGCTCGAAAAGCCGGTAGGCTAATCATGGTTGGCCATTCTGATTTCCCACGGTTTAGAACTTTGCCCCTCTCCGTTCGTTGATGTCATCTACGAGCACTACCAAAGCGCGAAATTCATTTATTCCACCAAAGACCGAGCTCCAGAGAGAAACTGGAAACAACCTTCAGCCGAAATCAAAAAGGAAGTATGTTCGGAAACCAATGGCTAGTTAATTCGCACGTTTTTAAAGAACTCTTGTATATTTCAGGCTGTATCAGGAAACTGTGGTCTTCCACTGGCCTCATTTGGTACTTCTTCTGGCCTGAGTCTGCCTTCTGGAATCAAAGAAACCTCCTCAAATCAGTTTTTCGACTTCCAGAACGATCAGGTTTGTATATAGGCATGTATGCTCGTAAAAAAACGAGCAAAGCAATGACATAAGACATACGGCTCGCGGAGGTGGGCAGTTTCAGTGTGTCAGCTGTTTACAAAACAATCTGAACAAGATTGCTTTCCCAGACTAGACTGTGCGGCAAACTGCAATATTTTAAAATTCGTGTTTCCCACAAATCTTTTCTTCTCAAATCGTTGCGGGACCAAATTTGTTCATTAAATTTCCAATTGAAAAATCTTTCCGACTCTAGTTCTCCGTTATTTCTGGATTATTAAAAGTTCTAAAACGGAACCCACGTTGTAGGGGAGTGGTAACGTTCTCGCTTGTAGAACTCGCGACCCCGGGTTCGAATCCGCCGTTCGATATTTTGTTTTACATGCATGCCACCAACTATATAATATGTCGTACAATAAGTCCGTGGCAAAAATATCGATTGAATATTGGGCGACTCTGACGTCTCTCGATATCCAGCGCTCTCTCGCCTTTCTCTGCCGTGTAACTGTGCACCCTTTGCCATACGACCAGGTTTGTACATAGGCATGTAAAAAAGGGACCGTCAGGGACCTGTTGCAAATTTGGCTCATGTGAAAGAAAAAAAACAGCTGATTAAATTTTCTATAAACACCGCGATGTAGGCTCCGAATATGGCTCGTTGGGACAAAATATTTTACTTATTCATCATTAAAATAGTTTTTTTTCGGTTACCTACAAAACTGGTTTTAGAAACATGAAATAATATAGTATGAAAAATCATATGAAACAAAATTGCAAAAGGCCCCTGACGGTCCCTTTAAGAAAATGATATACTCATGGGGGACCTCAGAGAAAACCGTCAATGTCTGAGGCCATCCTTGATACCTACCTTACATAATCTTTTTAGTTCATCCAGCCGTCAACTTCGAACTCTACCGTTCCCGAAGCCCCTTCTACCGAGGCGCTCCTCGACCAGCTGAGAGCACTTTTCCATGTTGCTCCGAAAAGAAAATCCACAAGGAGGGCAAAGAAACAGGTTAGCTCTTATGAACTTCTTGGAGCATTCTTTGATTTTTCTTTTCAATGAAAAGATATTCCATAAAGAGTTGGGAAATCGGTGAATTGCATTTTTTGTTTGAATTCCCGTACGCTTTTTTTGGCTTGGTTGGAGCAAAGTTAGAGTGCCCTCTTGAGTAATCAATTTTTTCAATAGCCATTTTATGTACGTATCCGGAAAAAAAGTATTTTTATGATGAATAAGGCAATTATTTTGTCCCCACGGCTTTCAGCCAATGGGCCTAAATGGAGCCGACCACGCGGTGTTTACAGAAAAGTGTGCGCAAATCGGCAAAAACTTTCTTTGCGGAAATTCAAAGCTGGCTTTATTTGGCTTAACGTTTTACCCTATTTTGAATATTCACGCACAAAACAATTGCCGTAAAAACAATAAAAATGAATCGACGTATAACTGTCGCCAAATTGGAATCATGCCAATAAAATTAGAATGTTCCAGTGATCCTCTGTTGACATTGAAGTTCGTAGTCTAATCAGTAGATGACAGAGCATGATTTGCACATTTTCCGCAGTTAGCATATGATTTCACCGGTGCACGGTTACACGACCGAGCAATGCTAATGATGCACGGTTACACGGCAGAGAAAGGCGAGAGAGCGCGGGGAATCGAGAAACGCCAGAGTAATTAATCGATAATTTCGCAAAAGCGCTAATAACTCGGTCCAAAATAGGGGTACTTTTCTAAATCAGAAGAATGATGTCTGCCCAGGTATCCCAAAACCAGGAAATTCTTAGCAGTCCTTTAAACCTAAACGTTATGAGAACTTTTCAGGACGCCTCCAAGGTTGGCCCAGACATTCCAATGAAGCAGCCGGCTTCGAAGCCCCCTCGAAACTGCCACGGCCGGCACAAAATCGCGGAAGTATGTATGAAAACCAATTTTGTAGTATTTTTATAGCAGTTTCGATAATTAACAATCTCATTTCAGCCCGTGGATCAAGACGCCCACGAAAGGGCTGAGTTGCTGAGGCCGCCTGCAATTTCATCGCTTGGAAATTGGGTTCTCCACAACTATTCAAGCTGCTTTGGATAGAAAGTCGCACATTTTACATATTATAGATATTCAATTGCACGATTATACTGGAAAAGTTACATAAAGATGCCCCATTTTTTACGAGTTTAGTTTACTGAATCGGCCTACAACCGTCTCGAACTCTAGTTAGATGTGCAGGTTCTTCCAAAACTGGGATAAGAATACGGTACCTGGTTGAAATTGACGCTACAGTAACCTACTGCAAGACTACCGTATGCGAGACTACCGTAATCCGCAACAGTGGCGACGAAACAGCACACAAGAGACTACAGTAACACCTGGTAGAGTCTACAGTAATCCACAGTAGCAAAAGAGACTATACCGTAACCAGTTATACCAAGACGTTTAGAACAGTGTTTAATACAGTAGCGCACCATAATCGATATCGTAACCGAATTTATGCAGTTTTTCGTGGTGGTGATCTCCACAGTGCCCCAGGCAACGTTTAATACAGTGGGCAAAACTGCAGTAACCCGATCGATTGAAACTATCGTTTTGTGCCCTACGTGACTGCCAGAATTATGTTCGAAAACATAGACTGTAGCCTCAGCTGTGTCCGGAAAAACAAGAATTCTGTCGAAGATGTTGTTGTTTTTGTCACCAGCTAGCACCAAGCGACGCCACCAGACGGCGTGTCTCTTTGTGCCAGCTGGAGATAAAAACAGCTGGTTAAATGCCATTTCAGAATGGAAGGAAAAGACAGGGCAAATAGAGCGTATTCGTGCCGTCTAGACTGTAAAAAAGTTTACCACAGCTTGTCGGCAAGCATGGCAACGGGTCGGCCCGCTTCCAAAATTTCTCACCTCTCTCGGGCCGGCCCGAAATTTTACCTGGGTGTTGGCCAAACGTGTCTTCGCGAAAAAAAAGCCGCTTTTCTCTGCTGCTCGGTTCACTCTTACCGCCGGAATATTCCTCGAGTGTTTCACATTTTTGACAGAACGCCAATTTCACCATTACTAGGAACCCTTCCTCGATGTGTATCACATTTTGTTGTAACGAAAGGTCTGCCAGGAGAAGTAGCCCATTGTTGGATTAACTCCTTGCGCAATAAGCGGACCAGACGGAAACTTCTGCGGGGACACTGGGGAGCAGCTGTTGCGCGCAGACACTGTGCGATTATTTGGCCCATAATTTGACACCAGTAAATAAAAACACGCCGATTGTTTGACATTGCCCAGGGTGTGACATGGCTAATAATTCTGAAGAATACTAACCTGTTTCGCCCTCTTTGCCGGTTTTGCCGTTTGGCCCTGCAAAATGTTTTGACGATAGGATCAAAGACAAAGAGAAGTGTGAGATGGAGGATGAATCACTCAATATGTTTATGCTTAAACTATGACCAATTCGCACAAAAGTGGCTATAAACATAACAGTAGCATGAACATCCTATGATGTGCCGATTCGCATGGTGTAATGCCTCTTGTAAACTTTGAATTTTCGTGGTTGTTATGGTATGATTCTGAATAACGGAATACGATTTGGCTTTCCTAAAGTTACTAAAGATCTGCGGTTATTGCATCGCACCGCAAAAAGTTGTTACAGCCGCTTGATATTCAAATTTTCTCGGTCTCTTAAAGGGGTAGTATGGCGGCTTTTCATTTCATTTTCGATCAGCTACGGTCGGAAATTATGCGAATCAATTATGCTAAATTACCTCGCACCCTCCCCTTTTCCACCGCTCTCTCAGTAAATTAAAATGAAATTCGAATCATTAGCATGCCTTGTGAATGTCGGACACGCAGGGCGTACTGCCCGTCTACAAATCTGTAGACGGAACCCCGTTTTTGACGACTTTGAAGCGGATTTTCTCGAAAACGCGAAATTCGCGACCCAAAGTCGTATACTTTTTCATGATCAGCGAATTTTTCTTCCTGAATTTAGCCAATCTTGTAAAACCCGCCTGACTGTCCCTTTAATTAGAGACCGCGAGTGCAAGAATGCACTGAGGAATAATGATGCGTCCCTGGCGTACCAAATTTTGTGTAACGTTATATGATCCGTTTTGTCATAATCAAACTCTGTGCTGCCAAGACAAGTAGCAGGCTGCCAAGACTCTGTTGGATTAACTCCTTGCGCAATTAGCAGACCAGACGGAAAGTTCTGCGGGGACACATCGGAGCAGCTGTTGCGCGGGAGACAGTGTGTTATTATTAGGCAATCATTGACACCAGTAAATGAAAAATCGTGCACTAGTCAATATTAAACGATTGTGTGAAACTGCCCGAGATTGTGGAATTGTTAAAAATTCAATTCCTAACGAATATGAACCCGTTTCGCCCTCTTTGCCGGTCTTACCGATTGCCGCGCAAAATGTTTTGATGATAGGATAAACAACAAAGAGAAGTGTGGGATGGAGGATGAATCACTCAATATGTTTATTCGTAAACTATGACTAATTCGCAAAAAATTGGTTGTAAACATAAGAGTGCATGAACATCCTATGATGTGCCGATTCGCATGGTGCATGCTCTTGTAAACTTTGAATTTTCGGGGTTGTTATGGTATGATTCTGCATAACAGAATACGATTTGGCTACTGTTACCAAAGAACTGCGGTTGTTAAATTCCACCCAAAAAAAGATGAGAGCCGGTTGATTTTAATAGTTAGAGATCGCGAGTGAAAGCCCGCACTGAGGAATAATGAGGCTCCCCCTGGTATACCAAAATTTGTGTAACATTACATGATCCGTCTATAAGTAACAGCGTAGTGTTTCACTTTGCCACCCCTAAATACATTTTGGCCTACCACTGACTGGCATGGAGGACGGGGGAAAAGTCTCGAAATTGGCTGAAGTTTGACCTGCTCAATCACTTACAACCGTTACAATTCTGCGATGTCTGTTATGATGTAGTGGCCTTTCTGCGGGACCCCACGTACACTACCTCCGAGTGCGAGAGTGAGATCTGCCGCAAGCCGAGTTGGACGTTCCGTCAGTGCCTCCTTCGTCTAATGATGAGCGGCCGTAGTCATGAAAGTTTGCGGCCGCAGGCCACCTGATTGAGCTGTTGAAGGCTGTGTGTTTGCGGGTACGACAGTCGGTTATCGTTTGGTTGACAGCATGAGAGTACGCGTTATTTGGGGAGCTCAGAGTTTACTTCCCAAAACTGAACATATATGGAAATATCAGCTGTGCCAATCGGTCGTATATAGCTAGCAAAACCGTTTGCAAAGCCAAAACCTGACCCGCGAAATATCAAAACGCTCGTTAGCCAGTCTGAACTTTACGTATATCTCCTTTAAATAACAATTCATTCAGTTTTTTATAGGTTATATCTTTTCGCCCTTTCCCGTGCCCTTTTCAGATGCTTTTGTCAGCGACAAATGGACGAATGCGGGCGGGAGGGGGAGGGGGCGTGGCCCTACGGTGAATGGAGCCCTCTGCTGTTAATCGCACTGTCTTGTGTCCCTCTTGTCAGTGTTTTGTCTCTTCAAGCATTAGACGCCCCCTAAGTTATAAGTGATACGAGACGAACTTTTAGCCAAGTATTCTCAAAAAGCGAACGACCTCACCCTATCCGCCCTTCAAATAGGAAATTCAATGCATTTCGAAACATTGAGCGGTAACACAAAGGCTATAGGTAATGTTGGTTTAGGAAAATGTCCTAATTTGCAAACACTTGGGTCCCACAGCGAAAAAACGTATACATGAGTATTTTTCTCTCAAAATTTCATCGAAAGTCAATATTTTCCTTTATACTCATGAGATTCACATATTTTTCGAATTCTACCATATCATGTGTGAAAAATGGTATATATGTAGTTCCAATTCTGTAGGTGGTATCGATTCATGAAAAATTGGTCAGAAAGTAAACTATTACTACACTTTACGTACGAACGATACCAAAAAAGTTGATCGTTGTCTGGAATTCCAACGTTGTTGGAGACCTAATATAGAATTTTCTTAGAATTTCGTGCTTTATAGTTAAGAAAAATTGAAAAAAAATTCTGTTTCTTCGAACTTCCTTTCTTCCTTTCTTTGGGTCCTTGTATTTTTTTGGGGCCCTCAGCGAGAAACGCGCACCTGTGTGTCTAGACCAGGATTTTGGGAGGATCATATTTTCTTGAACAAAATATTGTGAGGTGGCGTGGCTTTCGATGTAATATAACTCCCAAGCGTATTGCCAAGTTTCTTCGTGGCTTTTGTAGGCTACGATCTGTACGTTTTTCAAAAACAAAAAAATACTATTGCGCCATTTTCCAAAGGTATCCTCCGTGAAGTTTCAAATGTTTCGATGACTTTTCAACTCCCCCATTAGCTTACTATTTCAAGGATTAGGTGTTTACTTATGAAAACGCATGCTCAGAGTGTTTTTTTTCCAGTTAGAAGTTTTGCGTTGGGTCCCGCAGGGAAAAAAGCGCTAACTGCGGAAACACGACGATTTTCTGTGAGCGATTGATTTTCTCGAAAGTGCCTTATGTTTTAAGTAAACTGTATTTTGATTCATTGTCAGTGCTTTCTCATCCCCTGGTAAAGAGCGTCAAAAATTTATCGCCAAAAGAAAATTTGATTCCTCCCCTTTACGTACGAAATTTAGAGCCTTTGTTAAAAAAGCGGCTGTTTTTTATCCGAATGTTGTAGGCGACATTATTTTATTTGGCATTTCGTGCCTTCGATCTTAGAAAAAATCTGGGCATTAAAAACCATTCCCTGGGTCTCGCAGCGAAAAAACGTTGCACCTGCATGTCTAGATCTGGGTTTTTGAGAGGATCTATTTTCTTTTGCAAATGTGAGTCCTTGCGCTTTACAAAAACGCCCAATCTCCTACTGTCAGCGACGCTTTTCCAAACTGTATGCATTCGAGCAATTTCCAGAATTATTCTCTCAGAAGTTTGAGTTTTCACTAACTTTCTCGTTAGCTATCTATTCAAAAGTTTACGTACTTGTGTTTGAAACCCAATTATAAGCGTGTTTTCCAGTTAGTTTTGAAATTCATTGGGTTGCGCTGCGGAAAAAAACAGTTTGCCCCGGAAATACTGCAGTTTTAAAATATCGATTTTCCTAAAATAAGTGGACTAAAAAAATTTTTTGCAACCATTTTAAAGAACGTCAAAAGTTTATCGTTTTGTGACAGTTTTAAAAAATTGCACAGGAGCATCGGCTGAGTGGCAAAATTTTCCGCATCGTAATTGGCAATGTCGTTATGTTTACAAAATGTTGTTGAAACACTGAAAACATTCGCAACATTCTGAAAAGTATCTCCTCGCAATTGTTTTTATGTTGTTTTTATCAGGATTAATTTTTTTACACTTTTTTTAACGTTTTTTTTTTTTGAAAACATTTTATTTTCAGAATGAATAACGAGTACGTTCGCCAACATTACCCCGTTCTTCACCAACTGCTAAAACAGCAAGTGGGACAAGTGAGATAACTTTTTTGAAAATTATACCATAATGCGAAGAATTTGAATTTTGATGTCTTTTTTACGTTGAATTTTCCTAAGTCTTTGTAGGCCGCCCGCTGTTTTACAAAAAATTAAGTTACGAAAAATTTAAAGCTTTTTTAAAAGTTTTTTTAAACTAGGGAAAATGTTAAGCGCTTAGTTTTGAAACGGTTGAATTGGGACCAAGCATGGCAAAATCAAGGGCACGGGCCGACCCGACCCGGGTCGGCCCGGGCCGGATCGGCCCGTGAATTTTTGATAATGTTATTTTTTATGTAACTCAATTCAAGATTAATATTTTTCCATTCTTTTTGTTGGAAAACATAGTTCTCATTGTGCAAAAGATAAAGTTTAAAGGGGATTCAAACTACCCTATATAATTTTTTAAATGTAATCCATGGCCGAGTGGCTAAGAGGCTGGACTGGCAAACCAAAGTGACCCCATTCGATCCCCCGTCGTCAAAACTTTTTTGCCTTTATAGTTTTGATTTTTATTTATGCTAGAAACTAAATTCTAGTACATTTTAAAAAAAAGTTTTTTCTAAATTTTTGAAAAATTGTGTCTCGGCCCGGGACAATCCGGGCCGGCCCGGAACCATGCTTGATTGGGACGATGGGGTTCGTTTCCGTTCCGATTTCTTTATCGCGCTAAAATATTTAGGTAATAAAAGGCTCTAGGTAGTAACTTTTTCGCTTCTAAATTTATAGGAGTTGGCAAATCTTTTGAAACATTTCTATTCACTAACATTTCAGTCTGCTCCTCCGTTGGGTCCGATGCCCTGGAATTTCCTGTCATCGTCTCATTTAACCGTGAGTGAGAGGGAGAAAGAGAAAGAGAGAAAAGAGCAGACGGAGAGAGAGAGAAAGAGAGAGAGAAAGAGAGAGATAGATAGAAACAGAGATAGTGAGTCAACAAGAGTAAGAGATAGTGAGAATGAGAGTAAGGACTATAAAAAATTACAATAATTGCTTAAGGGGCCGATGACAACGCCAAATGCTCCTTACTTCTATGGACAGATGCCTAATGTTCCGACACCGCCACACCTGTATCAGGTTTAGCTCAATCAAAACATATTATCTATCGATACTCTTTTAGAACTTTCCTCTGGGTGGCCACAATTTTTGGAATGCTTCTCACTATCAGATGCCCACCCCGGGTTACATCCAGGTGAGAAAAAGATAGTTAATGTTGCTAATTACGTTGCTACGGGTTTTTAACCAAGCAAATTTCCGAAAAAGCAAAGTTCCATTTCATATAAAAAATACTTCTTTAGAACCCGTATATGATGAATTTTCCGTCTCTGAACATGCAGCAAAATCCTCAGCCGAATCCCCAGATCTTCTCGAACCAACTGCCACCTCAACATCTTCAAACTCGGCCTGAGGTTAGTTTAAAGGGGTAGTAAGGGGGGCTTTTCATTTGTCTCGCACCTTCTTCGTTTCCAGCGCTCTCTTAACCAATTAGAATGAAATTCGGCTGATTAGCATGCCTTGTAAATGCCGGACAGGGCGTACTGCCCGTACACAAATTCGCAGACTGAGACTCGTTTTTGACGACTTTGAAGTGTATTTTTTTTTCAAAAACGGTAAATTTTCGACCCATAGTCATATATATTTTCTTGATTTTTCTCGATTCTTTCCTAAATTAGCCAATGTTTTAAAACCCGTCTGACTGCCCCTTTAAAGCGGTAGGGGGCTTTTAACTTTGTTTTCAAACGGATACGGTCGGAAATTATGCGAATAAAAAATGCTAAATTGTCTCGTACAATCTTTTTCACCCACCTCATCGAATGTGAGCGAAATTCGATCGCTCAGCATGCCTTCTAAAAGTCTCTCTACAAATCTGAAAACCGAGAACTGTTTTAGCGACTTTCGAGAGCCTTTTCTCGAAAACGGCAAATTTTCGATTGATGAACGTATACAGAACCGGCCGTGAACATTTAAACATCGGAAATGATGTAAAAAACCATTAATTTTGCAATTTTTTTGTTTGGCTTAGCAGCCCCCCATCGAGAAACTTTCCTTTCTACGAAAAATTTATTTTTGATGTGCGTCAAAATTGACCGAAAATGGGCTATGTTACCTATTTTTTTCGCTTAGAACAGGGCAAAAAAACTTTCCGATAGTCCGGAACTTTTCGCAGTTTTTGTATACTCTTTGCAGCTAAATTAATTTTTGAGGGCTTCGGGAGATAATTTTCCGTAGTTGCGATTTTTCGATGAGTGCAATTTGAACATGAAATCTGGTAACAGTTTTCGAAAATCATGTTTTTTGTTGTGAAATTGTATTGAAAACGGCTAAAAAAGGTTTGTTTTATGGAACTATTAATGAATTCAGAAAATGGCTTCCAGTTTTTAGCAAAAATTCCAGAGTTCGAAAACCCGCAATTTTTCAACACTTTTGCAAGACATCGGAAAAATTTCTCCCAAAGGCTGTGTTGATTTTGCCAAACTATGCTTGAACGAAAACTTTTTTCGAAAGTTCTCGGCTATCGGAGAGGTTTTCGGTCCCTTCCAAGCAAAACAAATTGGTGAAAATAGCCCTTTTCGAAATTTTGACGCACAGCAAAACTAGGGTTTTAAAAGAAAGCAAAAATTCTTGAAGGCAAAATTTGTTTCGTTATACACAGTTACCTAACTTCTACAAACTTAATTGGTAATTAAAGTGGCGAAAAACATAAATTTGATATCTTTATGGCCGGTACTGTACATTCCTTGAAACATTCAAAAAGCACATATAGTGTGTTTCCTAAAAACGGCACAAAGGAAGGTAATTAGGTCCCGCCGCGATTACTTATTTGTCTGCGCACTCCTCTTATACTGTGCTATTTCGCATATTTTATTTCTACTCACATCAATGTTTCAAATAGTCGGTGTTTAAAAAGGAGCAAAAACGACTGCGGCTCAAAAGTAACCGACCTTTATTTGGAAACAGACTATAGTCCATTTCAATATTTTTTGGCGGGGACACCCTTTTCAGCCGCTTTTTTAAGTGAGCGCGTTTGGGGTAAAAACATTGCAAATGTAATTTCAAAGCAAAAAACACCGAAAAACAATTTGTACGGAAAAAAATAACGAATAACGTCAGTAGTTCATTTTCCCAATAAAATAACAGGAATGAGTTGTTTCAGATGACTTCCAATGCCAAGGATGAAGAATTTGTAGAGGACTTCAAACGGCAAACGAACGCAGTGCTGGACAACATTTCTCTTATAATTACTGTTTGTTTCTGTTCTTTTTCAACAAGAAAACATTTTTCAGCAAGAACTGCTGCGAGGTCAGATTCTCCTTCAGAATCGTCAGGAAGACGCAGTCGTGGATGTTCCCATGGTTGGTTTTAAAAGTCAAACGAATCTAAATTTTTATAAAACATTGTTGTCGAGCATGTTCTTTTAGTTGATCAATTATCCACTTATCATTTTCAACTCCTTTTTCCTAAAAAGCCGTAATTTCAAATCAAAACTCAAAATTAATTTTTTCCAACGGGCTCCAGCTTACGTTTTTTCACACCATCTGCCCGCTGTCCAAGGTGAAAGCCGCAGGGGATAAGGATCACGCGGCGCTGAAATTCCGTCGACCACAAAGCCAACTGGTTAGCGCCGGTAGCTGGTAACCAAACGGTCCCAGGTTCGGTTCCACTCTCGGGCAAATGGTTTTTGCTGACAAAGGGAAAAGTAACTGATAAAGTCGTACTGTTGTATTCTGACGTTGGTTTTAATTGTAGAAAAAAGGTCCCTGATGGTCCCTTTATAAATTGAATGCATTTCGAACATGGAGCGGTGTTTTAGAAAAAAATTTTAATTGAAAAATTGTACTTTCTATAACCCCAAAATCTTATACTGAAAGTTTTGGTTAGATGAAATTTCAAAACTGTTGAAATTTCATCTAACCAGTCTGAAGCGATTTTTTTAAAATTATTTTATTGCTTGGTTGTTGGAACGATAAGCTGTATTTTGACTTTCTGTGAACGTTTTATGCTCAATTTGAAAAGAAGTTTTAGTGCTTTAAGCAATATAAAATTTTTAAGAAACAACCAATCAATTTATCGATTTAATTTCTTGGTAAGAAGAGCATAGGCTCTCCGGGGACTTTTAAATTTCGCATTAAAAGAACATAGCTTTAGTTATAAGGTTTTAAGCAATGAACAGGTTAAAAAACTGACGGTTTTATCCAAATTAATTTTAAGTTATGAATCGAACAACCATTTGACATCAAAAATCCGTAACCGAAACCGACCATTGTTTTTCAAAATCGATTTGAAAGTTGAAATTCCGTTAACAAGTGCAGGAAAATGTTATTTTCTGTTTTTGATGCACGTTACTATTTTTTCGGCCCGGAATTTAAATACAACATTAAAAAAAAGCTGAATATTCACCGCAAACGCGCTTCTTCTGGATTCTAGCGCTGCATGAACTGCGACAAGAACTGCTTCAAGATGGTTGCTTCTATTCATTTCAGCTTTGTTGGTTTTCGAGTTCGAACGATTAACACAAGTTTCAAAAGGGAAGAAATTCCACAATTTTGCAAACCAAAATTATTACCCCTGGGGGCATGAACGTGAAATCAGTCCCCGCATTGGCAAGCTCATGGTTAAAAATACCAATAACTTGTGACGGCAAGTTTCAGCAAAGGGATTTGTCTTTTTGAAACTTGGACAATTTTTAATTTCAGGAGGGAGAACTTCGTGCAACTTCAATTTCATCAGGCTCGTCTCATCAAGATTCTCAAGTCGGTCTTCACCCTGGAAAGCAGACTCCATCTTCCCCATCTCCTGTCCCGCTTGACTACACTATTGAGGTAATTCAAATCTCTGTGAACATATCAATTTTTGACAATAACTTTTGAAATTCGCATTTCAGGTAACCGATCTTCCCGTTGCTGAGGCTATTTCTCCTGCTTCTTTGGAGACTCTCGAGAACAACCAGTCCAGGTGCTCCAGTTCTCTGAAGGTAATAATTTCATCTCTCTCTGTATGTTTCTCTCTCTCTGTCTTTCTCTCTCTCTCTCTCTCTTTCTCTCTATTTCTCGCCAATATTATTCTGTTTATGTCCTTTATGTATTTTACATTTCAGGTCACCAACCTTCCCTCCTCAGCCACAGTCTCCCCTCTGTCCTTGGAGATGTTCGAAGCGATGTTGGCCACATCGTCTCATCTGGAGGTAAGAATTTCACTTATCTCTCTCTCAATCTCTCTCTCTCTCAATGTCTCTCCCACTCCATGTTTTCTCTATGTGCATCTTTCGCTTTACATCTAGATCCAATTTCAGGTTGCCAACAACACCAATGGGACTGGAAAGAGCAGTGTTCCTGAAAAGGAGGCCGTGAAAAAGCGCAAAGTAAGATATTCAGTTGATCAAGTTTAAACGGAATTTTACAGACCAGAGGTGGTTTCGTAACGAAAATAAGGACCTGCAAAAGATGCCGAAATCACGGAGTTGAGGTCAGGAGCAAAGGTCAGTTAGCTGGTTTTTTTCAAATATAACCAATTTGCTTGTTTCAGCCCATGTCTGCCCCAACAAGAACTGAAGATGCCACAAATGTCTTCTTCTTGAGAAAAGAAGCCTTATTCGGGAAAGGCAGTACAGGGACAAGGTTAGTCATTAAGATGCCGTTTTTATAAAACTCGCGCTCATCTCATTCGACTGTGGATTTAAGAATTGGCTGTTGTCTTCAATCTTCTTCAATATAACGAAAATGAAAATTCAAATTAACACGTTTTTGAACCACTGAGATTACGGTATCTTGGGATACTGTAGAAAATGTTTTTTTTGTTTGTATTTCGCTTCAACGTGAACCGAATTCCAATTTGAAAAAGAAAAAGATAGATAATTTTGTTGTACGCATGTTTGTTTCCAATGTAAAATTGCATGTACAACGATAAAACCCAAATTCTCAGTGTTTTTCGGTGGTTTTTTCACGTTTTCAGGATTTTATTGTAGTACACGCAATTTGACATTAAAACCAAACATACGTACAACAAAATTATCTATCATTTTCTTTTTTTCAAACTGGAATTTGGTTAACGTTGAAGGATACAAACAAAAAGGCATTTTCTACAGTGACACGAGATACCGTAAATTCACTTAAACGAATGTATTTTAAGTTATATTGAAAATACCAGCCCATTCTAAAATCCTATGTCATAACATAGTCGAGCTTATATAAATTGCGTCTTTAACATTAGAAAAGGATTTTATTTCGATTTTTCCAATGAAAGGACCGCGTAGAACCGATTTTGAAAAAGGTTTTTAATAACATAATCTCCCCTTGTTTCCGAGATCCTGAAAAATTTACTTTTCTATATAATTTGGACTGCAACCGGTGCACGGTTACACGGCCGAGCAATGCAAAGGGTGCACGGTTACACGGCAGAGAAGAGGAGAGAGCACGGGAAAGCGAGAGACGACAGATTTGCAAACTATTCAATCGATATTTGCGCCAAAACTATTTTTTGGTAGTTCAAAAATATTTTTAGTTCGAAATTTGTTTCCTTCGAGTTCAAGTCACTTCATTTTTTTACACACTTCCGTTTGAGCGAAAAATATTTTTAACGTACCAAAAAACGCTTTTTTTTCTAATCAAATCGATGGAATTTTCTTCTTTAAATATGTTTTTCATCATGATGGAGTTTTTTGGATTTTAGTTTTTCAAAATGTACCGAAAGGTTTTGTACATGTTTTTTGTCACGAAAGCGATTTGTGACGCTTTCGTGTCAATCTTTTTATATTGCGATAAACTGAAATTTCAAACGCAAAATTTCATTTTCGGACTCTTTCCCGAAAACTAGACAACAATTTTGTTATGTGAGTCTTATATTTGAGGTAAATTTGTGAATAAATTCCAGAAAATCCCCCACATTTCCATGTTTTGATCAATTTTGTAAAAGTACAGTACTCTACCGTAACCCATGTCAAATTTCGATATCGTGCCAATTGTTTCAAAATGGCGTCTAATGGCTCTGGGCAAAATTTTTTTATAAATTTTGAGCCAATTTCGAGAATATTATCTGATTCCAAAGCCCCTGCTCGAGCTTCTGAGCAATGGTGGCTACGGACCGGCCCGGGCCGGCCCGCTCTCCAAAAATTCCCAGCACGGCGCGGCCCGCGGCCCGAGGTCAAAAATTCCAAAAGTTGAAAAAAAAGTTTTTCACGATTTATGTGCAGGAACTGCGTTTCTATTGTACCTAATGTATAAAACAACTATGGCAAAAAAGTTTCGCCGGCGGGGGATCGAACTGGGGCAACTTCGGATTACCAGTCCGACCTCTTAGCCACTCGGCCATGAAAAACACACAAAATTTATATAGGGTAGTTCGAATCCTCCTTCACACAGTATGTTTTGCACAATTAGAACTATGTTTTGCAACAAGCCGAACTTAAAAATATTAACTTTGAAAAGAGTCAAAAAAAAAAAGTGGGGCCGGCCCGCTGATCAGCCACCCTTGCTTCTGAGATACGGCTTCTAAAACCATAATTCGAAAATTCAAGAGGCCTTAGTAATGAAAAATCACTTTAGCTTTATTATTCATTATTCAAATCAATTTTAGAAGCACCTGGCCACCAATGAAGATGCGGACCACCCGGGAACTTTCCAGAACTCCAAGCCTAGGAAAACTTATTATTGCAGACAGTGCACAGTTCACGGTTGGCTGGCGCGATTCAAGGGTGAGTTACAATTTAATTTTTTTTAAATTTGACCTGAATTTCCAACGGAAAAATACATTTTTTTCAGGACACGTCTGCCCCAAGGCCGAATGCGGGTGCCACGGCGGCCTTGAAGTCAAGGCCAGCAGGAAGTTAAGAAGGAAGAACCAAGATTAGAGATTGATTTTATTTTTGTTTAAAATGTTTTCCTATCCGAATCAGACCCCGAACATTTTTTGTTTCTCCGACTTTGACATGCCCTTTGAAAGTTAGATGTGCCTTTATTTCATGAAACTGCATATTCAAATGAAGATTTATGAAATGAAGCTGTTTTTGGCCAATATCTGCGCCGCAACGGATGCGAACGGGGGGAGTGGCCTTCGGTGACTTGGTTGAATGGAGCCTCTTTCACTCTTGTCGTACTTTTTTTCATTGTCTTTTGCGAATGTTTCACTCATTTTTGTCTTTATCCACCCTAAGTGACAATCATTATTAGCGTAAGCGGCCGTGACAGCTCGCTTTCAACTGGATGGAATTAAGATGCCGTCACTGAAAGATTCGAGCAGACCAGTGACATGGGAAAATATCGAAACTTCTGAAAACTTGTGTGGAGCTTTCCTCTGATATGTGAAGTCCTGAAACTTTTGAGCCCTGATGTTTTTATATTCCCGGATTACGGTAGTTTAATGTTGAATAATTTTTAGAGTTTTGATGATTCTCCGAAATTGTTTCAATTAGTTCATTTGTTTCGCACAACTTTGCTTTTAACACAAAAAAATCGGTAGGTACTTTTCGTCTCAAAAATTCGTTTGAAAAAGCAAGCATGGCTCCGGGCCGCAAAATTTCACAATTTTTCCAATATATAGAAAAAAGTTTTTCCTTTTGAAATGCACTAGAATTTAGTTGCTAGCATAAATAAAAAGCAAAACTACAAAGCCAAAAAAGTTTTGACGACGGGGGATCGAACTGGGGTCACTTGGGTTTGCCAGTCCAACCCCTTATTCACTCGGCCATGGAATACATAAAAAAAATTATATAGGGTAGTTCGAATCCTCTTTTTAACTTTATCTTTTGCACATTTTGAACTATGTTTTCCAACAAAAAGAATAGGAAAATATTAATCTTGAAAGGAGTTACATAAAAAATAACTTTATCAAAAATTCACGAGTCGGCCCGGGCCGGCCTGGGCCGGCCCTTGATTTTGCCATGCTTGTGAAAAAAATCACTTTTTTTCGGTCCAGCTTGTTCAAACAAAAAAGAACAAAAAATCAAAAAAAAAAAGATTTTTCTGGCACGTTATAGGCAGGCTCCAGAAACGCATCATCAATAACTATAAAGTTGGTTAAACGTGTGCAATAGCAAAAATCAGAGGGCGGGTTCGAACCTAGGTCGCGAGATTTGCAAGCGAGGACGTTACCTCTCTCCTACGGTGTTGGTCTCGCGCTGTCGACAAAAAAGCCCTCCCCGTTGGCAGAGAGGTTACGTCCTCGCTTACAAATCTCGCGACCCGGGTTCAAATCCGTACTCAGATTTTTGGTATTGCCTACGTTCAACCAACTTCATAGTCATTGATGATGCGTTTCTGGTGCCAGTCTATAACGAATGGGCACCAAGGTGAAAATAAGAAAACAAATCTATTTTCTCACAGTATGGGAAGGTGCCAAGTGTGCGGTCCCTTTCCCCACTGCCTTCGGCACGTCCGCAAAGAACGCTGAGGGTCATCGCTGGTTGAAATTAGGGCAAAATAGAATATATTGACCCAGTTTTGATAGGCGGGGTCGCTTTGTTCACCAAAAAACAGTCGGTTAAATTAATAAAGAAAACAACGCCCACCAATTGGGTCACATTTATGACTTCTGGGTTCAGTGAGTCACCGATCGTCCCCTTTCTCTACGTTCTAAACTGTCACGTTTATGATTTCTTCCTTTTACACTTTATGGTTAACATTATACTGTTATCGAAGTCAAGAGTTCTCAATGGAGGCTGAGCAACTTCGATTTACGGAACCGTTTCCTGCATCTTGGTGCATGACTCACCCCTCACAGGTACGAAAAACTTTAAAACACACAGACGCACACACGCACACACGCACACACGCACACACGCACACTTGACTTTCAGGCTCCTCGCCATGGTCAACAGCTAAATTCTTCACAGCTTGCAGCTTGGCATTATCCTTTCTACCTTCGAAACCACCACCAGGTTGGAGAAGAAAAGATTTTTCGTCAAATCTAACATCGGTTTTAGATGCCGGTAGCCCCAGTTTGGACACCATATGGCCAGTATCAAGTGTTGCAACCACAAACGTCTCAGGTTTGTAGACGAAAAAGGCAAACGGATTAACATATTGCTTTGCAGGAATTCTGGTACCGCCATAGGCAGCACCTTTTCGGAAGCAACGATGAAAATAGAGTCTTGGAGAAGCAACAATTGCAAACGGGGGCGGGTGGAAGTGGAATGGAGTTTGAAGACGACGTGGAAAAAATATCCCCAAAGGTATAGTCTTCGCCAATTTTATAGTTACCGCCAAAAGGCATCATGCCAATTTGTGCCTTTATTCTTTGTGGATGTTCAATTAAATTACGATTATATGCTAATCTATCATCAACAGTGAATACTGGGAAAAAATTGGCATGATTATCGTTTGGCAATAGCTATACTTCTTGGCCGATCCGCCCCTAAAACACAGGATTTTCGTACGCTAATTCGCGTCTGGTGTCATTTGTACAAAGCTAATAGTGTGGGTGTGTGTGGGTATGTGGGTGTGTGCGTGTGTGCGTGTGTGCGTATGTGTATGCGTGCGTGCGTACGTGTGTGTGTGTGCGTGTTTGTTTTTGTGTGTGTACGTGTGTACGTGTGTGCATGTGTGCGTGTGTGCGTGAGTGCGTGTGTGCGTGTGTGTGCGTGAGCGCGTATGACGGAATAATCTCTTAATAAAAACAAAGCATGTTTCATTGATTGTGTAAAAATAAACAAATTTTTCAGATTCATTCGAATCACCATGACAAGCTGTTCGCAGAATACTTTGGGAGAAGGGTAAAGCACTTGCTCAGTCAGAATGCGCGCATAATTAATGTTTGTTTCTCATTATATTCACAAAATGTTTTTTTCTTCAGAAAGCACTTCAACAGGAACAAATGAAGAATGCTAAAACGAAAAAACAGAATAAAGTTCATCGTCAGATTCCAGCTGTAGGTTCATGATTTTGAAGTTAAGCTAAACACACTGTTTCTTTTGGACAATTTACAAACAAATGGTTTGCATAGCTCCGATATGGTACGGGTTTCAATCGCAAACCGCACCATATCGGAACCATACTTCACTTCAGCAGAACAATAATTTGGTCCTCAAATTATAGCGAGGCATTTTTTATAAACTAATGTTAAACAGTAGTTGTAGGTTCAACAGCAAGTCCCTTTTCCAGTTCCAGGAGTCGCTTGGCCTTCTTTTCCTATGCCTATGCAGGTAAAAGAAGAGAGAGAGAGAGAGAGAGAGAGAGAGAGAGAGAGAGAAAGAGAGAGAGAGAGGGGGGACAGAGAGAGGGGAAAAATTCAGTTAAGCCCTCCACCCTAATCTGCCCCCCCCACGCTCGGTTTGACCCCTCAGTCAATGCGAATTTGGGAACGTCCGTAGTTGGGGGGCATAACTGAATTATGAATCCTGGGGGGTATATCTGAATTCAGTTGAAATGGGGAGCTTAACTAGTGTACCCGGAACTTCTTCAGATAAAGCCCCCATATAATTCAGTAATGCCCCCCATACGAACAATTCGTTAAAGGGACCATAAGGGGGGCTTTTCACGCTCATGCAAAGCATATGCTAATGAGGGCTTGGCAAGCATTCTGTGAACAACCGTTTTCTGGAGCGGTGTTGGAAAATAACATTTCAATTGGAATGACGCAATTAGCATACTGTTCATTTCCGTTTCGAAAAGCAGGCTGATGGTCCCTTAAAATTTAAAATTCACACGGGAAGGTAAGATAAAAATTCTAAGCAGATTTATTATTGGCAGATTTCTTAGCCATGTGCTCACTAAATTTAGAAAAAAATAGTTCAATCAATCAAAAAATGCAAAGAATATGTAATTAAAATGAAGATGACTTAAAACGATCAAAAATATATGTAAGTAATTAAAAAAGGTAAATTTTAAATCACATTAATTTAATTTTAACTTAAAAATAACAAAATTAAAACAAGACAACAAAACAAATTAAATTTAAATTATATTAAAAACCCAAAATGCTAATTTTGCTTCTTAGAAAAAAACATTGAACATTGGATACTCAGTGATGGGGGCTTAAATGAATTTGATGAGGTGCTTATCCGAATTACCTAATCAGCATCTGAAGTGGGGTGCGCAACTCAATTGTCTGGGGGGCCAAACCGAGCGGCTAATTTGGGGGGGGGGGGGGGGCGCTACTGAATTGACTGGGGGGTTCAACTGAATTCCCCCCCCCCTCATCATCTTTTTCAGTAAATCCATCCCACCCATTGATTTGCATTAATGTTAAAAAATAACTTTCAGTACCACTTCAAGCGCTACCAATATCTCAAAGACCAGAAAAGGATCCAAAACAAAAAAATTCAAGAAGAGTTCTATCGTCGCCTTCTAAAAGTAAGGATCCTTCGGCTGGAAAAAAATAAATTTTGTTTTTTTTCAGCCCTCTCCTGGAGATGGAAATTACTGCCGTCGATGTAAGATTCATGGCGATGTCGCCAAGTACGTTGGTGAGTAAAAAGCACTAAATTTCATTCGAAATTCAGTTGAATAATAATTTAAAATTGCCATTTTTCAGGTGCCGCCAAATGCCCCTACGTCAACTGCCACTGCGTCTTTTGCCGCCTTCTGGATAAAATTCTGGATAGTGCAAAGGAGCGCAGGGAGATGGTTTATTCACAGAATTCGAACCTAAAACATCCTGATTTTCAGGCAGAACTTCGTAAACTTGGTCTTGCTCAACCTTACTATGCTTCTCAGATATAGGAAATGAAAATCTTTAAAGTATTATGTAGACTGTCGCACTTAAAATTTACAGATTTGGAAAAAACACATTTTTAATACTCTGTCATCTGAACGAATGTGTGCGTGTGCGTGTGCGTGTGCGTGTGCGTGTGCGTGTGCGTGTGCGTGTGCGTGTGCGTGTGCGTGTGCGTGTGCGTGTGCGTGTGCGTGTGCGTGTGCGTGTGCGTGTGCGTGTGCGTGTGCGTGTGCGTGTGCGTGTGCGTGTGCGTGTGCGTGTGCGTGTGCGTGTGCGTGTGCGTGTGCGTGTGCGTGTGCGTGTGCGTGTGCGTGTGCGTGTGCGTGTGCGTGTGCGTGTGTGTGTGTGTGTGTGTGTGTGTGTGTGTGTGTGTGGATGTGTGTGTGTGTGTACACTGAGACCGCTAGAGAGAGAATGAGAGAGAAGGTGTGTGAGAGAGAGAGAGAGTGAGAGAGAGAGAGGTAGAGAGATACCACACAGATTTCTTACAGTCCCCTTTCTCTGATGCTAACAGCGGCGTGTAGGAATCCCATCGGCAAAAAGTGCGGTCTTTGCCGTGCTCTCGAGTGTTCGTCGTGTTGCGCACCCCTCGAGCAACAAACACGAGCAGATCCGAACAGGGAAAACGCATGCACAACACAAACAACGCAGACTATTCTGGAAGATACAGCTAAAATGGGAAACGTTCGTCGCAAAATTTTTCATAGATTTCGACTTTTGTTGAAAGAACTCACTTTTGTTAAAACATTTTCATTTTTGAATACTCCAGCTTAAATAACGGTTGTTTTCGTTTAAAACATATTTTCTTGAAATTGAATTTTGCAATCGATTTGAATGCGAAAATTCGATTTGAATGTGAAAATTTCGTTGAGATTGAATGCAAAAGGCGAACCGCGCGCGCAGTAACGCGCGCTACAGTAACCCGATTGGTCAAAAATTGTTCTAAATTAACTTTTTAGACTTTCTGATCATTATTTAGTGAAATAAACACCAAACTTGTGTTAGGTAATTTCCAAATCTTCCTATTGTTACATGTTTGTGTTAAAAAGTTTATAAATTTATATGTTATGAAGGAAAATATACTATTTATGCCAAGCCGACATGGTCCGAGAAACGAACTCAGCTTAAAGTGAAGCGGCTCGTTTGAGGCCGCAGTTGCAAGCCTTCGGCCGCTTTATTATAGCTTTTCGTTACCTCGCCTCACTTGAGACCTCTCTCGCTCTTTCTCTATATTTCTCTCTCTCTCTTTCTTTTCCAATCCTACCATTTCCCCTTTTCCGCCCCCGTTCCTCCGTGAATCATGCTCCGTTTGCTCAAGCAGAGCGTGCCCTGTTTGGCGCTGAGGATCGGGGCGGAGCGTCGTGACTCCTTGACAGGAGATGCCACGCCCATTTCACCTCTCTCCCGTCTTGTACTTTCCCCTCTGCGACAAGTGTTCCTTTTGATTTGAGACCGAAAGTGATCATTTTGACCTGACTTCGCCTTTCTCTCAGTCTCTCTCTCTCTCTCTCGTCTTCCCATTTCCGACATGGTACGGGTGCAGATCCTAATGCGTGAATACATTGCAAGTTAAGCATTTTCAGTTTACATTTATATCACATTTTGCAAACAATTTTTCAAAACTCGTTTTTAGTAGGGGGAACTCCTTTCGTGTACTCTCCCTCAATGCAAACTGGCTGTCCTCCCTAAACTCATTTTAAACTTGAATTTCATAAAACCGACCTTCAAGTTCCTGCAGTCCAATCTGGGATTCAGTTGCTTCAGCTGTCTCTTTGAAAGGCCATACTCGTTGCAAATCTTCCAGCAGTCGTCCCCTTTCAGAACTTTATGTTCTTGGACACACTTTTCTTCTTCTTCGTCGTTCATTGCAACGCAGAGGGTGTCGCCAATCTATGAGAAATTGCTGTTGTTTCACGAAGTAGTAGAAAGAGATGACGGTTTTGCAGCATTTTCGGGCGAAAAAATAGTGTTTGGGCTTAGAGCGCATTTAGGGTATTTAGGGTAACAAATTAGTGTGCTTAGGTTAACAACACCTAATCCTAGGGCATGGTAGGTATCAAATAAGGTAGGATTCTCAAGGATATTTAAGGTACTTAGAGTATCTTAGTGTAACTTAGGGTGAAATAGGGTAACTAACGGTAGCTTTTAATGGAATTTAATGGAATTTTTGCTTTAAAAACCATAGACAGTTATGATTATACCTAACAATATATGCAATACTTGGTGTAACTTCGGCGTTTCTAAATAATAACTTACTTTTGGTAGTTAGAGTAACTTAGGAAAACTTAGACTAGGTAATTTAGGGTGCTTTATGTACCTTCGGCGTTTTACATAATACCTTAGGTTTCTTTGGGTACATAGGGTAACAAATTGAGGAACTTAGGTTAGCTTAGTAAACCTTGGACAGTGCTTTTAGGGTGTGCTAGGTTTCTTAAGATTCTTACCGAAACTTAGGTACTTAGGGCATGGGTATCTTTGGGAGAATTAGGGTAACGTACAGTATTTTATGTTAGGAGCTAATGGTTTTTAGCTAACAAATTGTGTAAATTAGGGTATTTTTGCTAACACAGGATTTATTAGGGTCACTTAAGGTCACTTAGGCTATGAAACTAGCTCCCCTGTATGTGTCAGGCTAAGGCCGCTTAGGATCCTCCGGATAGCAAATCCGACTTGATGTGAAGCGGCTTTTTTGAGGCCGCTGTTCATGGAAAGCTTAGGCCGCTTTCAGAGAAATGTTCGCTTTTGTCTCCGGAACTTGGGTGGTCAAAATCGCTACCCGATGCACCATGTAGCCACCTGTTTTTGGCCATCTCCCACCTCCTTCGATTTTATGGTGGTTTTTTCAACAACTTTAGTCGCTCACATAATCTTGAAGCCGCTTTCTTCAACTGCTTTTAAATATTTCATGGTTCCAACGTCGATCTCAGTTACAAATTTTTTAGTAGCGCAGTGGCTATCGGTGCGCACTTCCAGCTATCCCTCCCTCCCTTTGGCAGCTTTGACCACTTACCCAACTCAAACATCTTTTCGTGCTAGGACCCAAACCTTATGTTTCATATAAACTCACATTCAAATGAAGACAGTCAATCCCCGGGTTCATTTTCGCTAACTGTTCTGGAGACAGGTGATATTCGGCTTCAACCTGTCCACATAGGTCATTCTTTTTGATCTGAAAGAACAATTTTTGGCCGAAAAAAAACTTGAATAACTTACCAGAAACCAGTGAGTACAGATTGCAGTGGCGTAGTGAGTAACCACTACCAAAAACAGAAAGGTAGATAAGGGTCTCATCGCGGCGTTGGTTTGAATGCTATTTTATCGACTTTTATGCCGGCAGAACGCTGATCACTCTGTTTTCAAAAACACCTTGCGTAAACAGTTCTGCATTTCGCAAACACAACCGATATAGGCTTGTTTTGAAAGCGAGGTGATTCACTGCTGCAGAGCAATCTATGGACAAAAACTGTTGCGGTTTTTTTTTTTGAATTAACGAGTTTAAAGGACCCACCAGGGGGATTTCCCTGCCATAAATAAATTTCAACGATTTGCTTCATTTAATTAGACGGGCAGCGCCCAGTAAGTGGCTCCCTTCCGCTAGGCGTTGCATTGGTTTGGGAGCATTGCGCGAATCTCTCGCTGAGAGACGCAGACGACGAGAGAACCAAGCAGCCGCGGCTTTTATCTCAACACGCAATATTTAAATTACTTATACAGCTTTTCAAAAGTGTTTGAAGTTACTAAAAATTGTATTTTTCCAAATTTCATAAAAATTATTTTTAAAAAAATTACAAAATTCAAAAAGACCGCGATAATCGAATGAGTTTGAAAGTTAGCAACGCGCCAGATTCGTTAAACAACGGTCTGTAAAAAAGTAATTTTAATAATTTTTGTTTTTGAAATTTTTGAATTTTCGCTCATGTCAGAAACAATATCGACTAAAATAGAAATTTATTGTGAAATTGAAAGGAAAAACATCTTTTGCAACCTATTTGTTATTCTTTGTTCACACAGGTGTTGTGATCGTTTTTTTTTCTATTTTTGTACGATAACGGTCGCGGGACAGAAAAATGAAGAAAAACACCGGACAAGGTTTCTCACCAAGCATGGCAACGGGCCGGGCCGGGCCGGCCCGCTCCAAAATCTTTTACGGCCCGGCCCGGCCCGACCTGGCCCGGCCCGACTCAACCGAAAATTTATGCCTTTTTTCAATGTAAAAATCAAAGAAAACGAAAAAAAAATTTTCGGCCCGGCCCGGCCCCAAATTTTGCCATGCTTGTTTCTCACACTTGGTAAACTTGTTTGTTGAGGGTGAATCACAACGTTTTAAGCTTTTCAATAACAAAATGGAAAATGAAAAACTACACTAATAATACAATCTAATTGAGCCCCAAGGTTTTTTGAGCCCCCACAAGGTTTTTCGCATGGATGGGGGGGGGGGCAAACAGTTTTCCCCTATGAGAGTTACGTCGTCGCCTCTAATGGGGTCTCTTTCAAATGAACCCCCCTGTTTCGTTTACCATAAAGTTGAGCCCCCACAAGTTCCCGGAGAAAAAATCCTTCAAGTAGATATAGGGGGTTATTTTCTACATAAGAAACATAACCCACTACTAGAGCTAAGTTTTCCATTATAATGATGGGGTCTCTTTTGAATGAACCCATGAAACCTAACTTTAATGGCTAGAATAGTAAAATTTCCGGTTTTTAAAGGAGCCTTTTGCACTTTTTTTTAGCCAGCGAACGCTTTTTCGAAAAGCTTGCCCGTTGTTTAACAGTCCTCCTTCTTGGCCAATTTCCAAATGGAGCCAACATTCGCTGTATTTCCTAATTTCATAATATTCTTTAAATATTTTTATGAAATTTGGAACAATTCAATTTAAAATTACTTTGAAATGTTCATCAAAACTTCGCGGCTGCATGGTGCTCTCGTCGTCTGCGTCTCTCAGCGAGAGATTCGCGCGCGGCTCCCAAACCAATTCAATGCCTCTCGGAAGACTAATCGTGCCGCTCGTCGCATTTTTATGAAGCAAATCGTTGCAACTTATTTACCGCAGTGAAAACTCCTGATGGTTCCTCTAAATCTATTCTTAATTCCACAATTTGAAAATTTTACCATGGGACAACGTTTATTCAAATTCAGTTCATTTGTCATTCCCCAGGTGTGTATTCTCCCTTGACGCAGATCTTCTGCCTTCCCTAAAAAAAGTGGTTTTACATTACCTTCGCTTTAAAATTACCACAAGTTGTCTGCAATTCAGAAGGGGGTTCAATTGCATTAACTGTCTTCTGGTAAGACCCCAGGACTCCCAAATGGACCAACAACTGTCTCCTTTTAGAACATGATGGTGTTTTTCACATTTTTCTTCCTCGATGTCTTCGTCTTCTTTGACGCAGATAGCGTCTTTTACGTGAAGTTTCTGGCAGTCCATTTTAGGATTCAGGGTTTCTAGGGTCTCCAGAGAGATTTTGTAAGCGTTTTTGAAGTCGGAGCAGGTATCCCACTTGACAACCTGAAATTGAGGGATGTAGACAGAGAGGGAGAGAGAGAGAGAGAGAGAGAGAGAGAGAGAGAGAGCATACCTTGTGCCATTTTGTACAAATAGCCTCAGCTCCAATAATGAAAAACGGGAGAAGTATGAAAAACCGCATGAGTTACGAATTTTGGGCGACTGAACTGGCTTATCAGAGAAAAGAGCAACCGCAGGCCAAAATATTGATAGATATGAGAGGTACAGACTGAGAAATATAAAAACAAGAGTGAGAGAGCGGACAAAAAAGCGAGATGAGGTGAGGTGATGTGAGGTGAGGTGAGGTGAGGTGAGGTGAGGTGAGGTGAGGTGAGGTGAGGTGAGGTGAGGTGAGGTGAGGTGAGGTGAGGTGAGGTGAGGTGAGGTGAGGTGAGGTGAGGTGAGGTGAGGTGAGGTGAGGTGAGGTGAGGTGAGGTGAGGTGAGGTGAGGTGAGGTGAGGTGAGGTGAGGTGAGGTGAGGTGAGGTGAGGTGAGGTGAGGTGAGGTGAGGTGAGGTGAGGTGAGGTGAGGTGAGGTGAGGTGAGGTGAGGTGAGGTGAGGTGAGGTGAGTGAGTGAGTGAGTGAGTGAGTGAGTGAGTGAGTGAGTGAGGAGCGATTTCCCCTCTTTTCTCAAGCTCCATTTCAAAAACAGTCTCCGCTCGCGCCTGTTCAAAGCCCTCTTTTTTTCGGCGGCTACTCGCCGGCTCAGTAATTGAATAGCGGTTCGCGCTAGATCAACACGAAGAACAAATGATGGCCACCCGGCCATTTCTCACGAGACGAAACCGTCTCTTTTCGTAATACGAAAACAGGATCTTCTTCGGAACAAGGAAGATGTTCTCCTGGTCTTCAGGGGCACGCGATCAGAGTGTGTGCTTTGGCGGTAGCTCAAGTGACCTCTCCACCGGGCGCGTCGCTGCCCACTCGCATTGCCTATAGCCGTTACCGAACACATTCCTTTCATCTAATTGCAATGTCTCACTCACTCACTCACTCACTCACTCACTCCCTCACTCACTCACTCACTCACTCACTCACTCACTCCCTCACTCACTCACTCACTCACTCACTCACTCACTCACCGCGAAATCTTAGTTTTTTTGTCTCAGTCTCACTTGTATCTGGTTTCGTAAACTCATGTAAACACTTCATTTCCGTGCTCAGACCGTGACTCAGTTGTGGTAGCGGTCACTCGTCTGACTCAGTGGACCAGTTCCTGGCAATCCGAGAATAGATGTCTAATCCAGCGGTGTCGTCGCCCACGGAGCACACAGCTCACTCTCACTCTCTTCTCTCATCCGATCACCTCTAGGGGATCTCCGTGATGTCAGCCCCATTGTGTTCTTCCATCAAACCTCGGAAATTTTCTCGCTTTTGGTTGGGTTACCTTTGCCATCACACTAGTCCGCCTTACTCACACTTCCCTTTTCATTTTCTAACGAAAACGCGTTCATTCCTGTTTTCGTCTTTTTCTCACATTTTGATTATTTTGGCGGTGTTATTCTCTCCATGATGAAATTGTTATTGTGTTTTAAGCACTATGTCGTTTTTCGCCTATTCTATTTAACATTCGCTTTTGAGCCCCCTGGGATTCCATTTTTTCTTACCATTAGTTTTTTTTGTTGCCTTTGATTTTTTGAGGTTTCGTTGTCTGTCGTACTTTTCTGCCCTTTTTTACTCTTTCACTGGCTTTCCACATATTTCTTCCTCCAGTTGAAAGTCAGAAATTTTGTAAGACGTCTTTGCACCCCAGTTTTTATTTATTGAGTCATTTGCATAACTGGACGTATGTTCAGTCTAATGTAAGCACTTTTTGCGTTAGCCTTACGTAGTTTGTCTTTCGAGCCAACCATTTCCAACCCCTCCCTGGTGTCCGGCGGTCAAACTGTTTTTTCTTCATCGGGCTTCTTTTCCAAACACATTTATTGGTCTGTTCTTTCCCATTTATGATGAAAACCCCAAAAAAAACTTTTCGGTCTTTAACAAATCCCACTGCGAAAAGTTGTGACACCAGCTGGCAAACCCATCTTGGTCTCATAATAATGATTTTACGAGTACGAGTTGAGAAAATAGATGCTTCCCAGATATGATAATTTTTGTTTGCGTTAAATGAGCCATTCTTAGGAAACCAACCATAGACTTTCTTTCTTGTTGCGAGGAAAGTCTTCTAAAATAAAGTGTCCCGACCGGGATCGAACCTTGGTGACGTGGGTGACAGTTTGACTAGGTTGTCCGAGTGAACGGGTCGAAGCAGGCCGGGCCGTGCCGCTGATTATTTTTAAGTCTTCCCGGCCCGTGAGAACTATGCTTTCATGTAGGAATCAAAAATATTAAGGGTCTTCTTGTCGAGAGCCAAAAACGGCTCGATTCTTCGATTTTATCCCATCCTTCATCCAAAACCTCGACTTTTTCCCTTCTGGATCTCTTTTTTCTGGTTCCATTCGTACACCACGTTTAAAAGCTCACTTATGTTTTTTTTATTATTAACCAATGTTTCGTCTTTTAAAAACAAATGTCTATTTTCAGTCTCCCTTCCCCTTCCTTCCCCGCTCTCTTGAAGCGTCCTCCCTCCGAGATGCGGCTCCTCATCGCCGCCTCGTTGTTCCTCAAGGCGTTCGGTGAGTATTCTCTTGCTTTATTATTCTTTCTTTTTGCCTGCTCGGCGTGAAATCGTCCGAAGATGAGCAGGTGATTTGTTTGTGCTCAGAGCGTATAATAGCGGCCATCGCCGCAAAGGCAAACAGCACCCGCCACCGCACGTGCGATGACCACCAATTCGGGGGTTATTAGGGAAGGAAGTTGAAATGTTCGTTTACTGATTAAAAAAATGAAACCAAATCTCGTAAATCTTCAAAAGCAAAAATTCTTGCCGCGGTGGGGATCGAACCTTCGACCTCCACGACGTGAGTCCGGAGTGCTAACCACCAAACCAAGAAGCACAACTGCTTACGGCAGGCGGCGCGCTTAAAACTTGCCGAGGTGTAATGCGCAATTTACAATATTATTGTAATTTAAGTCAACTTTACCATTTTTCAGCCTCCGACGTGGGGATGAACCTGCCCTGCAATAAGGAACTCGACGGACTTTTGGCCGCCGACCCCAGTGGCAACCCCAGTTCATTTCTCTCCTGTGTTGGAGTGGGAGTAGGGTAATTTTAAATGTTTTTAATTGAAATTTAAAACCTGGTTTTCAGAAATATAGGCTTTTGGGAGCGGAAAGTATGCCCGAACGACATGGTTTTCGACTTTATCAATCAAGAATGTGCTGTGAAGAGGAAAAAGAAGGCTAGGAAACAGCAGACACTGAATATTGGTGAGTAGAGAGAGAGAGAGGCAAACAAAAGAGAGAGAGACTTGCATATGCCTCTTTATCATTTTTACTTGCTCAATGTATAGCTTTTTCGAGATTTTAGCGTTTTTGTGGACATTTTTGCGCATTCTTTTCGTCTCATAGTCAGCGCGCCGCCCGCCGGTTAAACTCTGTTCGCCGCGTAACTACAACATGACCGACTAAGTGGCGCAAATGGTTAGGTCCTCGCCTCACACGCAAAAGGTCCCGAGTTCGGTTCTACATGGGTACATTCTTTTTGCAATTGATTTTCTGGTGGCGAATTTGGTCCCGAAACGATCACACACAAGTTCCTTATTAATTTAGCACCTCTTCAATCTTTCACAGCCAAATTTTCAGCCATGCCTGAGTGTGATTTTCGTATTTTTTCATTTCAATTTGCACTCAATCGATAAAATCGATTTTCAGCAATTCTAAACAACAGTTGTGCCAATGGAGAAACCTGCATCGGAGGCACTGTTTGTGACTTGGACACCCTCAGATGTCTCTGTCCCTATGGAACCACCCCAAATGTGGACACCCTCTCCTGTATGAAAAATGAAGCCACCTACGGAGCACAGACCCCCGCCTTCAACTTTAATTCATTCAATTTTGAACATTTGGTAATTATCGCAATTATGGTTTAATTATCGATTTGGTTTAGAAAAACATTGACACGTCTGATTTCTTCCAACCGAATCCCAACTACAAGACTGGAAATAACTTTGGACAAGGAGGAGTTGGTGAGTTCTGATTTTTTTTCCTTTTTTTGTTGAAATTTCGGATTAAATTCACAGATAAAATGCCAGTTTAGTAGGTAAAATAAGGATATAGCAATGGAGCGCACTTTTGAAGACGCGGGCATTTTGCAATTGGGGCACAGAGTTTGCTAAAAATCGGGCATTAAAATGAGTTAAATCATATTTTTTGTTTTGAAATTTAAGATAAAAAGGTTTGCAAAGTCTTCTAAGCCTTCTTTAAAAAGGTGATTTTGCAATGGAGTGCGGTTATTTTTCGGTTGCGCGAGCTAAATTCAAAAAATCTATTGGTTTTTGAAAACGAAATTTTGCCTTGTTTTAAATTGGTTAGATGTAATTTGAGTATAAATTTAGTTAAGCCCCCCCCCGCAAAATAGTTTGGCCCCATGCTTGGTTTCGCCCCCCCCCCTTTGGTGCAATTTTGTGAACGCCAAAATATGGGGGCTTAAATTTTTGCCCGAATAAAGGTGGGGGGCTTGAATTTGTAAACACTTAAATGAATTCGGGGGGGGGGGCTTAACTGAATGACTATCTTAGAGGGTTCATCTGAAAGAACAATGATAATTAAAACCATAATCATAAAATTGTTAATTTAGCTTATTTCAGTTAAACGCGTAAGATAGGTTACTCAACGATGGGGGACTTAACTAAACTAAATGGGGTGCTTATCTGATACTCCGCGATGAGGGGGGCTTAATTACCTATTTTGCGCCTGAAATGGGGGGGGTTCAGGCGCAAAATAGGTAATTAAGCCCCCCTCATCGCTAAAATAGGCTTAACTGAATTGTCGAATGTGGGGGGGGGGGGGGGGGGAATAATTGAATTACCCCACGATCTTTCCCCCTACCAAGACATTTACGTAAAATGAGTACAAATGAATTATCCAAACGATTTTCTGTTACAATCCGTAAAAGTATTTTGTAACCCAATTTTTCGTTAATAAAAGTGATTCTTTCAGAAAACTCCAATGGCTACAGCAGTGGTAATTCTCAATGGCAGCCGATGGGAAATGTCCAACCTCAGCCGAATTTCGGAGGTTCCGCTGAATTCCAACCCAACCACAAGTTCGTCTTCAACAACATGTTCACTTCGACTCAGCCTCCTCCAGCTCCGACCACCACCAAAGCGAAGGTCTCTATTCTTGGTGAGTTGTTTGACGTCTAAAAGTGCGGGAGGTAAATCCTGCACTTTCTCAAAGGAAAGTCCGATTTCAAATGTCTCCAGCGTGCGCGTGGCGCGCGTGTTTGCGCGCGTGCGCTTTTTCCGCATGTCGGGTCATCGAGAGGACCCTCCACCTTTGTGCTCGGCGCGGAAGAGAAATCACTACCTGCACTCGGAGAGAAGTGAACGGACACACACGGGGTTCCGGAATGGAGTTTGAACCGAGGGGTCTTGATTTCACGGTGAAACAGAATTCCGGTGAAGAAAGGGGTATTTTGGGCGTTTTTCAGTGTGTTTGCTATCTCTTCTGTATGTTTAACTTTTCTCTTTGTTTCTCTACACCTATATTTTATCTTTGTGTCTGTTTTAGACACACTGTTGCTTAAAGGGGCAGTAAGGAGGGTTTTCAATCCTTTTTTGATCGGATACGGTCGGAATTTATGCGAATCGAAAATGCTAAATTATCTCGCACCCTCCTCTTGTCCAGAGCAATCTTATCAAATTAGAATGAAATTTCGCTCATTAGCATGCGTTGTAAAAGCCGGACACGCAGGGCGTACTGCCCGTCTACCAATCTGTAGACGGAGACCCGTTTTTGACGACTTTGAAGCGTATTTTCTCGAAAACGTTTCTTTTCTTTTTTCTCTAAATTTTCGACCCATAGTCATATATATTTCCATGATCAGCGAATTTTTCTCTCCTAATTGAGCCAATGTTCTAAAACCCGCCTGACTGTTCCTTTAAAAAAACAGTGAGGGGTTTCATTTCATTTTCGATCGGATACGGTCGGAAATTTGGCGAATCACCTAAGTAAAAGTGTCTCGCACCCTCCTTATTTCCAAAAAAAGCTCAGAAATCATGAAAATGTGCGTAAAATCATGAAAATGTGCGTAAAAAAAAGTTTTTACATCTTCGACCTTTGTCATATAAACGCTGCAATACTCCATTTTTATTGAAATATGCACCAAATTTCTGTTGAAATGTCGAAGTCCAAAACACCGTGACCATAATGACGAAAAACAAACTTGTAGTTGAATCTCTCTATTTGATAAGAAAACACTTTAAACTTTTAGTAAGTGAAAAGTATTTTCTGCCTTATAAAGACAAAATGGAATTTTGAAGAAAACATAACTTATCGAGTACCTATTGGATGGGAAATCAAACAGTAAATGCCCTCCATTGCGAATTTTTCAATTTTATGTTGTAATAAATGTTTGGTAATTCTAAGGGTAAAACAGTGCCAGAAAAACACTCTACTTTTGATCAAATCTGCTCTACTGCCAACTTTTTCCGCATCATTCGGTAAATCTGCTCCAATCACAAGTGATTTTTTAAATGCGCAAAGATCAAATACACTTTTTTCGCCCCTATATGGATTACTTTTTTTTACCTCAACACTTTCTTACGGTAACTCATTGCAATCTCAACCAAATAAAAAAGGTAGTAAACTTTCTTCATAGCATTCGCTTAGATTTTCAACAACCAAAAAACCTAATTTTGCTCAGAAAATGAAGTTGACACAAAATTACTTATTTAAAGTGTTTCGAGTTCCAGGGCAGTTACCTTAAAGGGACAGTCAGGCGGGTTTTACAACACCAGCTCAATTAAGAAAGAAAAATTCGCTGATCATGAAAATATATATGACTTTGGGTCGAAAATTCGAGAAAATACGCTTCAAAGTCGTCAAAAACGGGTGTCCGTCTACAGATTTGTAGACGGGCAGTACGCCCTGCGTGTCCGTCATTTACAAGCATGCTAATGAGCCAAATTTCATTCTAATTGGTTGAGAGAGCACTGGAAAAGAGGAGGGTGCGAGACGATTTAGCGTAGTTAATTCGCGTAATTTCCGATCGTAGCTGATCGAAAATGAAAAGAAAGCCGCCTTACTGCCCCTTTAACCCGGGGTGGACTTATAGTACCTAGACCCAAAATCGATAATCGATTTTCATCTCTTGGTCTATTTTCAGCTACAGTTACAAGCTTCAAAAGGGTGTTCGCAAAAATTTCCCACTTATTTTTCGACTGATTCAAATTCCCATAGCCGGAAATTACTAGTCTGGCTATTAATTAGCAATTAGCCCGACCGGATACTAGTCTGACCGGTGTTTATGTTGTATCTCCGTGAGATCTCCTCCCGACGCGTGCAAACAGAAGAGATTATGAGCATGGGCTCTCTGGTTTCAGAGCTGAATAGGCGCATGTTCAGGCTCTCGAGGGATCGCCAAAACAGCGCCCGTTCGAGAGCCCCTCCGACAACACAAACAATTGCGTGTTCGTTCGGCTTTAGCTATTTTCAGATGGGGCTGAAAAAGGAATCGGGCGGAGAAAAATAGAAAGAAGGGGAGCGTCGGGGGATGTGGAGCTTCGCAAAATAAAATGCCGCGATGAGGATTCGAACCCGGGACCCTCGCGTGATAGTCCTCAGTGCTAACCACTAGACTACTGTCGGGGGCACTGCTTTACTCCGAGGCGCATTACCAACTACGCGGTGCCTTTGCCACAACTTCTACCTCTTGCTAGCTTCTATGTGTTTCTTCTCCTCTCAGTCTGTCCCTTTCAGCCCCTCCTGGCCACTCCTGTCGCAACCTGGAGATCTGCTCCGGTGGCTCTATCTGCACCCTTCCGATCGGTCTCTGTCTCTGTCCCGGCGAACTCGAAGCTCGAGATGGAGAGTGCGTTGTTCCGGCCACGGCTGCTATGCAGATCACTAAAGGTAAATTCTTTCTTTCAAAATGGCTTCATTTTCTTGGGTTTCGCTTCTTTCTTAGTTTTGGTTTGCTTCTTCTGTGCTACATATACTGTTTCAAGGGAGGTTTGATGGGCATATGACGTGGTCGGATAACGTTAACTATAGCCGTCGCCAAATGAGCATCGGCTGCTTAAAGCCGCTTTTGCTCTGCATCTGCGCTTCTCGCACGCCTTTTCCGCCTGAGTATCGCACGGCTGCTGCATTAAAGGGACCGTCAGGGACCTTTTAATTTTCATTTTCATCGGGATGGTCGAAAATTATACTAATTATATATGCTAAATTGTCTGGAACACTCCTCATTTTCCGCGTAATATCGTCCAATTAGAATGACAACTTCGAAATTAGACTAGCTTGTAAACATCATGCATGCAGGCGTTGCGGCCATCCACAGAATCTGCAGACGGTAGGCCGGTTTTGGGCACTTTGAAGCCAGATTTCTCAAAAAACGGAAAATTTTGAATCACATGTTTTATAGAGTTTTTTGATCAGCTGATTTTTGTCTTTCACATGAGCCAAAGTTGCAAATGGTCCCTGACGGTCCCTTTAAGGCCGTTTTTGGCAGGATGCTCGTTTGGCGACAGTCTGAGTATTGTAAACGCAGTTGGGGACAAGTTGTGAAAAACGTTCGCAGAAAATTCGCCTTTTGGTTTTTGGATTTCTTGGCAAAGAAAAAGGTTAGGGGCAAAAACGCATATGTTTGGATTTTTTGCCAATTTTCCGAATATTTTCCAACTACTCTGAAAAGCTAACTATGATAGACATTGTTGCTGTTTACACCAAAAGAATCGGTTGATACAAAAGTTATCAAAAATTCATTGGAAAAATATGGCTTTTTTAATTTCAGTAATTTTGAGAGCATATTTTGTTTGAACATGAGCTGAGAGGTGTCATAAGAAAAATGTTACAACCAAATTTCAGAGGCCGGATTCGAACCCGGGTCGCGAGAATTGTAAGCGAGGACTTTGCCACTCTGCTATCCTAGAGTCAGCATGAGACCGACATCATAGTATAGGGGCTTGTTCACAAATCTCGCGATCCCGGTTCAAATCCGTCCTCTCATCTTTTGTAAAACATTCCCTGATACAACGGCCTACGGTCGTGTGTTTGTGCGGCCGCAGGCCACCTAATTGAGCACGGAGGGGAGCGCACCGTAGGTATGCGTTCCCTTCTGGCTTTTCAACAAAAAGCACTATCAGTGATAACCTAGATATACTCGTCGCCCAGCCACCTTTCCTAGCCGGCAGCTGGAAACAAGCGGCTTTTTGTCTGCGTCTCCGCGACTTGCACGCTGTTTCGCGTGTTAGATGTGCAGGCCATCGAAACTTTAGGAAAGGTCCGTGGGCGAGGAGTATAACTCCTTCTGATAGGGACGCGGTTTCAACAAAAATGTATAGAAGCTAAAGTCGCCATTTCAGTTGGAATCGGCGCCCTTTGCTCCGAATTGGCCGAGTGCGACCACGGTTCCTCGTGCGTTATGGGCCGATGTGCCTGTGTGTCCCCTCTCATCCAACACGAAGGAAAGTGCGTCCTGCGACAGGAAAGAAAAGAAGTCGGTATGTTTTGTAAACTTTGTATTCGCTTTGTAATTTTACAACTTTTATAGGTCCTGGAGAACTTTGCGACAACGGAGAGGTTTGCAGCAAGGGCTCCATCTGTGACTCAACCATTCCAGTCTGCGTGTGTCCCCATGATACTGATTTGGTTAATGGAGAATGCAGAGCTGTTGTTAAACAACGTAAGAAATCAATCAATAAATCGATAGTATCGATTTTCAGCGGCGCCTGTGACCTACATCCCTCCGGCGATTACTGTACCTCCCACCCTGCCCCCGCCGACTCAGCCGCCGACCACGCCTCAGCCAACCTACGTTCCACCAACATTCGCACCTCAGGTAGGATTTTATTGGAAAATGAACCAAAAATCAATCAATAATGTAATTTTCAGCCCAGCAGTGTTTACCGCCCTCCCCCGGTGGTTACCAGACCACCTCAGCCACCAGTAACTGTGAATTATCAATCAATCGCCACTCCGCCACCTAGGAAACCGACGATGAAGCCCAACCACATGAAGATTAACCTTGGTAAGTTCATCTATCTTAATAGCTAAGGTAACTTTAACTTTAACTAAGGTTAAGTACGTTAAACTGTAGTAAACTTACTTTACAATGGTAAGGTTTACTTAAGCGTATATGCAGTTTAAGAAGGGTAACGAAAGCCTTAACAAGTTGTTAGCGTGAAGGTCAGGTCGAGTTTAAGTTGGGTAAAACCTTAAAATTGTATAGTTTTGGATTAGGGTTAAGATCAAATTTAAGGCATTGTTTAAAGTTTTCGTGAGTGTTGGGTTTGATTTTAGTGTTTTCAATGGTAGTACTTTTAACGTTAACGTTAAGGTAAAGAAGATTGTTTGATTTATTGTTTAGTATCACCCCTTAGGCTAAGGTTGGTTCTAAGGTGAACATTTAGGTGAGCGATAGCGTTAAGGTTAGCATTGCAGTTTTCGGAAGGTTAACGTTAAGGCTAAAGCATAGGGTTCAGGTTCAGGTTAAAGTTAGGGTTAGGGTTCAACAGAAATTCAAGGTTTCTCGCTTAAAAGTTTTAGGTCAAAGTGAATAAGGTTACGTTTAAGGTAATGAACACGCTTGAACTTTATATAAAGGGTAAGGTTGGCGTTGGGTTAAGGTTAAGGTTATGGTTAAGGTTAAGGTTGCGGTTAAGGTTAAGGTTAAGGTTCAGGTTAAGGTTAAGGTTAAGGTTAAGGTTAAGGTTAAGGTTAAGGTTAAGGTTAAGGTTAAGGTTAATGTTAAGGTTAAGGTTAAGGTTAAGGTTAAGGTTAAGGTTAAGGTTAATGTTAAGGTTAAGGTTAAGGTTAATGTTAAGGTTAAGGTAAAGGTAAAGGTAAAGGTTAAGGTTAAGGTTAAGGTAAAAATTAAGGTTAAGGTTAAGGTTAAGGTTAAGGCTCTAACCACCATATATTTCCAGGTGGAAGCAAACAAGCTGGAGTTGGAGTCCGTTGTGCCCTGAACACCGACTGCATGATTGGAGCCTACTGTAACGGAAATACCAATCCCCCTTCGTGCCAGTGCCTATCCACCCATGTCAACATCGAAGGTCGATGTGAAAAGAGTAAGTTTTGTTTCGATTTCAGAGGCTTTCAGCTTTCTAATGAGACTTTTTCAATTTCACGCAGTTTTCCTCTTTCTGGGTCACTGTAACTCTCTCTTTCCGTGTGTTTTCCTCCTCCCACTGTCGCTTTCAGTCGTCTACCCTGGTCAGATCGGCTGTCGATCGGACCTCCAGTGCTCGGCCGCCTACACCGGGACCACCTGCATCGACAGGGTCTGCGTATGCCCCGAAGGCAACAAGGCCGTGGATCAGACTTGCGTACCAGGTAAAGCATGTCTCCTACCGTATCCCTAATACTTTTGGCTAGACTAAACTCAAAGACTAACCCTAACCTTTCAGTAACCCCTACCGTAACTACCGTAACCCAAACAACTGGTGAGACGTCGTGTCGTCCTGCATGTGTCCCTCCCCTCATCTGCATCCGAGGTCTCTGTACCTCCTCCTCCCCTCATCGTCGTGTGTCCCGATCTACCTCCTCGTTGATCTGCTGGCCAGGTGCCAAAACATGTTCGAATGGAGACGGAGTATGTCTCTCTGGAGAATGTCGCTGCCTCAGAGGATGGCAACCCAAAGATGGAGCCTGTAGGCCTATTGAAGTACCGATTGGAGCTAGCTGTGACTCGGCTTCTACCGTATGCCAAGAAGGAGCTGTGTGTGACCAGGGGCACTGTAGATGTCGGTACCCGGGGATGTGTAACCCTCCGGTTGACAGAAGCCAACCTAGTTGCAATGAGGATAAGGATTGTAGAACGCAGCACAAGTGCCCTGGAGGGAGATGTGTCTGCGCTGCTGAGGTGAGAGAGATAGAGAGACAGGGAGACAGAGAGACAGAGAGACAGAGAGACAGAGAGTCAGAGAGACAGAGAGACAGAGAGACAGAGAGACAGAGAGACAGAGAGACAGAGAGACAGAGAGACAGAGAGACATAGAGACAGAGAGACAGAGAGACGCAGAGACAGAGAGACAGAGAGATACAGAGAGATACAGAGATACAGAGACACAGAGAGCGAGAGACATCCAGTAAATCTCTCTTTCAGAACGGTCAGTGTTCCTCCCCTCCCTCTTCTGTGGTCTACAAAACCCTCAACTCCGGTTGCACAGGCTCCGATCGCTGTGCCGGTGGTTCCATCTGTAAGGACAATGTCTGTCAGTGCACGGACGGTTCAAGGGAACAACATGGGCGGTACAAAAGCCTCATCTCTCAAACCTCATTTCCAAATTCAGATGCCACCAGTCTCCAGGGGGCCGTTGCTCCTCCGGCCAGACGTGTTCCGGCGGGTCCCTCTGCGACTTGGGTGTCTGTCAATGCCCAGATGGCGCCACCACTTCCAGTGGCTCCTGCCAATTGGCTTCATCCCCTCCTGGAAAGAGTTGTCAATTAGGCCAAAAGTGTTCCCATGGCAGTGCTTGCCGCTTTGGAGTCTGCATGTGTGTGGGGAAGACCATAGCCATTGACGGGCGGTGCCAGAAGAGAGAAGCCCTGGCTACCCAGTCATCAGTTCCTGGAACTGTGAAGGGACCTGGCATGGACTGCGGTTCGAAGGATCTCTGCTCCGGAGGCTCAAGGTGTTTGGACAAGTTCTGCGTGTGTGAGGACCATGAAGTCATAATCGATGATCAGTGCGTGGGCAGTAGGGAGCAAGCCCTCGAGGTGATTCAGAAACTGGCCGTGGCTGCACCCGGCCAGTCTTGTGATGCCAGAACCGAGTGCACGGGAGGCAGCATTTGTATTGATTCAACCTGCCGTTGTGAGCAAGGAATCCTTGGGAACGATGGTACTTGCAGGTCCCCGGGGACCCTTGCCGCTGCACCACCGAAGAAAGATTCTCCAATGAAGTCCTCCGACTCAGTCGCCCCAGGAGGCCTCTGTACCGTAACCCGGCAGTGCCCCTACCGTACCGAGTGCATAAGAGGAGTCTGCCGTTGTCGAAAAGGAGAGACGATCGTGGAATCTACTTGTCGAAGCGCCATTCACCAAGTGCTCCCGGGCGGCCAGTGCGATCCCAAAAATGGATATGACTGTATTGCAGAGTCATTCTGCATCTACGGAGTGTGTAACTGCATCAGAAGCCTGGTTAACAACGGAAAGGAGTGTGTAACACCGCAGGAGATCACAATCATCCCTATTGGAAAGAGATGCACCCTTGAGCTTCAGTGCGCCGGGGGTGCCTCCTGTCTGGAGGGGCTGTGCCGCTGCAAGGACGACGAAGTACCCGATGTCAATGGAAAGTGCGCCAAGAAAGCGAAGGTCTACCCTGTTTTCAACAAGTTTGTTGGTTCCACAACGACCACGGTGTCTCCAGATGACAGATTCACCAATAAGATAGATGAGATTGAAGAACTGGAGCTGGAGATTAAGAACAACGCCATGGGGACGTTAGGCGAGGTGAAACCCAACACAGGCTCCACCCAGACAGTTCTCTATGGAGGTCACTGCAACGTTAGGGAAGATTGTCCAAGCCAAGCAATTTGTGTAGAAGGGTTCTGCCATTGTCTCCAAGGTTTTCGAGCAACAGCCGGCTTCTGTGAAAAAGTCTCTCAGGCTGGGGAACCATGTCAAAGTACCAATCAATGTGAGACCAATGCCTTTTGTCTGCAGGGAAAGTGTGTCTGTACCTCGAGAGATGGGAGGAGTTGTTCTTCCCCAGACCTTCGAAGGCCAGGTGATGACTGTGCTTCTGGAGGCATTTGTGCCTTCAACTCCTACTGTGGTATCATGTCCGGCGTGTGTGAGTGTCCCTCCGGCATGACTACGGTAGACGGAACTTGTAAGCAAACCGCAAACAAGCCTGGGATGGCTTGTGTTACGTCGAGGAATTGCCACAAGTACAGCTACTGTGATAATGGCTTCTGTCTGTGTAAGGGAGGGTTTGAGCTGGCGGATGGATTCTGTGTGCCTCAGGGCGAGCCAGTTGGCTTTTTGCCCCCGAATAGGAACGACGGACCCCAGGCGCCCATGCAGGAGAGGATTCGGACGGAGAGCTTTATGAAACTGAATCCTAGCTTTGGAACCACGCCGAGCTTTACCCCGTCGCCAGGAGGGTATGGGAGCATTGGAGGGGCTTCTGGATCGGCATTTGGACCTGTTCACTCCGGCACCACCTCATCAGGAGCAACGGACTATGGAGCTACTCACTCTGGAGGCTCCAAGCCTATGACTCTTATGTTCCCTCCTGGAGGCTCCAAGGGCTTCTCCTACCCGCCGGAACCGAAGAGTGTGACGTCGGACTTCAACTTCCAGAGTTCAGCTACACCTCAGCCTCAGAGCTTCAACTTCCAGCAAGGCTTCAGTCAGACTCCGGCTCAACCAAGGTTCAACCTTCAAGCAGAGGCATCAAAGTTGAACTTCCAGCAAGGTTTCGGTCAACGTCAACCGGAGTCCCCTAAGTTCAACTTTCAAACTTCAGCTACACCTAAGCCTCAGGGCTTGATCTTCCAACAAGGCTTCAATCAACCTCAACCGGAGCCTCCTAAGTTCAACTTCCAACCCCAAGGGTTCTCCCAAGGAGCTTTCACCGTCTCACCTCAGACTTCAAACAACTTCGAGTTCATCCAACCCACCGCTCAACAGAACCTCAAAATTGTGTTCCCTCAGGGCTCAACCCCTGACATGGTCCCAATGCCCGGTTTGATGAACCCCTTCGTGTTTCAACCGTACGCCCGCGGTAGCAACAGCAAGTCCGGAGACGTAGCGATGGCTTCAACTTCACCTCCTCAGGGCCTCACTCCACCCAAGCTTAAGGTCGTCATGCCTGGGGAGTACTGTGCCGATGGGGCGATCTGTCTAGGAAATTCTGTGTGCAGCGGCCAATTCTGTCGCTGTCCCAGTGGGTCAAGTGCTGAAAATGGGATTTGTACCCAAAGGAAGAGGCTTCATCCAGGCAAGGGGATGTACCACAACGATAACGAAGAAGCAGAGGAGGAACGTCAATTCGCAGCCCCGTTGGAAAACTGCCAGAATTTCGAGTTCTGCTCGGCCGGATCCGAATGTTTGAACATCCATGGAATGGGACTCATTTGTCAATGCCCAGTTGGAATGATATTCTTGGATCAAGAATGCATCGAAGTCCCCCGAAATGTGGAGCTGGCTGGAATCGGTGACACCTGCGCCGATGGGCAGGTCTGTCTGGGTGGAAGCGACTGCATCAGAGACGTCTGCATGTGTGGAGAGGGGAAGCGAGACCTTCTTGGCATCTGTGTAACCACAGCTTCTCCTGGAGACGACTGCAGTCGAGGAGAGATCTGTGTGGATGGAAGCATCTGTACAGGAGAGGAAAGAACCTGTGTCTGTCCCCCGGGAAGGATTGCAAAGTTAGGCCGATGTGTGGAGGATCAAGAAGGCCCGGTCAAGCCTACAGCTAACCCGGGGACTCCGTGCAACACCCACTCAATCTGCTTGGATAACTCGTTCTGTGATGGGAAGGGGGTGTGCAAGTGTCTACCAAAGTTCCGCAACGTGAAAGGGAGATGTGTTCCCGCCTCCATGGTGAAAAGTGCTGGAGAGGCTTGTCCCTTAGGCTCTATTTGTGCCGGAGGCATCTGTCAAGAAGGATACTGTACCTGTGAAGCAAAGCAGGTCGAAATCGATGGGGACTGCATCGACGTACCAGCCAGGGTTGCACGGAAGCAGCCGGCCAGGACATGCCTTGAGGACAGCGACTGTCTGGGTGGTCTTAGCTGTCAGGAGGGATACTGTAGGGCTACAGTACTTGAACAGATTGAGAACGTTTGTTTAAAGGAATGCCCTGACATGTCAACATGCCAAGAGGGAATCTGTATCTGTGATGATGGCTTCAGAATGGAGGAGGGGGTCTGCGTGGAGAGGCGTATCCCCTTGTGGAGAAGGATTTTCGGGAATTCTACGGAAAGAACCACTGTGGCCAAGACTAGGAAAATGACGTGGAAGAAGATTTTTACTACAACGACCCCGATTCCAGAAGCCAGGGTGGCTCCAACTGCGATTCATCCTACAAAAGAAGTTGAAGGTGCTTGGAGGCGCATCTTCGCTACTAGCACGACTGCCCCGAGACCTTATAAATTAACTGGAAACTCCAGAATCTCGTTCGAAGTCACTTCCACCACGTCAACGCCTTCAGAAGATCGAACAGAAGATGTTTCCACTTTGACCAAGTCTTCTGAAAACCGCTCAGGAAATGTTTCCACTTTGTCCAAGTCTTCAGAAAGCCTTCTAGAAAAAGGTTCCACCACGTCCAAGTCTTCAGAAGACCTCCCGAGAGACGTTTCCACCTCGTCCACCTCCAAGGAACTCACTTGGAAAGAAGTGATGACCACTAAAACTTCAACCGTCGAGGCTTCTGAAGCCAGTACCCCAATTTCCTGGACCAAGTTGACCATTTCTGTGGCTCCTGAAGGCGCGTCGACCTTTTCTCCGTTGCCACGGATCCCTGGAGACCTGAGAACTACCACTGAAGCCCTGTTGGCTTCTCTGCTTCCAAAGGTCAAAGTCCCGTTTTTGAAGACCACAATCCGCCCTTTGACTACAAAGCACTCCGCCAGTATTCCACCAGTAGCTGTGTCTCCAGGAGCTTCTTGTCTTGGGAAAAGGAAGTGTGGAGATGGAGCCATCTGCTTTGAAGGCTACTGTATCTGTGGTTACGAAGATTTGCCTCTGAATGACGCCTGTCTGCCCCGGGACACCTTAGTCAGGAAAGGACATCGCTGTTCCACTACCCAAAGATGTGCCGAAGGATTGGTGTGTCTTATGAACAAGTGTCATTGCGCCTTAGGCAATAGGAATTGCCATCGTGAGTAGGAGCCCCACCGAGACAAAAGACACTTGCAGCTGAAACATTGGTTCATCACGGCGTCTCGTTAAAGTTATCCGTTTTCAAGCTAGCATGACATCCTCTTAAGTTCAAACTCCCGCTTACTAAGTTTTAACACCTTGAGTTTAAAAATTCAATCGATAATCGATTCATTTCAGCCAATGAGCCGGTGACGTCACCACCTGGTGGGTCCTGCACGGAAGCGAGGGAATGCACTGGTGGGTCTGTCTGCAGGGAGGGGTGGTGCATCTGCCCTGATCCGACGATGATCGTTCAAAGGGGAATCTGCATTCAGTCTGGACCAAGGCCAACTCTGCCTGCTAGGGTGAGTTGAATGGGAACAATGAGAAAAAAGTATGGATAATGTAGGAAACCGTGATGTTCCTGTGGAAAGTTTACGTTACTTATCATAGCTTATTGCTAATGACACCAGAGTTACTTTAGCATGCTAAAACTTTGAGTGAAATCATGAATAGCAAGTGGGAATACTGTAATACCACGGAAAAGTGTCTATGGGTCGCTGTGTCAGCCGCAATCTTGGTAATTAGAGCCATGGAAAATTTGATTAAACAAGTCTTTAGAAACGGTTTTACAACTATTTTGAGTTTTGAGTAGTACGAAATCACAACATACGCCATATGGGGGACTCTTTTGAACTCCATTGCTCACAGCAACATATTTTTAAAACCCGGAGGTTTTCGGCGGGTCCTGGCCTTTGGGCTACGGCCGCACGGCTTCACGGCCTTTCGTTTCTCACTTTGATGGCCTACGGCCGCATGGATCATGGGTACAGACATAGTCAACGTTCCCACTTCAGACCGTCCCTGTCTACACCACTCAACCTCCTATCTACCAAACGGCTCCACCCGTTTACCACCCAACAGCCGGCTCACCTGCTACCTTCAATGCTCAACCTTCAACACCTCAACAACCTATCAGCCGCAAAGTAGCACCCGGATCTCACTGTGGTATGTATTTTTAAGAAATTGAAAACTTGTCGAAAAAATCTGAAACCCAAATTATTCTTTATCCAATATATTTTTAAATTTATCTGTTATATCTGTTAGGTATAAATAATATAATGATCGGGAAACGTTTAACATCTTCACATTTGGTTATTAAGTCGCCGGTGAACGCGAGCAGGAAACTTTGTAAAATGTTGTCCAGAGAATCCAAAAAAGTAGGTAAATGCTTTTGAAATTGCAGTTTTTCTCATTTGTTGCCCTCGGCTCTCCTGAATATTCTGGCTGATCGCGGCCTGCGGCCGCTCGCCGAGGGCTGCGCCCTCGAAATGAACTATTCAAATAACCACAACTACTTGTGGCGGACCCAGCGCAATTTCACTTGGGAGACCACACATACATACACACACACACACACACACACACACACACACACACACACACAAAGACAGAGATTTAACCCAGAAAATTGTCTGCGTCTCCATGTTTCACACGCTCATTAGCCGGTTATATGCGCAGGTTTATTATAACTCCTTCCAAGGTCCATGGGCGAAGACTATATAATTGCAGCAAAGTGTCACTATACTAGGCAGATGCATCATATTTTTGCTCATCTGCTGCAATGCCGAAGTTCAAAAGACTCCGTGACCATCATGACGAAAATCGACTTTGAAACTTAAATTTTCCATCAATTCGATCAGGGAAATTTTAATTTTTGGTAGTTCAAATTTGTATTGGCTCAAAAATTGCTTCAAGCATTTCAAAAACAGCTGACCTTGCTTCTTATTAAACTGCACAAACATCTGCGTCCAGTTTAAGCGAGGAAAAATTTGACCCACCAAAAGTTATAATTTTCCTGATCAAAGCGATAGAAAATTTCGGTTTCAAAGAACAGGGCAAAAGACGTGTCTAGCATAGTGGAATTTGCATCCTTTTAATGACAAACGTCGAAAAATGAGACAAAATTTTTAAACGCCGGTAATTGTTGAAATAACAAATCTTCCAAAAAAAAAATTTAAAAGCTTTTGTAAACTCGATAAATGTTTAGACTCATAAATCCAGTAGTTGCATCTTTTCTTTTAGGTCCACTCGACTCCTGTGTTGGGGGTTCTGCCTGCGTCGAAGGTCTATGTGTCTGCCCAGCTGGAATGCAACCCTTCCTCAACGGGCGGTGCGAATTCCCTGCTACCACTACCACTCCAGGTAAGGGGGTACTTTATCGTAACGGTACGCAGAGGTTACTGTAATGGCACGAAGCTTGCGGTACCTTACTGTAACTTCAATTAACGGCATATTGATGCACCGCTTGTGCACCCGCAGTTTCAGTGTACATCGCGCCAACCCGGAGACCAGTGGACTTTATCGAACTCCCACCAGCTAGTGGCTTCTCCACGCATGCACAGACCTCGTTGAGGCCGAAGACCACCGTAACTTCTACCGTAACCAGAGCACCGATGATTGTGAACAATGCGGAATGTGAGGCCATCGGTCTCTACTGTAGGTATGCACGAGCACGCTTGACAAAGAAGGCACGAGGCACGTCTTAGGGGCAACACGATCTGCATCAATAGGAGTTGTCAGTGTCCGGAAGGCTACGTTCTACATAACGATGGATGTGTGCCTCCGGATGAGACGGCGAGGAGGAAAGTGAGAGGAAAAGCGAGGCATCAAGGAGGTAATCACTCAAAGAATCACTGCTTACAGATCACAGGAAGCACGGGTTTGCTTGTCTTTGCTAATTAAAACCACCATTAATTGGCTGCAAAAGCATGGTAATTAAAAAACTCGATAACTGTGATAATATATAATAAAATTAATCAGGAAATTCTATGCAAAATAGGCTTTCTAGCTGAGAAATTAAGATGAAGACCCGTTGAAAGGGGAGAGAGGTATAATTGTAGAAAATATTCTTATCACTCGATAGAGAATATCAAAATGAGCCGAAGTATCCTATAAAAAGTGGATTTGATCTATTCTAAGACAAGTTAACGGCGTTTGAACCTACAACGCCGCGCCGCGACCGCAACGCGCCTAGCTTTCGCAATAGGGCGCACTTGGCGTACCGCTACGTCTTTTCGAGAGAGAAAAAAAATTATATGTTTTAAACACCGTAGATTTCAAATTTTGTATTAATATTTTCATTTTTTTCATTACCAAATCAAAAATTTACGCTTTGTGGTATTGGTGTCCATTTATCACTTTTTTTTGAAGAAATTTCGTTTCAAAAAAGTTCTTACAGAATTATTAGTACAAAATTGGAATTTATTGGTTTATGTGGCTTAATTTTTTTTTTATAAATAAACCGCATTTTCCGTCAAACGCCGTAATTTCTGGCCCCAGTACGCAAAAAATCGTGCAGCGGAAAAAGTTTTTTGTCTAATTAATGTGAAAAAGACCTAGAATTAGAGTCGTAGCTAAATTATAAGACAAATTTTAATTTTTGTGAGGGAGGCACATTTTGTATTTCGAACCTTGGCCGGACTGCAAAACTCAACTTTCGATCGATATCGATTTAATCCGGGAGCAAATTTAATTCAGTCGATTTTGTGTTACATTGGACAAAATCGATTTTCTCACATAAGACCTTGCTACCGTAATCCAAAATCGATTCCCCTACATTTTCAACCAAACACCGTGTCTTTTCGTTTTCCACTTGAGAATTCTTCTAGGCCCTTGTACGCAAAACGGCGTGAGACGGAAAATTTTGTCACCAAAGCAGCCGATAAGCAAATCGATCGATATGGTCTAATTTATCAAAATTACGGTGATTCATAGCAAACCTTCATTTCGAGTAAGTCTGATTGACTATCCAGATCGATCCAAAATCGATAACCGAAAATTGAGGAAATTCGATCTTATTCATTCTTTGTCCAAGATGGATCTCAAATTTTAGCTACATCCCAATACGCCCGTCCTGGTGAGAGCTGTTCTTCTGGTCAAGTGTGCACGGGTGGTGCCACCTGCGACGACTCTCAGAAGTGCGCCTGCCCTGCCGAGAAGCCTGTGATCCTGAAGCAGTACTGCCATGCTCCAGTTCCTATTCGTCGTCAAGCGGTGGCTGGAGAGTCCTGCGACGAAAATACGGATTGCGCTAATAACAGTTCTTGTCACAGTGGGCAGTGCCGCTGTCCGCCTCAGTTCATCGCCGTTTCTGGACACTGTGTGGCAATGCCTATGCCTACGACGCCTCAGATGAAGGTAGGTCTCTTCTTCTGCCTCTATCTCTCTTTTGATTCTCTCACCTCACTTCACCTCACCTCACCTCACCTCACCTCACCTCACCTCACCTCACCTCACCTCACCTCACCTCACCTCACCTCACCTCACCTCACCTCACCTCACCTCACCTCACCTCACCTCACCTCACCTCACCTCACCTCACCTCACCTCACCTCACCTCACCTCACCTCACCTCACCTCACCTCACCTCACCTCACCTCACCTCACCTCACCTCACCTCACCTCACCTCACCTCACCTCACCTCTCTCTATCTCTCTATCTCTCTATCTCTCTATCTCTCTATCTCTCTATCTCTCTATCTCTCTATCTCTCTATCTCTCTATCTCTAAATCTTGCTATTCAGATCATCGCCAAGCCTCTGGAAAGCTGCGACGATGGAGAAACCTGCGATGGAGGAGCCAGTTGTGACGAAGACACCGGAATCTGTATGTGCCCTCCAGGCCAGATCGTCTTCGGAGATCAGTGCCAAGTACCCCCTACTGCGGCTCCAGTAACTGAAGCTACCACCACTCAGAGGCCAACAGCTCCAGGTTAGAAGCTAACATTCTGATGACATAAGAAAAGTTTAGTAACCACGGCAGAGTGTGTCGAAGATAGTCATTGCCAGGGAGGAAGGACGTGTATGGGAGGAAAGTGTCGCTGCAGGCCGGGAACGGTGGATCATGCTGGAGTGTGTGAACCGTTGGAAGGTAAGCAGGGGTAGGATACTTGGCCGAAACCAAAAAATCAGCTACATGTGTAATTTTTACCAAAAAATGAAAAAAAAGCGTTCGCGACGTAAAGATTCAACCGAAACAACAGAATATTTTGCATCAGGCGGCAGGTTTTACCAACAACCGTGCGGCAAACAGTGATTGGGACTTAAACTGAACTTATTATGTCACCAGTTTGATCAAAACCACAGAGTAAACACAAATTTTCAATGAAAATGCTTCGAATTACCAATAACAGAAGCACAATGACCAATGTAAAATTACAAAAGATGATACAAAAAAGTTAATGATTTCAAAATTTTAAGCTACAGTTTTCGCCCCATATTCTAATGATGAAAGAGAATACGAGAGAGTTATGATTTTTATCGCAAAAAAGCCTTTGTTATGCAGAATACTGCGTGCTAAAAGCCAATACGCAGAGAAAAAGCTGCTTTTTCTCGCCGATTTACGTTTGGCTAGGGCTATATATGTTTTCTAAGATGACATTCAATTTCAAAAACATTTATAGTAAATGAAATTCCGATTTCTTGGCAACTAAAAACATTGGATAAAAAGCTAATTTGTGGAGTTTTTTGCTTTCTTCTTCCAAGTTCACCGAAAAATTTTCAAAATATGTAAAGGGCTAACAATAATTGATTGATTGTTGTTATCGTGTTGTATAACTTTGCTTTTTTACTTCTATAAAATTGGTTTTTTTTTTTTTTACAAAAGTGCTTATTTTCAAGCAAATTTTTGAAAGTGAGCTGACAGGTCCAATAAACACATTTTCCATGTGTAGTAGCACGTAGGCGAAACAAAATTTCGGAGGGCGGATTCGAACCCGGGTCGCCAGATTTGTAAGCGAGAACGTTACCTCTCTGCCATATGGGGGGCGCATTACCATTAATTTGCCGCAAGCGCGAGGTCGACACCATAGCAGAGTGGCAACGTTCTCGCTTACGAATCTCGCGACTCGGGTTCGGATCCGCCCTGTGAAATTTTCTTTTGCCAACAACTTCATAGCTGAAGGCAAGTGCAGATTGACTGAAAATTGTGCTCTGTAATGACATATAATTCTAAATTAAGTGTAAAGCAATTTTGATGAAACCATATTCTGGAATACTTGCAACTGGTCGGCATGAAACCTCCAAATCTGTAACAAAAATAGCGATATGCCTTTACAAAAAACCTCGGTTGCTGGCTAATCCGGTTGCTGTGTTCCCTTTTCTTTAACAACTAACATCTTTCAGAGATCGAGGTTGGCGAGCGACCCGTGCCCATCTCCTACGCGCGTCACCGGGCCCTCACCGAGTCCCGCTCTCCCTCTACTTCGTCTTCAGAAGCCACTTCTGCTCCAGAACCTGCCTTCTCCGAGACTCAGAAGCCTAGGATAGTCGGTCCCCCGATTCGTCGCCCCAAGCCCAAACCGAAGGTTGGAAGTCGAGGGGGTGGAAGCTCCGGAGGTGCATCTGGAGGCGGAAACTACAAAAGTGGAGGCAGTGGGGCTGGAAATTGCCCCCCAGGCAATGAAGCAACCCGAGACGGCTCCGGAAACCTCATTATGTGCAATGGCCTCGAACCCAACTGTCCTCCCAGAAGCTACTGCTACATCACTTCAGGAGGCTTCGCCACAGAGGAGTATAATTGCTGCAAATCCTGGTAGATCAAACCGTAGATCAGCCGGGATCAAACTACAAAGTACTACGATTGTGCGTAGCCCCTGCCCCCGCCGTTCCATAACCAATCAATACGGTGTCCTAATGTACAGTTACCGTATAATCTCCTCGTAACAGGACCAAATATGACCAAGAATCGTGTCTTTCATTATTTATTTGTCCGTGTATTTGTGTGTGCGTGTTTGCTTATTAAATTTGTGTTCTAACAACTCTGTGTTTGCGAGATAACTGCTCGGAAAAGACTAAGTAGAGGGAAATCCATATTTTTGAGAGAGAGAGAGAAAAAGAGAGAGAGAGAGAGAGAGAGAGAGAGAGAGAGATAGAGAGAGTCTATAAAACGCGAAATTTGCTTTTTAAGCCCTTCTTTCTGCGTTTCTTTAATAAGAGGGAGGTCTTTTCTGCGCGCCCGAGTAGGTCACGGCTCATCGCGCCGGGACCCAATGTCCAAAAACCTTTAATGGGGCTTTTGCTTTTACGATAAACATGCAGATATCACTCTCCTGAAAAGTGCCCCTCGGCCGTGTAACCGTGCACCGGTCGCATCCAAATCATATGAAAAGGATACGTTTCAGAATCGGGAAAAAGACATTACTTATTAAGGTTTTCATTTAAAATATTGCGTGAATTCCCAGCTATGTGCCGAGACTTTGAAGTACGTGCCTAAAAAAACGAGCAAAAAGGATATCATTTATCGGTGTTGTTAATTAGCGGGATTCCTCTTTTATATGAATCAGAAATTGTAATCTCCCCTGCCTGGTTGGTCCTTTGACCTATGAGGGGCTCTACGAGTTTTTCTATCAACTTCTATATTTTCGAAAGGTCACATTGTCATACTTAGATTAGCATGTTTAAAAACAAAAAAAGCTATTAAAAGATGTAGAGAGAGAGAGAGAGAGAAAAGAGAGACGAACCAAAAAACTGTTCTTGGTTTTGGCATAAAATTGTTCAAAATATCAGGCCTAAAAGTTTGAAACTCGTGAATTTTTCTTAAAAAAAAATATGGAGATAGTTTGTCAACAGGCGGAAAAGCGATATAATTTTATGGTACATATTGCCATAAAATTATATTGCCTTTATATGTGGCGAGCACTTTTCTTTTTTTCGTCCGGGCTTTCAAAAAAAGCAGCTTTTCCTCTGCGTCTTCGCGACTTGTACGCTTTGCAGCCTGAGTATCCCTGCTGTTTTGGCAAAATTCCAATTTAGCGGCAGCTTTCGCCTACCCCGTAGAATCCAAACTTCCACTACGACGTTTATCCTCTTGAGCTTGAGGCCATCAGGTCAATTACAGTACTTTTTTTCAAAACCAATCGATAATTGACTATTTTCACTGTCATTTTCCATCCTTCGCATTAACGTTTTGTGAATTAGCGGAGTGTTTCAAAGTAAATTACATTGCAGCATTTTCTGAATTTACCTTATTTAGGTACTAAACGCCGTAAACCCCTTAAGTACGGTCAACCCTGCAACAAACAACTCGACCGCTGCACGAATGGAGCCAGCTGCCTGGATGATGTGTGCAAGTGCACTCCAGGCTTCGCTTTGAGTCCGAACGGCTGGTGCGAACGATTCAACTTCCTCCCGGTTTGAAAAACCACTTCAAATTTCAAATCCCGCTTTCAGCAAAGCAAACCGCAGAAGACATTCTCCGCCCTGCCATCGACAGAAACTGTGGTTCAACCCGCCTATCCTGCGCGTCCCGCCTGGAATGTTGCTACAGTAACCCTTTTTTCTATTTTCAATCGATAATTGACTTTTCAGCAAAAACCTCAGTGGCCTAACCTTCCTGTGCCGACTTTGGCTCCAGTTTCAAGTCTTCAGGAGGTTATTCGAACTACTACTACCCCTCTTCCTACAATTCCTCCCACTACTTCTCAAAAACCGACGATTCAAGTTCTTCCAGCTGAAAAAGGCCCCAGAATTCGAGGAAGGCCAGCCGGAGCTTCATGCAGGTGCCGAAATTTCTCTGTTGTAACTAGGTACCGCAGAGGTGCGCGCGAAGCCCGAAATGCTATGGTTTGAATGGGTCCCGCGCCTACTATTTTTTTACATGCGAAATCTGATATAATCATTTTCAAACCGATAAATCTGTGTCTTTCGCGTCAAAAACCATGAGTTTTCCATTTTTTGGCCTATAAAACGAGGTTGGACCCAAAGCGTGTATGTTTTGAACTTTATATGATTTCTTAAAGTATTTTACAAATAATTACCATCCAAAATCAAAAATCCGTTTGTGCAGAAAAAAAGTTACAAAGATAAAAGTGAGTTTTTGATAACCATCAAAAAGTCTCCGCGCTCCATTGCCAAATCCCCAAAAACGAGTATTTTTATTACTTTGGTGTTTATTTTGGTGCCTTAAACAGTATAAAAGTACAGTAATTTTTTACAATATATAAATTCTTCCATTTTATTGAAATCGAGTGAATTTGCATTCAAGCAAGTTTCTGTCCGGTGTTTAGCGGCGTCTGCGCGCTCGGCCAAGTCTCGCCCCGCCCACAAAGACATTCAAAATGAACTATCTCGCATTATTGTGGATGGAATTTCAAAGGGTAAAAAACAAAAAAGTTTAAGTTGGAGTATTATCTGTTTAGATATTTACATTTAAAAAAATTGAAATTACCAATTACTTTAGGGAATCAGATATTTGTCTCCATGGATCGTCTTGCATCGCGGGACGGTGTAGCTGTCTTCCTCCCTTGGTAGCAAGACAGGGACAGTGTGTGAAATGTGGGCTTCAAAAGACTTCGCTAAACGTGAAAAGAGGTTTCAGTGAATCTGGCTAATCCTGGAGAGTCTTGTCAAATGGGAGAGCAGTGTATGGGTGGTTCGGTTTGCGATGCGGATTCCCAAAAATGCATCTGTGCGTCGAAACACGAAGTGGTCGATGGAGTTTGTAAAAGCAAGGGTAAGTAGGCACCCTATAAAGTTGAAGAACTTAATCTACTTAAGGTAAACTGTCATAAAGTGACATAAGATATCTTAAGGTTTTGTTAGTTCTAACCCTAACTCTAACTCTAATTAGCTAGGGTTTGGGTTACGGTAAGAAGTAGAGTTAGGTTAAGCACTAAGGTTGAGGTTAAGGTTAAGGTTAAGGTTAAGGTTAAGGTTAAGGTTAAGGTTAAGGTTAAGGTTAAGGTTAAGGTTAAGGTTAAGGTTAAGGTTACGGTTAAGGTTAAGGTTAAGGTTACGGTTAAGGTTAAGGTTAAGGGTAAGGCTATGGTTAAGGTTAAGGTTAAGGTTAAGGTTAAGGTTAAGGTTAAGGTTGAGGTTAAGGTTAAGGTTAAGGTTAAGGTTAAGGTTAAGGTTAATGTTAAGGTTAATGTTAAGGTTAATGTTAAGGTTACTGTTAAGGTTAACGTTAAGGTTAACGTTAAGGTTAACGTTAAGGTTAATGTTAATGTTAAGGTTAAGGTTAAGGTTAAGGTTAAGGTTAAGGTTAAGGTTAAGGTTAATGTTAAGGTTAATGTTAAGGTTAAGGTTAAGGTTAAGGTTAAGGTTAAGGTTAAGGTTAAGGTTAAGGTTAAGGTTAATGTTAAGGTTAATGTTAAGGTTAAGGTTAAGGTTAAGGTTAAGGTTAATGTTAAGGTTAATGTTAAGGTTAAGGTTAAGGTTAAGGTTAAGGTTAAGGTTAAGGTTGAAGTTAAGGTTTTTCAGAAGCTGCTCACTTCGTATCTCCCGGTGCCTCTTGTGCCTCAGGGCAAATCTGTTCCGGTGGCTCTACTTGTGTGTCTGGAACCTGTCTCTGTGACTCTAACCACTACCCAGAAGACGGCTACTGTCGCCACATCTGTCAGTCCTTTGAAGTAAAAATTACCTATCGTAACATATTTCAGCTTCCCAATCCTCTGATATCAGTCACGATATGGGTGGTTCTCTTCGCTTCTCAGCTCAAATGTCTCCCAGACAGCCGGCGGGTCTCTGCGACCCTAACAACTGTAAGCTACCTGACTGCTTCTGCACTAGAACTGGTAAGGGAATCGCTTAGGGACTTAGCAAGGGCGATTTTAGGCAGAGAACCTCCTCTTGATGCTCCAATCCATGATATTCCTCAATTTGTGGTGCTTACTTTTGATGATGCCGTGAATGGAAGAACGCTTCCGGATTACCTTACGCTATTTTCGGAGATAAAGTACAGGTTTGTTGAGAGAGAGAGAGAGGGAGGGAGGGAGAGAGAGAGAGAGAGAGAGAGAGACAGAGAGAGAGAGAGAGAGAGAGAGAGAGAGAGAGAGAGAGAGAGGAAGCTCCCTCCCTTTCAATATCTCACTGCTTCATAGCCTCATGATTGTCGTATCAACGTCATAAAATGTCACCCTAGTGAAACAAAAAAGTCAATATTTTAACAAACAAATAACATAAAAATATTACATGTTTAGCGGCTTAATTTTGCCTTAAAAGAATTCAAATTATTTTAACGGTAAAAATCGCCGGCTGAAGAAAAAACTATCTGTTTTGCAATAAATTTCAAAGAGGGCGCGGTTTCGGCTATACAACGGGCGGCTTGCTAAACATAAAAACATTTACAAATTACCAATTTACGAAAAAGTACTTTTGACAGTTTTTCATAACTTTACTTTATTTCAGCTCTTTGTTCGTTGTTTTTCCCGTTAGTTTTGATATATTTATTTTCGAAGCATTGTCTAAAAATAAATTTATTCAAATGCAGTATATAAAAGGTGTGCAACAAGGACGCGCGATCGGTTAAACAGCGGGCAGAACCAAAAATACACTTTCTTGTGAGCAAACTTCGGATCGATTTAATAAGCATATTCTTTCAATAACTTTCAAGCAATAACCGAAAAATAGTGATGTTTTTCACATCAAAAAAAAAAGAAAAGGAAAATGGAAAAGGCACCGCGCCGTTTGTAAAAGCCGGGCATAATATCGATTTCTTGCGAGGATTTCACAAATTCTATAAATGTTACTAAATAAATGTCACTAGGTACTTACAGAAAGGAAAAACATCTAGTATTTCTATTCTTAATGTTTTTCAGTAAAACATAAAAAGGAAAAGGTGCCCGCGACGGCTGTAAACACCTGGCATAATATTGATTTCTTGCGATGGTTTTACAAATTGAGTTAAAATTTCTGAATCAATAGTACTTTAAAACAGTAAAAATGTTTATTATTTAAATTACAATTTTTATTACAGTAATCCTAACGGTTGCCCAGCCAAGGCGACCTTCTTCGTTTCTCACGAGTGGACCAACTACGACGCAGTGCAATGGCTCAACGACCAGGGCATGGAAGTGGCTTCCAACTCCATTTCGTAAGATTTTTGAAACTTGTTTTTTACATTTCACATAAATTAGACATGTATACATGGGTGGAGAGAACGCCTCCCGGTGGCTCAATGAAATGGACGGGCAACGACGAATTCTTGCCAAGTTTGGTAACATCCCAGAGGAGAAGATTGTCGGAATGAGGGCGCCTCAACTGGCCGCGGGAGGAGATGCTCAATTTGAGGTAATTAGAAGTAATTAACTGAAAATTAAGAAATTCAGATGATGACTAGAGCAGGATTCTTGTATGACAACACGTTGTCGGCGAATCCGGGAATCCACGGAGAGCCGTTCTGGCCACAGACGTTGGATTACACAGTGCCTTGGAATTGCCATGAGGAGAATTGTCCCACGGGGTGAGAGAGAGAGAACACGTGGCTTTGAATTACCAGAAATCAAAGCCGCGCTACGTGGGTCGTTGAATTCTGGATTCGGTGGCAATCGGCCGCATCAGGGCCGCTTCGCGATCTTACGCGGGTTAGTGAATGAACGCTCGGGTCGGGTACCAAAGTGCGGCCGTGAACCGCTCTAGCGCGAACTATTGATGTTAGATTAGTTTTGAGTATAGCCCATTTCCAACAAAGAGTCGACTTTCCACCGACCTTGATTTCCATCCGTATTTAACCACCAGCAGCTTGAAACATTGAAGTGAATAAACATTTACCAAGCGAAAGTGCACTGTAAAAGTGGAGTGGGCAGACAATTAAGAAATCGCGGCTGGACCAAATGTACCTAGTCCTTTAGAAAAACAAAACCCTTTTTTCCTTGTCTTTTTTTAGGAAACGCACTATAAGGAAAAACGCACTATAAGGAAAGGAAAAACAAGGAAAGGTAATTTTGAGCGAATTTATGATAATGCATTGTTTGGAAAGGTAGCGAAAGGGAAACATAGGGCGAAGCCATGCGAGGTGAGGAAGATAAGTAGGGTAGTTTATAACTGTCGCCAAATTGAAATCCGGCCAAAAACACTCTTAATGCAGCATTCGTGCGATGCGCAGGCGAACAGTGCATGCAAAAAGCGAAGACACAGTGAAAAGCGGCTTTTTCTCGCCAATTTCCGCGTGGCGACGGCTATTCTGTAGAAAAGATACAATATGGGAAGGTATGGCAAGACATGAAGTAAGGTACGAAGTAAGGTTCATGTAAGGGAGCACAAGGGGCTCTTAGGGTAAGGTAAGGTAGGGAAAGGGAACATACGGTAGGCTAAACGGATATAAGGGAGTGGGGGTGATATTGGAAAAGTTCAGATAAGATAAAACTGTTTAGTGAAAGGTGAAGCATAAAGAGAAGTTTGGGTAAGAAAAGGTAACTTAGGAAAAGGAAAAATTAAATGAGGAGCGTCATAAGGGAGAGTTAGACAAAATAGGGTATGCTAAGATAAATAGGGTTATGTAGGGTACAGGAACGTTAGAATAGGGTAAGGTTTGATGATACGGTGGGACAAGATATGGTATGGTAAAGTAAGGTAACAGTAAAGAAATAGTAAGGCATTAGGTAAGGAGGTATAGTAAGGTAAGAAGGTCTACGGTCAAGTAAGGTAAGGTAAGGTAGGGTAAGGTGATATCAGGTAAAGTAAAGAGAGAAAGTGTAGGGTTAAGAAAGGTACAAAGATTTAATGTTAGGTTAGCGTAAAGTAAGGTGAGAAAAGTGAGGGTAAGTCCAAAGTTAAGGTAGTATCACTTTACGGTACGGTAGGGTGAATAAATGTTAGTATATGTTCAGGTAAGGTAAGAAAACAGTTTGCAAAGTGAGGATAAGATTAGAATTAGAGCAAGGAAAAGTAAGGTTAGGCTACGTAAGGTAAAGTTAAGGGATGATATTGTTTACCTAAGGAATGTTCGGTATGGTTAAATAAATGTATGTTAGGGTAAGTTAAAGGGCTTGTCAGGGGCCTTTTCCAAATCGTATGCTAATGAAGACTTGGCAAGCATTTTGCGCCCGGCCGTTGGCTGGAGCGGTGTTCGGGAAAATGATTTCAATTGAAATGGCTTGATTTGCATAGATTCCATTTCCAATCAGAAAAGGCCCTTTACGGGCCCTTTAAGGTAAGAAAAGTTTCGCAAAGTAACACTTAGGTTACGGATAAAGTGAGGTATAGGGCGTTTCCAAAAAGAGTCGACGAAAACGGGATTTTCTTAAAAGACTAGGTACATTTGGTCCCATCGCGATTGCTTAAATGTCTGCGTACTCCTCTTTTCCAATGCTCTTTCGCTTAGTTTAATTCATTTCACTTCAATGTTTCACATCGTCGGTGGTTAAATACAGGTGAATTTCAAGATCGCAAAAAAGTGGCTAACTTTTGGTTGGAAATGGACTATAAGTAATGCGAGGTCCGCAAGGTGAGGTAGATAAGGCCAGTTAAGTAAAGACTAAAACTTTACAATTTTCCAGTTCCTTCCCGGGTCTCTGGGAAGTCCCCCTCAACCAATTCTACGGCAACTACATGCCCCAAATCGACAGCTACCGTCGTTCCAGTATGATCCGAGCAGCAGTAGACCTAAACAACACTGTCTTAGAATTGGTAAGGCCTTTATCCTTAACAAAATAAGGCCTTAAACTTTAGACAAATATGCTCTTGACCAATTTTGACCGTGCTTACACCACCAACAAGGCACCGTTTGTGATGTCACTAAATGCCGACTTCCTCCAGCTCAACGGACGGAATGAGGGCATGCAAGCGCTTCAAAAGTAAGCTTACTGCCCTAAGGTACTTAGAGATTGTTTAGGTTCCTGGATGAAGTTATGTCAAACAAGGATGTATTCTTAGTGACAATACATCAGTTCATTCAGTGGATGCAGAATCCTTTACCCATGACTCAGATTCATAAGGTAAGGTTGTCTATCTTTGCCTGCCTTACCTAACCTTAACCTTAAATTACCTTACTTTTAAGGTAACTACATTAACCTTGGGTACGTTGACCTTAAGTTACCGTATCCCTAAGTTCCTTTTCCTTCAGTTTCCTTACCTAATTAAAAAAATACCGATTAACCGTTCCAATAAGTTTCCTTACCTAATTAAAAGTGTTCCGTAAGATTAAGGTGACTTAATCTTAATCTTACGGAACATTGTCCTTAAGTTGCCTTAATTTTAAGGTAACGCACCTTAACCTTAGCATACATTGCATTTAAGTTATCGTATCTTTAGGTTACCAAAAGTTCCGTTTAACATAAAGTTACGTAACCGTAACCCAAGTTTTTGCCCTTGAGTTACCTTGTTCTTATGACGTACCTTACCCTTAGGTTACCAAACCCAAACTTTACCTAACCTCATTGAAGTTTCATTACTTTACAGTAAATTACCTTAACTTTAACTTAGCTAAGTTACTTTAAGCTTAGTTTAGCTTACGTAACCCTTAGGATGCCCAATTTTTAGTTTTACTATCTTTTGAGGCACCTAACCTTAACATTCCAAAAGTTAACCAAAAGTTACCTTAACTATACATACCTTACTATAAAAATTCTTTTCGCCGTAGGTTACCTTACTTCCTTTGCCTTAACTTACCTTAACCTTAAGTTAGGTTAGCCAAAAGTTTCCTGAAGTTACACCCTATTTCAAAGCTTTACCTAAAACTTTTTTATTTCCTCAATTTATCCTTAGGTTACCTAACCTTTACCTCAGCCTCAAGTTACTTAATTTACCTTTGCCTTATGTTAGCTTAGCCTAAAGTTTCCTTGCCTTAACGTTACCTTTTCTTACCCTTAAGTTAATCAAGCCTAAAGTTACATTTCCTTACTCTAACGTAACCTTCGCCTGAAGTTGCTTTTCCTTACCCGTAACCTTTACATAAGGTAACTTTTCCCTACCCGCTACCTTATTCTAAAGTTACCTTACGAAACTTTAAGAAATCCTAATTTTAGAGCGATGCGCTCCGCTGTAACCGCCTTCAATTCAACTCGCAACCCCGAACGACGTGCTCCCAAGCGAACAAGTGCATGTACCGAACGCCGTGGATGAACAGCTACGAACACCAGATGAAGACCTGTGCCCCGTGTCCAGACGTATTCCCCTGGATACAAAACCCCACCGGAAATATCCATTAAGGATAGTTCTTTTGAAATACTTAACTTATTCTTACTACGAGTATGAGCAGTTGTATCCACAAAGGAGAAGCTCAGTTATGTCTTTCAGTTGTTTTTATTGATGGTAGTTCCAATGAATGAACCGTACTTTTTTCTGTTTTGTACTTCAGTAAGTATGAATTGGAATGGCATTCGGACTTGTCAACAGACACAACTGAAAATAGCACCAGCTGTCAGGTGACTGATACTTCATGCATTTTAGAGTGAATCGTCAAGTGAGACAATGAAATTGACATTCGTATAGTCTATGTCCGTACAAAAATTGGCCTTCCTTACAATTTCGTGTAAAAAGCAGCGATTCTGCCTTTGTCTAATGTAGAATTCGTGATTTGGCCTTTCAATAAAATATTGCCTTAGAAACAGATTCAGCTTTTGTTTGTACATTTCTTTTTTTTTGACACGAAAAAAATTCATGGGGGATAAGTTGCCCACATTCTAACACGCGTGTTCACCGCCGCAAAATCGCACTTTGAGTGGAAAAATGGCCAACTTATTTCCATGAAATTTTTTGGCGTCAAAAGAAGAAATATGTACAAACACTCCAATGAAAACAACCTCAGGCAATGCTTGTTTCGTTCAAGTGGGATTTTCATGAAAAGTGAAAAGTGAAAAACCACATTAACATTTTGCATTTTTTTCACGTTTTTAGGATTTTGTCGTAAAATACGCCATAACGGCATCAATAACAATTAGATGTAGAAAAAAATTGTCTATCAATTTCTGTCTTCAAATGGAGATTTGGTCAATGTTAAAGCAAGATACAGTCAATAAGGTGTTTGCTACAGTATCCCAAGTTTGCATCTTAATCCAAAATTCGTGCGATACGCAGGCGAAAATAGCGTGCAAAAAGCCAAGACGCAGAGAAACAGCGGCCTTTTCTCGCCGATCTCCGTGTGGCGACGGCTATATGTGAAACCCCAGCCAAGGTCAGAAAAGCTATCTTTGATCTCTTTGCAAAAGTTATCACAGGCATCCAACAGGTAGCGTTGTTTGTGCCTTAGAGACAAATCACCTCACAGCAAAGGCCAACGTGATCTGTAACGCTACAACACTTTCTATGCTTTTGTTTCCCGTATTACTGCAAATCTGCAACGGGGACAACAATGTCGCCAAAGGTACTTTCCTTCGATTCTCATGTCCAAATAAAAAAGGTTTTCATTATAGTTCCCGCCATTATAGTTTCAGCGAATTTTGGAAATGGGTGAGATGATTCTGATATCGCTATTCAAATTTCCCATTATTACATCAGAATAATCGGCTACAAAAGGGGCGTGGCCGATTTTTGGACGATTGGCGATGTGCATACGTTCCAAGCAAAAATATGGTCAATTTTGGCTCATATCAAATGTTCGTTTTTTTTTTTGAAGAAAGCAAATTTTCTAGAAGAAGCACCTTATCGTTAGTCGTACACAATAACTGCAAAACTATTGTCACTTCGAGACATTCAGGAATCTTATATGGACATGCTACCCGGAAACACCTAGTAAAACTATCATGCGCACGACAAATGTTCGATCCTGTGGTTGGTAATTACGATTTCCTTGAAAAAGTTATCACTTGTATCCCACAGGTAGCTTTGTCAGTAACTTGCTTCATTTCAATGACAAACGGACAATAGCAAAGGCGATGTGCAGCAGCATATCACCCGACTTGTACACTTTCTATGATTTGTTTTCAGTAGCCCGAGTTTTCAAGCCGAGTAGTTTTTTAGCCCGAGTAGTTTTCAGTTCCACCTCCTGGGGTGGAACATATAGTCTCGGGCTATAAGGTATACGCGACAGATCTCTATCAAAGACAGCCATTTCGCAAAGCGCACTCTCACAGTCTTATCCAAACCACACCCTCTGCAGACACATATCAATGCAGACATTGTGATTTCCGTCTGTCGCGAAAGAATCCTTGCCCTTTAGGCGGAGATCGGCGTGCGAGCAGCAGCAAGCCTATCAAGGGCGCTTATCTCCCGGCGTCGACGGAACGGACTGGTCGCACCATCGCCTCTTTCTGTTTGCCTCGGACTTTTAATGATCCCTCTTTCGATTCTAATTTGTTTGCTTTCTCTATGAAGCTCGCTTTCGTCTGTTTTCTTATGAAGACAACCGTTCTAGGAAGTCATGTCCGGTTTATCTTTGGATTCACTATACGTTATCTGCCGTGGAATCTGAACGTGGCATTATGCTATAGACTTTTAATGCATAGTTATGTAGATAAGGAGAGATTAGATGCCGTGTTGGACACATATTTTCACATTATGGAGACTTTCATATGTCTCTTTTATTTCTATGTCTTTCTTTATGTCTCTTTCTATATGTTTCTCTCACTCAGTCTTTGTATAAGTCTTTCTTTCTCTCTCTACGTCTATTTATGCATCTTTCTTTATGTCTCTTTCGAATTTCCTCTCTGTCCAAATGTCTTTCTTTAAGTGCCTCACTCCCTTGTCTCTCTATATAATTTTGGAACATATTTACATTATCACCTATTTTAACATTACGGTGGCTTCTATGCCTGTTTCAAGGACTGTGTCTCACTGTATGTCTCTCTCGACTACTCTATCTCTCTATGTGTCTCTCTCTATTTCTCTCTCTGAGCATCTCTTTAAACGTAGCCTTCTGGATATCTCCCTATGATTTTATCTCTAACACTAACACTGTCATTTTGTGGTCTTTTCTCTGAGAGATCTTGTGCGTGCGTGTGTGCGTGTGCGTGTGCGTGTGCGTGTGCGTGTGCGTGTGCGTGTGCGTGTGCGTGTGCGTGTGCGTGTGCGTGTGCGTGTGCGTGTGCGTGTGCGTGTGCGTGTGCGTGTGCGTGTGCGTGTGCGTGTGCGTGTGCGTGTGCGTGTGCGTGTGCGTGTGCGTGTGCGTGTGCGTGTGCGTGTGCGTGTGCGTGTGCGTGTGCGTGTGCGTGTGCGTGTGCGTGTGCGTGTGCGTGTGTTTTTTTTCTTTTGAAACGCTCTTTGCCCTTCCATTCGAAATCTAATCTTTCTTTCTGAACCTTTCTATTCTTTGACCAAATCCTTTCCAAAGACACCTTTATCACTCATTTCATTGAAAATATTTCTTTTTTCTACTACATTCTTTTTGTAAAAGAACCAGTTTCTTTCACCATTACTATTGATCTTTCAATAAATACCTTGTTTATTTGACAAACTCAGCCTGCCGGTTTGTAAATCTCCATTTCTCATGTGCCTTTCAGGGGAAAATCACGACTACTTCTTGTAAAACCCTGGAATCCTGTTCTTCCACCCAACGGTACCTTTTGAAACGTTTCTTGCGTCGTGTTATTGAAGAAGGAGTGATTCACGTGTGACGTTTTGTCGCCTGTTTGGAAATTCCGCCCCTTTGTGCAAACAGGAAGCAGAGTCTTAGTCCAAAGTTTATTCTTTGTCTCTTTGATCCGTTTTTAAGCGATTTTTGACTAATTTTTAATCAAAAACTGTAATTTTAATGGATTCTTGGTGTCTGGAAATGGAAGGTGAAAGGTCGTAATTTGCGCCGTGCGGATTTCCACGCGCGGCGGATTCCTGATTTTCTGCGAAATTGGCGACAGATTGGCGAGACCAGCACATTCTAGGATGCTACGAATCATAAAATTTGCTTTTGAGGTGAGTGGAAAGAGAGAGACAGAGAGAGACAGAGACAGAGACAGAGAGACAGAGAGACAGAGAGACAGAGAGACAGAGAGACAGAGAGACAGAGAGACAGAGAGACAGAGAGACAGAGAGACAGAGAGACAGAGAGACAGAGAGACAGAGAGACAGAGAGACAGAGAGACAGAGAGACAGAGAGACAGAGAGACAGAGAGACAGAGAGACAGAGACAGAGTGAGTGAGTGAATGTCACTGAGTCATAGAGAGAAAGCGTCACAGAATGACCGCCGGTTCGATCTGTGAACTGTGAGGTTACTCGCGGCCTATTCAACCCAACTCTCCAAATGACGCACACATTTCCATACTCCAATTCACTACAAACCCTCTTTTTCTCCCACCCAACCACACTCCGGTGCAATTTTCCCACGGATGTTCCACGTGTGTCGTATCGACTAGCGGTCCGGAGAGTGCTATCGTATCCGTCATCTCTGACCCGCTCTTCCCGCCGCAATTCCCTCTCCAACCTGCTTCATCTCATCTCCCCCACTTCAAAACCACCTCTTCTTACGCGCCTATTAACGAGATTCTTCGACTTTTGGTCACTTTCAAGTACCATGAAGGGAGGGCAATGGTCGCGTGTCCAGCAGGGTACCACCAACAGCTGACTCCTCTGTCTTCTGGCCGCCGGTGACCCGCGTCTGGCAGCCAGCCAGCAGCGGAACTCGTTCCCTCGCCTCGACATTATACAATCCGCACACAAACATTTTAGTGAACGGGGTCGCGCCGGCGGTGATTCGGAGCCCGTTTTCCTGAATCCACTTATCGTCCCCCCACTCCCTTTTCCTTCATATCTTATCAAGGTGCGGCGACCGCAAAAAGTTTCATATCTGGAAAAAGTGGCGAGGTGTCAATAGAGCTGCCTTTGTCCTCCCGTATCAAGAAGATCAAAACCGGAAACTTTAGTTTTAATCGCCTAAAAGTGGAGTTTTTGCTATTTTATGCACTCGCTTGAAAATTATGAAAAAAAATTATACTTGTAGCCGATTTTCTTTAAATTTACACGAATTCTCATTAAAAATGAATGTAAACCGGCTAAAAATGGCGATTTGAAGTCCCAGCTTTTCTTCCCAATAAAAATCATTATGAAACACGTGCGTGACGCATAATAGAGGAAAAATAGAATTCACTATGTCAATAGGGTGTCACATGTCCATGTTGATGTCAATAGGACCGAATTATGCAAATTTTATTCGTCGCAGACTGTGTGCTGTCCATTTATGCTAATTTTAGGAATTGTTTTGGCACCGTTCCATATTTATTGTTTTGATTTAGCCATTTATATTCTCAAACAGCATTGTACGTTGTAAACCATGATAAGGGCCGGCCCGCTCCCAAATTTTATCGACCCCGCCCCCAAATTGGCATATATGGGGGTAAATGACTTGTATTGCTGATAAATTTCGAATACTCTCACTAGTTTTTTTTTTTCAAACAAGAGGGTTAAAAAATTCATTTTGAAAAAAAAACCAACCAAACTCTGTATTTTGTACTTTCACCCCAAAAAGTGGCAGACCTGTAGTTTTCACCAAAATCTTTTGTAAAGCTGTGATTTTCAAGATGAATCAACTACTTTTCTGCACTTTTTCACTTTCCTTCCTGTTTTCATGTATTCACAGCTATAAATCACCTTGAACCCCATTTCTCCCATTGAATTCCCATTTCACGCCCCATGCCCCCGGCGAAATACGCCGAAAGTACATTTTCCGTGCAACGCTCGAATTCCCATTCGATTGAATTTCGATTTTCGACCCCCCTTTCCCCCATTTTTTCGATCTAAACCTATATTTTCAACTTCCACTGCCCCAGGTTATAAATAACCATAAAAATCCAAACAAAATACAGCCTTCTTTTCTGACAGCCGGTTGTCACGGCTACCCGTTGCTGCCAGCCGGTCATTTCTAGCCCTGGGGCTGCTGCTGCACTTTGTGCTTCGAACTAATTATCGGAAATCCTTCTTCTGCCCTCTGGAGAGGCGTTTTTACACTGTTGAGAGCCTCTCATTCCGCGTACCAAGCCCCCAGGGCTGCTAAAACGCCCCTTTTTGCCGTTTTCTTCATTGTTTTCTTATTTTGGGGTAATTTCTCATACAAATTCCTCATTTTCAGATGTTGAGTCTCTGGGACGAGTATTTATGGCTACCGGAGGGCGTGAAATGGTCGGATATGACGAGTAATTCCACCATCACCTACCCCGAAGTCTCCGATCTCAAATACACCGTCTTGGGTGGTTTTATCCTGCTGGTTAGTTACTTTTACGTATTTTTATACTATTTTTGTTTTAAAACGGGTAAAGTATTAAAATAAGTTCCTTTTTCTAAAAAAAAATCCTGGTAGAAGCACAGATTCTACGGGAAAACGGTTAAGAAAATTGTTAACAACTCACAAATTTTGACGAAAAATATGCCGTAGGCGGTGATTCCAACAGCAAAATAATTCAGTCACTTGTTTTCTGTCGGAAATTCCGCGGGAAATCCCCTTTTTCTTGTAAAAACCGTATGGCCCATGGGTATTTCTTGTAAACACCGGATAGATTCTTTCGAATATACTGTGTTTTAAGCACGGTTGTTCGAAAACTGTGCATGCATTGGTATTTTTTGCCAAAATTCGTGCGGAAATTGGCAATTTCGATCGAAAACAATGAGAACCTAAAAAGAATTTAAAAAAAAAAAAGAACGAACTATCAAGATTTGGCACAGTGCCAATTGCCAAGAAATGCGATCGTCTGAGAAAAAAGTCCCGCCACGAAATCAGCTGGCTTTTTGCCAAACCCTAAGAGTGTTGAATACGCACACTCTCGTTCTGAGAACAATGCCAAAAAACCACCAAAATTCAAATTTTCCCGCCAAACCCACTCTTTCCAGGTGATCCGAGTGCTGCTCGAGTCGTTCGTCTTCATCCCCATCGGCAAACTTGGCGGTTGGATCGAAAAGCCCCTCTTTTCCCGAATTTGGGAGCATCTCTCCGGTTTGTTTGCTCAGCCTTCCGAATGTGATAATGTTTGTTCTCCAGGTGGTTTCGCGGGTCGTTCCAAGTTCAAACGGGTAGCCGAGTGCGGCTGGAGACTCACTTTCTACATCTGTGCATGGACCGCCGGGTTGGTTTTTAAGATTTTTCGATTGTTAGACTTTTAAACCACCGCTTTTGCCCAATTTATCGTAAAAATGGTCGTTTTAAGTCTTATCCTTCTGTGGGACTCGCCCCAGCTGAGCGATGTGACCGAGTGTTGGAGGAACTGGCCCTACCACCATGTTTCTACTCAGATTTGGTTTTACTACATCATCGAGTCATCTTTCTACTGGGCCCTCTTCATCGGGTATGTCTTTTTTATTTCGTTTTCACCTGCACTCTTTGGCTGCCCTTTTCCACGAATTCTGGCAAACTTTGGTCGCTTCCGATAGTTCCAGGCAACATGAGGCTGCTTCTAGTGAATTGCGGCACAATCAGGCCTCTCTGTATCATGGCAGCGTTCGGCCGAACCATGACACCCTCAGGCGCCGCTTCTTTTGGACCAAGACACCCTCAGCCAGCTTCTAAAGAACCATGGCATTCGCAGGCCGCTTCTAATGAACCGTACCAGCCTCAGGCCGCTTTTAATGAACCCTGACATCCTCAGGCCGCTTCTAATGAACCATGACAGCCTCAGGCCGCTTCTAATAAACTCTGATTCCCTCAGGCCGCTTCTAATGAATCCTGATAGCCGCAGGCCGCTTTCAATAACCCTGATACCCTCAGGCCGCTTCTAATGAACCATTGGCATTCTCAGGCCGCTTCTAATGAACCGTACCAGCCTCAGGCCGCTTCTAATGAACCCTGACATCCTCAGGCCGCTTCTAATGAACCATGACAGCCTCAGGCCGCTTCTAATAAACTCTGATTCCCTCAGGCCGCTTCTAATGAATCCTGATAGCCGCAGGCCGCTTTCAATAACCCTGATAGTTCCAGGCAACATGAGGCTGCTTCTAGTGAATTGCGGCACAATCAGGCCTCTCTGTATCAAGGCAGCGTTCGGCCGAACCATGACACCCTCAGGCGCCGCTTCTTTTGGACCATGACATCCTCAGGCCGCTTCTAATGAACCATTGGCATTCTCAGGCCGCTTCTAATGAACCGTACCAGCCTCAGGCCGCTTCTAATGAACCCTGACATCCTCAGGCCGCTTCTAATGAACCATGACAGCCTCAGGCCGCTTCTAATAAACTCTGATTCCCTCAGGCCGCTTCTAATGAATCCTGATAGCCGCAGGCCGCTTTCAATAACCCTGATACCCTAAGGCCGCTTCTAATGAACCATTGGCATTCTCAGGCCGCTTCTAATGAACCGTACCAGCCTCAGGCCGCTTCTAATGAACCCTGACATCCTCAGGCCGCTTCTAAAGAACCCTGGCATTCTAAGGCCGCTTCTAATGAACCCTGACACCCTCAGGCCGCTTCTAATAAACTCTGATTCCCTCAGGCCGCTTCTAATGAACCATTGGCATTCTCAGGCCGCTTCTAATGAACCGTACCAGCCTCAGGCCGCTTCTAATGAACCCTGACATCCTCAGGCCGCTTCTAAAGAACCCTGGCATTCTAAGGCCGCTTCTAATGAACCCTGACACCCTCAGGCCGCTTCTAATAAACTCTGATTCCCTCAGGCCGCTTCTAATGAATCCTGATAGCCGCAGGCCGCTTTCAATAACCCTGAGACTCTCAGGCCGCTTCTAAAGAACCCTGGCATTCTCAGGCCGCTTCTAATAAACCGTGCCAGCCTCAGGCCGCTTCTAATGAATCCTGGAAACTTTTGGGGGCTTCTAGTGATCGATGACACCTTGCGGTCGCTTCTAATGAGCCATGGCTCCCTCAGGCCGCTTCAATGGCCTCTTTTCCTATGGATTATGACAACCTATATTTCCCTTTAATGCTAATTGTTTCAGAACCCTGTGGCTGGACGTGCGCCGTGCCGACTTCGCCCAGATGCTGCTCCACCACGCCATCACCATCCTCCTCCTCTACATCAGCTGGTCCATGAACATGGTCCGCGTCGGTACCCTCATCCTCTTCAGCCACGACGCCGCCGATATTGTTCTGTACGTTTTTTTGCGGGCTAGCCCGGCTTTGACCATTTTCTAATGGGCCGGCTTCAATTTTTACGTGCCCATCCGTTAAATCCAACCATCTCACCCTCTCATTTTCCAGTGACGCTATGAAGATCGTGCGCTACGCCAACTGGCACCGCGGAGTGACGGCCCTCTATCTGCTGTTCTTGGCCGTGTGGACGGCCACTCGTCTCGTCTACTACCCCTTCTGGGTCATCCAGTCCATTTGGTTCGACGCACCCGCGCTCATCCAGGAGTCCTACAAATGGATCAATGTGCTCCAGAGGCCACTGGTGCCCCGCGTGCTGATGATCATGCTCACGCTGTTGCTGGTCCTCCACGTGTTCTGGACCTACGTCATTCTTAAGGTGAGAAAAAATAGGATGTTTCGAACATACGTCTTCCAAACACGTTCTGAATAACGGTTCAGAAACGGGAGATGATGATATTACATTAAAGGACTCATCAGGGGCCTTTTCAGAATCGCATGCTAATGAAGACTTGGCAAGCATTTTGCGCACGGCCGTAGTCTGGAGCGGTGTTCGGAAAAATTATTTCAATTGAAATGGCTCGATTAGCATACGTTCCATTTCCAATCAGAAAAGGCCCCTCACGGGCCCTTTAAAAACCTACTTTGCGTTCAATAAGCATACGTTCACCCCTTTTCATCGAATTAAAAAATTGGCTATTCCTGGTAACATGCCGAATTTTTCACTTGGGGGTTTAGCGCCTTCGTAAAATCTGTAATCATGAATGTTTCGTAGCAAAATTTGTTTGTAAAAAAGCTTATTGCCGCTTGAGGCAACTTTAAAGCAAAGGGGGACGTAATGTGCTTGCGATACCTACGCAAATTCGATTGGGGTGAAAAGCGGGGGTTCTCACGGGCCGGGCCGTTTTCAAAATTTTGGTCGGCCCGGGCCGGCCCGTTTACCCTGGACCACCCAGTCAGATTGCCACCTACACGACCAGGGTTCGATCCCAGTCGGTGACGTTCTTTTTTGTACAACTAATATTGACTTATATGTTAGTAACAAACACTATTACGGTATTTAAAACAGTTTAAAAAAAAAAATTATGGCACCGATTTATACAAAAATTAAAAAGTTGATTTTCAAAAACGGGCCGGCCGAAAAATCTATCGACCCGGCCCGCCGGGCCGGCTTGTCATTTGAGAACCCCGGTGAAAAGAGTAACAAGAAAGTAAAGGTTACTCAGGTTGTCTCCGAGGCACCAATTGGGGGACTTACGCAACGAGCCCCCCCCCCCCCAGCGTTCCCTGCTTAGAATGCTTTAAACAGTTGCCCTGAGCCGGTGGGTTTTTCAATCCACCTTCGTCTGAACTACAGAACAAGGGTGGTTTGTGGTGTGCTTCTTCTGCCGCTCACTCTTAGAATAATTTTGACAAATACTGTGATATTGATCCATCTTTATGTAAAATCGATCGATTTTGGAGTATCCATCGACATTTGGACCTCAGTACCCACCTATTGACATTAATTTTGTAATAACAAATTCTGGCTTGAAGGGGGCCTTAGGCACGGTTTGTGTTATGTAATTCAAAATCTTACACGTTTTCATACTTTAAGCAAACTTGGCGGTAAACATGGCTGGATCGTTTGGGGGGCTCGTTGCGTATGCCCCACCAATGATGCCTTGGAGGTAACGCAAGTTCCTCGTTAATTTGTTATTACAATTTTCAACTCAACGGCGATTTGCGTATTCAACGTATGAATATAACCTGCTATTTTTCAGATCGCGTACTTATCGACGAAGAGGGGCTCGATCGACGACGTGAGGGAGGACGACGACGATTCAGAAGAGGATGATGAGAGGAAGAAGAAGGAGTAAATATCTCTCTCTCTCCCTCCGACGCAGCACTCTTGCCAACTCCCCGAGGAGTACGGGTTGACACTTTCACATTACAGAAACCGCAATGCCTACACGTCTCTCTTTTTGTGCCCCCAGTGCGTCATAATATTTTCCCAATTTTGCCAATTGAACAAAAACAGTTTGAGATACATGATAAATTTTTATCAGTCAACATAACGTGTCATAACAAGAAATGGGCAAAAATAAGATCAAAACAGGGTAACTCATCATTTCCGGCGGTTGCTGACGGCACGCATAGAGTCGACGGGGGCCAGGGTGCGGCGGGACAGGCGGATGTGGCCGGTACGCTCGTCACGGCCGAGCCACTGCATCGCCACCTTCTGACCAACCTGAAATGAAGACGATGAGATATGCTCCTCCCCAGCTAATTGGGTCCGTTTGGCTGCGTACACGGCCTTGGTATCTTATACTGTAAGCGTTACTCGAGGAACAACATGAAGACATTGAAACCATACATCGGGAGGGTATATCCAGCTTTCCCCCTTGTTAATGGGGTTTTGAAGTTCGGCACGTTAGTTGCCAGCAAGGGTGGCTCATGGTCAGGGCCGGCCCGCCACCATAGAAAAACATAGACTCGATTTTCGGCAGGGTTCTCGCGGGCCGGGCCGAGGGATTTTTCGGGGCCCGGGTATGAAAAATTAAATTTTAATTTTTGTATAAATCGGTACAATAATTTTTTAAAGTTTTAAATTACTTAATAATGTTTGTTACTAACATTTAAGTCGATATTAGTTGTACAAAAAAGCATGTCACCGGGATTGAACCCTGGTCGTGTGGGTGGCAATCTGACTGGGTGGTCCAGGGTAAAAGGGGCCAACCGGGCCAACCAAAATTTTCCAAATGGCCCGGCCTGTGAGAACCCCGATTTTCGGTTAAGGGGGTCGTGCCGAGCCTAATTTCCCATTTGGGACACTCGTCTCATACGTCCTATTGTGTGGGGGCCAAAAAAACGACCCCCAAAGGTAGTCTGTTCCATACTTGGGTAACCCACCGCAGGGGTCAATTTTGCGACACCCTCTTCTATTACGAAAAGTTTCGGAAATTTGCGGCGGACCCCCTTCTTTACCAAAATTTGACGAACACTGAAATTTGCGACGGCCCCGTCGCCGCTTATGGCGGAGCTTGACAATGTATGGTCTGTTCATGTATGCCGCCACCCAAATTGTCTGGGTCTGACCGTCAGCACTGACGATGAGTTCAAAATTCTAAAAGTTAGAAGACAAAAGTACACTATATATGCACAGAAAATGTCTCCGTGATATCTAATGTATAAAACCAGTAAGGCAAAAAAGTTTTATCGACGGGGGATCGAACTGGCGCAACATCGGACTGCCAATCTTCGCCACTCGGCGATGAAAAACGTTTTATACATTATATACAAGTATCTTCCAAAAGCCAAGAAAACCAACCTTGAGACCGGTGACGGAAGAATGCTGAATGGGAAGTGGGTGAATCTGCGAATTCGGCACAAAGATGGGGCGACCGCCTCCCTGAACAACCTCATCAGTCGATAAAATATGAAATTCTTACGGGGAGAGTGATTTGAATGCCCTTCTCCAGCATTTCCACGACCTCGACGTTGACGATCTGACCGAAGTTGAACTCCACCTGGTCGTTTGTGGACAGAAGCCTAAATTAGCGCGTTTCTTCGGTTTTTTTCGGAGCTTATTTACTGAAATTGCGATTAAAAAACTCACTTGCTCATTATCTCCTTTGCCTCCTGGAGACGTTCCTTGTTCGGTGCAAAGAGACCGATGTGCGTGTCATCTTCCAGGGAGATCTGAAAGGGTTATAATAAGGAAATCAGTGAGAGAAAGAGAGAGAGAGAGAGAGAGAGAGAGAGAGAGAGAGATATTACCTTGACTCCAGTCTCCGCCTCGATTTGCTTCGCATTGAGGGCGCCTCCGCGGAAGAGGATCTGTCTCTTGTAGTGTTCGAGGACCATCGACTCCAAAATAGGCACACTGCTCTTGAATTCCGACCTGAAAAATCGACAATGTTCCACAAAATTCACTTAAAAATGAGTTAAATCAAATACTTTTGCCCCGGGGTTCTACGGGCAGGGCCACATAGAGAATTTTAATCGGCCCGGGCCGTTTACCTTTGGACAGCCCAGCCAGATTGCCACCCCACGACCAGGGTTCAATCCCGGTCGGTAACATTCTTTTTTGTACAACTAATATTGGCTTATATATGTTACTAACTAACACTATTATGTAATCAGTTTAAAAAAAAGTATTGCGGCGATTTATACAAATTTTAAAATTTTGATTTTCAGAAACGGCTCGGGCCGAATAAAAAAAACTCTTGGTCCGGGCCAGCCCGTAAGTTGAAAACCCCGTTTGGCCCCCCCGCTTACCTCGGTCTGTCCCTCATGATGGCCATTTTGGCCAGAACAAAGTCGATTCCGGAACGTGCGCCCAGAAGGGCTTCTGTCAGCTGCTGTCTCGTCAGACCGCCGATTTTAACGTCCAACTGCATCGCTGTGAATCCTTCTCTGCTGCCGGCCACTTTGAAGTCCATGTCTCCTGCGTAGTCCTCGATTCCCAGCAGATCCGTGAGGATCTTGTACTCCTTATCGGGACTGAAATAAGAAAAATAAGCAAAAATAATGGTCAAGAAAAGGGGTAAAAGAAAAACCCACTTTTCTCCTGTGATAATACCCATGGCCACTCCAGCAGCAGGGGATTTGAGAGGAACGCCGGCGTCGAACATGGCGAGACTGCCGGAGCAGACGGAAGCCATTGAGGAGGAACCGTTGGATTCCAGGACCTGAAGATGAAGTGTTTATCGGTGTATTATTATCGGGGTTCTCAAATGACGAGCCGGGCCGAGGGATTTTTTGGAACGGCCCGGTCGGCCCGGGTATGAAAAATTAAATTTTAATTTTTGTATAAATCGGTACAATACTTTTTTTAAACAGTTTTAAATTACTTAAGAATGTTTGTTACTAGCATATACGTCAATAATAGTCGTACAAAAAAGAATGTCACCGACCGGGATCGAACCTTGGTCGTGTGGGTGGCAGTCTGACTGGGTGGTCCAAGAAATTTTCCAACTGGCGCGGCCCGTGAAAACCCCGGGTATTATCATATAACCCTCGGGCGTATATATGTGGACATTCCCAGGTTAAGGTAGCTAGCCCATAGAAAAAACATGGGTCGGAATCATACATTGCCAAGCTCCGCCAAGAGCGGTGGGAGGGGGCGTCGCAATTTTAAGTTTTCGAAAAATTTGTTAAAGAAGGAGGCCCGTCGCAAATTTTCGAGTTTTTCAATAATTAAGGGGGCAGTCGCAAAATGGACCGACGCGGTGGGTTGCCCAAGTATGGTCGGAATTTTGGGTTGAGGGAGTCGCGCCGCGCAAAATTTCCTATTTGTGGGACTCGCGCCACATGTCTGATTTGTATGGTGGGGGTCACGCAAAACGGACCCCATAGGCAGCTTATTCATGTATGAGCTAGCCGATACAAAACTCCAATTGTTAAGGGTGGTTAGGGGATATTTTTGTTACCCCCGGAACTGCAGGAGTTAAGGGGGGTTACCCAACTTTGACTTCCTTGGGTTAAGGGTACGAACGTCAAATAAACACCTAAAGTTAAGATATCGAGGTAAAAGTTGTACGGTGGAAGAATAAAATGAGGGTGCCACTCCGGGCAACCCCACAAAATGAAACTTTTCAAACCAAACTTTGTATACACCTTCATTTTTACCCGTAGTTAGATCCGCATTTCGGTCACTCAAATATACATCTCTCGAGATGCGGGTGGAGCCTCGACAACCCCACACCGTTAATATTTTCAAACCAAAGCAGGGTGGGCTATAAGTTTGTAGTTAGATTCTACTGCACCCCTTTTTGCATAATTTCGCCAAATATTGTAATATCGATTGATTTTATGTAAAATTTTTATGAGCACTGGACCAACAAGCCGCCCCAACGCGTCATTAGACCCCACATGCCGTACTGGTGAGGTTCTACAGAAATTCAGATTAAAGCGTGGGGTGTGATAGGACGAGTAAGTCAAATTATGAATGACATTCTTACCTGTGTAGCCAGTCGGATACAGTAGGGGAAATTCTTGGGAACCACGTGTTTCAGCGCCTTCTCAGCCAGTGCTCCGTGCCCGATCTCCCTCCTGTTCACTCCGCGTCCCATCTACAAACGACGATATAAAAAATGCGCGATGTCTCAAAAATACCGAAATTTCATTAGTGGCGAAGGAGGGGAACTCGTAGTGGTGCATGAACATCTTCTTCTGCTGAGCGCCGAGCATCTGAGAGATGGAGTCCGGGTGGAATGCCGCCGCAGGGCTGTCGAAGGTCACCGTGGAAAAGACCTAAAATGGGAGCTTTAAGCGTAAAAAAGATATTTTAAAAACAAGTAAATCGATCACACTACAAACTACATCACCGACCGGCATAGCTGCGAGCGAATTCCTTCAAAATTACCTGTGTTTGTCCACGTTGAAACAGCGCCGACCCGTGCAGCTTCTTATAAACGTCGACAGAGATGGTAATGGGACGGAAGTCGGTGAGACCACGGCCATCACAGCGAAGATTCGAGTCCAGAATGAGCTTCCGCAAGTTGTACTTGACAACCTCCGAGTACATGGCCCAGAAGTTCGCCATGTCCGATGGCGCCATAGATTCGGCCACATCCTTGCCCAGGTCCTGAAAATGTAAAGTTTGCCGCTCGAACTCGCGTAAAAATCTGTATAAAAATGTTTTATGCGTTTGTGATAAAAAATGTCGATCTCATTCTCCTAGTTCACAAAAAGTCACTCCAAAATTTTGTTTCAAAAACTTCTTTTGTAGCGAATTATGTGTAGAATTAGTTTAGAAAAATTTCACTGCTCCCAAACTGGTCCTTCAAAGTGAAAATATCAAAAACGCTGAAAAAAGTTGGGATTTTTTGGACATTTAAAAAATTCCGGGGCGCTGCGGGCCTTCCCCCATTTGGGGTGTGCCCTTTCTTTTCCGCAAAAGATTAAAGGTCACACCTTTATCTGGTCGTCTCTGCCAATCTTGTCCAGCGTGGAGTCGGTCAAAATATAGTAGAGGCGTTCCTCCGCCAGCTCCTGGATCCTATCCATCTCCGCCTTCGGATAGTTCATCACATCCAACTCCGCTTTCTCCTTCCCTGCCAGGGAGCGCAGGTTGTCGATCGAATTCAACATCTCGTCTATCGAAGTGAATGCCGTTTGGAAGATTTCCTCCGTCTGGCTCAGGGGAATTTCCTGAAAATTAGGTATAATGTTGAATGACAAAAGTCAGATAGGTAAAGTATGACCGGGCTAGCCCGAATCAAGAAAACATTATACCTCTCCGTCCATTTCGATCATAACCGTCTTCTGTCCACGACAGCCAGCGAGGACCATATCCAGCTTGGAGTGACGACGCGCATCACGGCTCGGATTCACGATTACCTGAAAATGAACAAGATTGGTGAAGAAATTGAGTTTGCACACTTTGAGATATCCGTGTTCATAACATAGCCGGACAGGGAGCGTTTGGGGGGCTCGATGCGTAAGCCCCCCAAATTGTGTCTCGAGGGCAACGTAAGCCCCCCTTTTACTTTTTGTTGTCATTTTCAGCCAAACACAGAATTACGTAGGTACCGCAAGCACCTCATGTCCAACTATGGTTCAAAAGGCGAAAGAGAGTAAATACTAAGGTAGTGCCACAAATGCCAACCCCAAAAGTTAAGGATCTAAACAATTCCCCGGCATCAAAGTTCACGTGGTTACTCTGTTGAACACCCTGGTAAGCTCCGTAATTTGGTTACCCTCAACTTTTGGGGACAAAAAGGAGGTAGCCCCCATAACTTTGTGCCCCTAGGGCTAAGTTTACAGAAAATGGTACCAAACCCCCTTAACTTCTGCATTTTCCGAGCCTCTATCCCCTTGCACACCCAAATGATCAAAAATTGAAGGGTCCCCAAATGGCAGGCCCAAAAGTTAAAGTGCTCACCAATTATCAAATTACAAGAACTAAAGGATAAGGAGGTTATCCGATTTCAAGGCAAAATTTAGAAGGGATACTCTATTGCAAGACCACAAAATATAAGCGTTAAGAGTTTTTTATTTGCCAGGTTTTTCAGTAAAGAAGCTCGCATTTATCACCCAATTATCATGCCTAAAGGTAATGTAGTTACCTACTTGTAAGACCCCAGAGTTAATTATTTACCCAATGTTTGTCCCCAAAGTAAGGGACACCCCACAAAGTTAAGGCAACTACTCAATTGGACCCAAGGTTAAGGTCACTTGACGGAGCCAGGGGTAGAGTGAAAATAACCTTAAAACGATTCACCCCTAAAAATCTCTTAGACCTTTAAAAAAAACTACCTTTCCGTCGACGAGAGCCAGACGTACAGCAGCCACGGGCCCGTTGAAAGGGACTGGAGAGAGATGCAGAGCGGTGGCGGCTGCGTTCACGGCCAGAATCACGCCGTCTCCCTGTTCATCTAACGACAGAGGCTTACACACCAACTGAAACTTTTACGTGAAGCAAGATAAAATTGAAAGCTAAACCTGAGTTTCGTTGCCCCATCCGCGAGGGAAGAGAGGACGAACGGTGCGGTCGATTATGCGGGAGGCTATGACATCGGTGTCACTTTGGGAGAGCTCTCTGCGGAGGTAGTTGGTGGGGATCTTGCCCACCGCCGCTGCGCTCTGGCGGTAATCGACGGTCAAAGGGACGAATCCTTGGCTTTTCGCGGAAGCGTTCTTGTACACGCAGGTGGCCAGAACCTGAAAAAAACATGATTGGCATGAAATGTTCTTACACATAATTTTAACATACTGGCATTCATTATTCATACAGCACCATAGAAAAAACACAACCCGCGAAATTCATGTTGAGGGTCGAGCTTGGATTTTTACCTTAAGGGATTTGCGCTTATTTGGACCGACACCACCCCTATTGACATAAAATGTTTGTAATTGCAACAAACAAGGGCGGAGCTCTGTCACTGTGGATTGGCGAGACGTGAGCCCTTTGAAAAATGGCCTGTAGGGTACCTAACGATACCCCCCCCCTTTAATTAAAAAAAAAAACGTATATACGCCCCATACTTGGGCAACCCACCGCGGGGGTCCATTTTGCGACAGTCCCCTTAATTATAGAAAAATTCGAAAATATGCGACGGGCCTCCTTCTTTAACAAATTTGTCAAAAACTTAAAATTGCAACGACCCCTTCCGCCGCTTTTGGCGGAGCTTGACAATGTTAGATACGCCCATTCCGTCATAGTCGGCATGTCGCCTTTGTACGAATTGCAACCCACGACTGCAAGTCTAACCACCGTCATATATAAAATTCTCACAAACAAGACCCTCACGGCGTCACAGTTTGGCACGCACATGTATGGACATGGCTGAAGAGGGGGTTTGGGGGACTCTGTGTGTAAGCCCCCCCCCCAATGGTGCTTCGGAGACACCGTTTAATTTTTGTTACCATTTTCGACCAAACGCTACATTACGGGGGACAACTTTTGTGTTCTTCTGAGAATTAACGTGATTTGTAAGATACTCATAGTATGTACGCAGTCAAATCCGTTGAAGTAGTAAGGCAAGGAGTACGATGGCACATACATTATCAAGCTCCGCCATTTGCGGTGGCAGGGGCATCGCAATTTTAAGTTATCGGAAAATTTTCTTGGAAAATGAGGCCCGTCGCAAATTTTCGATGCTTTCAACAGTAGAAGGGGGCATCGCAAAATTGACAAAAATTGTCGTAAAATCCGAATTGTAACAGCTCTGTTGGCGTAAATACACAAAAAACTGCCATTTTGCACGACCCCCCCCCCCCGCCCTAACGCGTCGTGTGCCGCGAGCCCCAAGTTGGAAATTCAGTTCGGCGCAACGTCCTTAGCCGTGATTTTCTGTGTTGCCGTATCTCGCGGTTCTAGACGGTTCTTAACTAGACGTGCCATACCTTGGGAACCAAATGAACGGGTTTTCAAAAGTGACGGGGGGTCCCAGCGACCCAAGTGAGTCAAAAGTGAGGGGGGGGGTGGTTGCAGCAGTTTTTACTTTTACAGAATTTTTTTAATTTTTAATTCTTTTATTTTGGTTTAATAAATTTTAAAAAATCATTATTTTATTTAAAATATTTTTATTATATAAAATTTAAATGTGATCTTTGATTTTATGTACTAAGGGGGGTAAAGGGTTCACAGAACTCAAAAGTGATAGGGGGTACCGCTACGACCGGACCTTCCCAAGGTATGAGACGTGCTTACCGCGTTATCTCCCTGGGTGGCTACAACGGATCCCGACGCGAAGCGGGCAAGATGACCTGTTGTGAGTTCTATGGGCTCCTGGGAACCGGCGTCAAGGACGACTGTGTGCTTTTTACGGACATGGAGACGACTGCACGAGTTGACGAGTCTGAAAATATTCGAATAAAACACTGACATCGGAGCTCAGAATGAATTAACACCCCAAAATATATTTAATTATAAAAAAACCTTACCGTGTGGAGCGAGGAATGGCGAGGAGAGTCATTCCTTCTGGGTGGTCACCTCACAGGAACTGCTGGTGGGCTGCTGAGGCGGCGGAGATTTCTTTCCGCTCTTGCTCTTCTTCTCCTGCTGCTTCGACTGCGGCTTGGAGGCGAAAATGTCACCAAAAGCTGGAATTCCGAGCTAATTATCAAAAAATACGAAATAAAACCTCTGTAGTAGTTCTGGTGGACGAGGTTCACTCCAAGATCGTTCTTCTTCGATCCCTGGAAAAAAATTGAGTTAGGTTGCATTAAAAAAGCGGGAGAAAGCCAACCATGAGCTAAAGCGCTAGGTTGCTAAAGGACAGCCGACTGGCACGACCAATGATAGTGAAATGATCCAATTTTCACGTTTACGTAATTTTAATCTCTACCCAATTGATGGGGGAAAATAGCAGAGAAATGACCCAATGAACATCCGAAACTAACGCATGCGCTATTTTACGCAATACATACTTTTGCTCACCGTCAGCGTACATAAGCAAGCTCCGCAATATGGGGCGGTAGGGGCGTCGCAATTTTAAGTTTTCGGCAGTTTTTCTTAGGAAAGGAGACCCGTCGCAAATTTTCGACGCTTTCAACAATTGAAGAAGGCCTCGCAAAATTGACCCCCGCGGTAGGTTGCCCAGGTATGACCGTCAGTCCAGGGAAGTTTACGGCAACACTCTAACACTAGAAAAGAAATAGAAAAAGTTACAATATGAAATGAGATATTTCACCCAAATCACCCAGTTCTCCCACATAACTGGCTGGTTTCGACTCAATCTCAGTCCCTTGAATAACAAAAAACTCTTTACGCATTCTTTCAGACAGAAAATGTGTAAACCGAAATTACGCACTGCCAAGAAATGCGCCCAAAAAGCTGTGTTCTTTCGTGATTGCGCATGACAGTTGTGAGAAATCGAAACTAGTTTTGATGGAGACAAATAATCACTATATGGGCATTTGAACAGGAATGGAACTATTGTTTAATCAAAATGTCCCTGTTCATTTTTTCGATTTTTTTTAAACGTTCCGACTCCAAGTGATCAGTTGAAATCTATTGTCGACAACCATGGCTGCGGGCCGGTCCGCTACTAAAATTTTCACGGCCCGGCCCGACTCGGCCCGGGCCCGACCAAAAATTTATGCTTTATTTCAATGTAAAAATCGAAAATAACGAAAAAAAAATTTCTCGGGCCGGCCCGTTCCCAAATTTTCTCGGCCCGGCCCGCGATTTTGCCATGGTTGATTGTCGACATGGAATACTTGATTAAGAATTTTATTTAAAATAAATGAATTTCCCAAATTTCAAACTTCTTGCGATGTCGCAACGAGAAAAACCAGCAAATGACTATCAGTGGGGCGGGGGGACGGGGTTAATCACGGGTGCGGTGATATTCACCTAATCGATAAACTGAAGAGTTTGCATTTATTTACGTTTTATCAATTTTTCGTCCGGCTGGAGTAACTGAATTCGATGGGGGTTCAATTTTAGTTCCGGGTATATTGACTCAGTTTCCTTGTGGTCGGCAAAGGTAAATTTACAGCCAAACTAAATACATTATTCAAGTAAATTCTTCGCCGAAATTACTTGAGCCAAATTGGCTGCGTTCGTTCCCCGAGTATCATATCCCCACACACACAACTGCAAGAACAACATCAAAACAATGTAACGAAGTAGATTTTGGGAACAACTATGCGTCGGCATACTCCAGAGTTTGTCATTCATACTGTGGAACCCTACTAGAATGGGGGACTTGGCTGGACCCCCAATATTTTATCATTTTCGAGGCCAATTTCGCCGGGGGTTAAATAATACGAACAGGGTGAATCAAGAGATTCCGGGTTAACAAATCGAGCCCCCCTTTTTGGTGGGGGTGCAATTTGAATCCATATCAAACTACAGTACACAAAATCAGGCTACGGCCAAACCCTCGGGCAATAGTATTTGAGTGGGGCGGCTTCAATTCCGCCCATTCGTTCAATTTTTGATAACTTCCAGCGGCAACCCACCTCTTCAAAGTCCATAAAACAGTCCTTCTTCTCCCTGCTAACAAATCTGGACATGAATCCCCTGCTGCTCACGGGTCAAACTACAATTCCACCCCTTTCCGCCGTCTGATCGCTTTGGAGATACACGAATGGACGAGCAAACACCAGGAAAAAGTTTACGATTTTCTACGATTGCAACGTTTTTATCGAACGCACACACGGAGTGGAGTATCATCATCATTCAACATTACAAAAGTAGCCAAATTAAAGAAAAACAGAGGTGAGAGGATTACTGTAACACAGTTGGAGGGTAACCGTAACTAACAGACTATTGCATCAACATGGCGAAATACAGCGCAAAACCGTATACAAGTGAAGAAGTATTGATACAAATATGAGCTACAGTATGACAAAATAGCGAAAAACGGTCCTTTAAAGGAGGCCTTTAAGGAGGCGCTTAGACGCTGGCGTAACCCTGGCGCTTGGCGCGGGCACGGCCGATGAGGTAGGCGACGAGGACGACAACGACGAGACCGGCCAGGCAGGCGCCGACGATTATGGGGACGATGTCGGAGGTCTTGGAGTCGGAAAGGCACTGCTCGAACACTGAAAAAATAAAATGAAAATGCGTAATTGGTTTCCCTGGTTTTCGGCAAGGTTTGTAAACGTGTCAAATTAAAATTTATTTCAATCGTTTTTTCAGCTTACACAAAGTTTTTTTTAACAACCTGCCACACTGTTTCATAATACTTCTATTCTATATTTGAGCTAATTCCAAGTTAGCACCAATAATGTCTCGACTGGGATCGAACCTTGGTCGCGTGGGTGACAGTATGACTATGCGGTCCGGTTAGGCGATTTTTTTTCAACTCGGCCCGGCCCGCAAGAATTATGTGGGCAGGGAACGTTTGGGGGGCTTGATACGTAACCCCCCTCCAATAATGTCTCGTAGGCAGTGTAATCCCTTTTTGGTTATTTTTTTTCAACCAAACCCGAATTACGTAGATACCGACCGCAAGCACCTGGAGAATGATTGGAAACCTGCCGCAGAAAAATACGGCGTGTGGCAAAACGCAAGCAATATTGTTAGTGAACACTGAGGTGCTACTTGGGAAGTCCGCAGCAAATCAAGGGAATTTTTATAACCAACAATTTTGTTATTAGTTTTGACCGAGGGGCCAAGTTACAGAATTAACTAGGTAACTAAACATTTGAATAAAATTTTTTTAAAAAAAAAAATCAGTGCCGGTGAAAGAGTGTCGCGCGTTCACACTATAAATTGCGTTTGCATTTTCCTTTTCACGCCGCACTGCGTACTGGGGTTGCCAATAGGGCGTTTTTAGTGAAGAGACGCAGGGAAAGAGTGTTCGCCGAGAAATATAATCTAAAGCCTAACAATAAGAAGGTGGCATTTTCAGAAGAAAAACAACCTTATTTTTTTTTTTATTTTTTTTTTTTATTTGGATTTATTTTTTATTCCACCTTCAAAAACGCGCCGAAATTTTGAAAAACCACAAATAGGTGCCGTAAGGGAAATTCTGTGAATAACTCGGGTGAGCACACTCGCAGGCATGCCTCAAAATTGTTCTGTAGGTGTGTTCTGTTCGCACACTTACAGAATAGTGCGCTGCCAAATAAAGAAAACAAAGGCAGAGTTGGCAAAATTCCAGTATTAGTTTTAAACGGAACACTTCATCACCCGGCCACTAAGTAATTAAAAACCGAGAAAACTGACTAGTACAGTTCGAAAAGCTAATTTTTAGTCCTTTAAAACTAACCCTGTCCCTTGGGGAAGTTGTCTCCGTTAATCTTGGCAAAGGCAATGGAGCGGAACTCCTTCATGTCGATGGAGGAGTCGTTTTCGAGGCTCAGAACGGTGTTGGAGCACTGAAAGAACATAGTTTTGCCAAATTCACATGAAAGGTAAACCTTGTAACCGTTGACTCCCTTGGCGTTGACGTCGTTGGTGGCATCAGCGGCCTTGTTGAAGCGCTCTGAAAAGACTATTCAAGATCGGTTAAAATGTTAAATTTAAAGGACTGGCTTGGACATTCGAAGGCTAAAAATCGATCTGTTAAAGGACTATCTGCACCAGTGTCCCACAAAGAATGAAAAAAAGAACGGACCACCCTTGGATCCGGGAATGGAGGACTGAGGAGAGGTCTGAAGGCTGTAGTCCACAAGCTGGAAGGCTCCGATGGTGTCGTTGGATCCGAAGAAAAGGTCCAAAATCCAGTAAGTGGCTTCAGTGGCCTTGGGAGGGGTTCCATTGGGAGAGAAGTAGACCTTTAAAAGAAATTAATTTAAAAAAATTATATTAAAAATTGCAAAGTAAAACCAACGGTCAGTTGCTGAAGAGTGACGTTTCCACGGACGACGGCGCAGTTTCCATTGAAGGAGTGGGTGGTGTTGAGAGCGACCTGGGTCTCGGAAGTGTTGGTGAACTTGACGGTGATCACGGGGCTGGCCTCCACGATCAGGCAGGTCTCGTTGGTGTCAGTGTCGTGCACGGCCCACTTCTGGGGCGTGGCGAGCGAGGCGCCGCAGAGAACTGAAAGAAAAACAATAAATGGTATGGTAGTTTAAAGTTTGATTATCCATTCCAGAGTAAGAAACACCCTTTTACGAGCATTTAACCATAACTGTAGACTAAATTGTGATGCACCAGCCTGCAATCACACCCCGGATCATCTAAAGCTGTACCAACCTTTTTTGGGTGCCTTTTTTAATATTAAAAATTTTTTTTTGGGGTGTGTGGAATCTAAAAATTTGGACAACTTCCCTAGCATGCATGTACAGCAACATGTACAACAGCATTAGCTAACGATATTAGTAGTATCTCTACAGGCTCATCCATTCAGGTAGGATATGTTAGGTCGCTAATGCTCAAAATCTGCTATAAAAGCATTATGATTGTGGTAACTAAGACTAAAGTGATTTAACTCTTAAATTAAGAGCCGTGTTATCAAAGCTACGACATGGTAATATTGCGTCTCGATCCTTTTCCGATGTTGCGCACTGATGAACCAAACAACATCGAAATATTTGCACAACGCGAAGGAATTTTGGAAACAACCATAACCAAAACCAGGCTCTGTGGCATTGTGTTCTGGTGCCCAATCGATTTCCGAGATCGCGTTAGAACGAGATAAGCCTTTCGTCGAACAAACCGCAAATCGGTGGTGAACGATTTGAAATCGGCTACTTTGTTCTGTGATATGTAAACCACTTCCATGATTGGCAAAAGTATGAATGTTGGCATCGTAATTACCAATTACATCGATGCCAACAGAGACCATAACAAACATACCCTAAATTGGGGTAAGGATCTGCGGGGGGGTGCGCCGAGGAAAATCGGGACCCTGAGTGAGGAGAGGGGTTTCCGGGGGGGCCCGCAGGGGGGGGGGGCAAAAATTGTGTCCTCGAAAACGCGTAAAAACGGGGGGTTCCGCCGGCCCACCGGACCCGCCAAAAGATCCGGGGGGCTCCGCCCGGACCCAGCCGCACCCACCAATTTAGGGTATGATAACAAATGAAGGATACCATTTAGACCTAGTGTCAACCACACGACGAGGGCTCGATTCAGCGAGACTCGGACTTATAGTTAGTGAGATTTAACATAATTTTACGCAGGCCAAGACGATCAGGATGAAGAAAACCTTGACTGGGCCAAGATTAGCTGTCATGCTTTCAAAAAAAAACTGTCCTATGAACAGATATGGATTTGTAACAGTAGGTCTTACAGCACGGCCCTTTCCAATTGTCACGAAGAGAACGAAGTTTTGCTAAAAACTCTCCTTTCTAGAATATCGATACATACCAATCCCCTGAGCGCGCGTACTTAACACTCGCAGGTTTTGGCAATTTACCGTTGTGAAGAACATAGTAGGCACCCAGCTTAAGGGTTTTAGAATTTTGAAGATAGGTTTCCGCATATGAGCCATCAAATTTTAACTTCGCGCGGTGCACTAGTGCGGCCGTAACAAAAGTGGCGGCTAGACTTCCAGCATCGGTTAAAGCCAATTCTCATCAGCATAGTTTCGTCATTTTCCACAAGGAATTCCGATCGAAGTAACTTCTGAAATTCCTCCACTCACCGGCGACAAAGAGCAGCTTAGCGAACATGGTCGAGCGGTATTACCTCAGTTGAAAGCTGAAAATGACAATGTTATTCGGAATTGCGAAACGATCGATGAAAAAGAAGGAGAAATTGGAAAAACTGCTGAATCATCACAGCGTAAACAGTGAATAATCGGGGCTGCGAGTAGTATAAACACGCGATTGTGCTACCTCCCACACCACCGCTCAATAGGAGCCTAATTTGTGGGGAATCGAGCGGCGGTTGGTGGGGATATCAGTGGTTATCTGATGAAATACGGGGCAGTGATAAGAACTGCTCCTTGGCACACGAAGAACAAAAAAGAGAGGGGACAAAGACAAAAAGTGAACGAATGGTTACACAAACACGAAAAGAGCAAAAAGTTCAAGTTTGGGCCTTACGTAAGAGTTTTGAAGGGATCAGTGATTACAGTAGCTTGAAGATCAGGAATTATCGCTTCGGAACTGAAAAAACCAAAGCGAACGCCAAACAGTAATCGATAGAACGACGATTTTGACAGTTTTTCTGTGCAGACGTAGCGAAATAAACGTCGTTCAACTAAATTGTCGCAAAAAGCTGGTGAAATAAAAGCGTAAAAGTTCGCATGATGGTGCGCAGTTTTTTCCCGCCAAAATTGTACGACTACAAACTACAATTGATCATTCGATCGCATGCTATTCTACGCGCAGAATATTCTGCGAATGCTGGAAAAGTTACTTGTATCGCAATAAGTTCGTTTTTATAAACATTAATCAGGCATAATTATTGTGATTTTACAAATTTTAAATTTAATTTGCATTAAAATAGTGGAAAAATAGCCAGCTAGCAGCCTCCACCGGGGTCACAAGGCTGTTGAATGCGCTGCAGCTGTTTACAAAGCGGGCGGTAATACTTTCCAACGCCATGGCCAAATGACGTTTGCAAAAATGGTCCCGCACCGGTTTAGCCGCTGGCAATCTTCCAAATTTCAAACCACTTCATTAATTTTCACACGTTGTTTTTCAGTTTGTTTTCGTGTTCATTTTCAGTTTTTTGCAACCGAGTTTTGCGAAAATATCGATTTTTCACTTCTTTATCGATTTCATATCAACTTTGCTCATTTAGAAAGCTCTAATTAGCCGAAACGCGTCAATGACGGACAAAGGAGATGACATCGCCTCACTGCGGAAGGTGTCGATGAGTTTTAACTCAGTTATCTTTGGTTCTAGGAGGTCCGAGCCCTTACTACCTCCCTCGCTGAGGTGAAAACTGCTGTGACAGAGCTGGAGACGGAGAAGGACCACCTCCGACAAGCTGTTCGGAAATTGAAGGTTCGTTTGTTATTTTGCAGTTACTAAGCCACGTGGCTCACGGGGATATGAGAGTGCACTCGGCCCTTTACCCGGAAGCGGCGGAACGCAGACGCGACACGCATCACATCATTAAGGGTCCTGCAGCGAAAGCCCTGAAAATCAACAAAGGCGCCGGTTTGACTCCCAGTTTTAACGCTTTTGCTGATTTTCAGGACTTTCGCTCCGGGACCCTGATTGATACGCGTTTGTGTCGCAGGAACGGTCCGCCGTTTCCGCATAAAGGGGGAGTGCTCTCATTCCTTTCAAAAGAATCGCCGTGAGCTTTTCCGATTTAAAATGTGCGTGTTTGAACAGCGAAAAGTACTTGATTTTAACGAATTTGTGAAACAAATGTGGCTTGTTTCTCATTTTTTCGTCTTTGCAGGTAGAGAATGTGCGCACGAAGGAGAAGCTGAAGAAACTGCAAGAGCACTACAAGAATCAGGCTGGAGGAGATGCTGTCAGTGACGAGGAGGAGTTCCCCGACTACGACGATCTCGGCCGTGACTTCATCCTCGTTGGAGGTTAGTTTTTGTTTGTTTGTTTTAACGTTTCTAGAAGAATGTCCAACCTACAGACAGACAAAAACGGAACATTTGTATTTTAAAGGTCTTGAAAGGATTTTGGTGATTTCAGGCTCCCAGGACCCTCTTGGAATCCGCCACGAAGTTTTGATTCAGGACGGAGACGGAGTTCATCACAAGAGCGCTGAACGCTATTACTGGTACGCTTATTTTTCTGAAAGTCGGTTAAAATCAAAGAAAATCCTGGGTTTATTTAAATGGTCCTGGTACGACTGTTGCGAAATTCCGCTGTTGACCGCGAGGATTATAAAGGACAACAGTCGAATTCTGGAACTTTTGTTCAAGGACACATTATATCCAGGGTTTTCTCTGGACCTTTGCCTAAGACGTATTGCGATACTGTCGTATACTTCTTTCGGGTTCGTAGTGTTTTATTTATTTAATTTTTAAGGTACAAGATGGCTGAGCACTTTGGCGACTATGCCACCCGCGACGCCATTTTGAACGCCGACTCCACGTTCAAGGCCGAGGAGGCTATGAAGGAGATCAAAGGCTTCCAGGAAAGCCAGTGGAATGAGGTTTTTAGTGTTTTTGGGGTTCAAGAAATAAGTGATTTTAGGTGAAACTCGGCGTGTGGGAAACCGGACAGCGGTTGAAGCTGGAGCAGATTCGGTGGATCGCCAACGTGCTTGTGGAGACCGGCTCCACCTACATAGCCGTCGCCCACCAGGACAAGATTATCGGCAGTGGGTGGCGCAAGAACCGCGAGGAGGCCAGCAGGCCGATCTTCTGGGATGGACAGAACAGCGGAGGAAAGTTCCTCATGCGCTACAGGAAGAAGCTTCTGGAGACGCAGGAGTGGGCCGGGCCCCATGAGAAGGAGGTAATCCAATCCTCACAACCTTTGAACTGAGTTTAAATCAGTGGTCATAGAAACACTGGGATCTTATGGATAGACCTTTAAGCTACCTCTTTGGGTTGAATTTACGTGTGAGCCACGAATTTTGCAACGAGTGTACTGAATTCACGCCATACATGGGCGTCAGCCCGGCTTTCGCGGCTCGGGGGTATGTATTCCAGTTGGTTCCAAAGATAGTAAATTTTCGAAATTACTGTTGGTCGCATGCGGATGACCGTAATCTGAGGCAACCAAGCAATTTCTTACACTTCGAAGAAGACATTTTTTGAAGAAGGCTTAAATATACTCAGTTTTTGAAAACTTACCAACGATTCTTCTAAAATTGGGTCAGACCATACATTGTCAAGCTTCACTATATGCGGCGGTGGGGCCGTCGCAATTTTAAGTTTTCGGCAAATTTTGTTAAAGAAGAGGGTCCGTCGCAAATCTTGGCAACTTTTCTGTAATAGAAAGAAGGGGCTGTCGCAAAATTGACACCCGGCGGTGGGTTGCCCAAGTATGGGTCAGACAAACAATTTTTCGGTAGATGTAACTAAAGTACTATAATGCTCTAAATATTGGATAATCAGACAATCTACTTCAACCATATTGACCGAAGTTGATTTTTGATTTTTACATTGAAAAAAAATGGCTCTGAAAAAAAAACTAACCATGCCAGCTATTACTCCGATTTTTAACAGCTGATTGTTGTCGGGAAATGCAAGAAATTATATTTTTCTAACAGACAATTATTACTGTAACTCTTTCCTTTAAAAAAAAAAAGCCTTTTTAGGAAGCCCATCGCAAAGTGGCCGAATTGAAGAGGTTCGTGTGGCGCCGGATCGACAACCAAGCCCAGCGTGGTGGTGGCCGCGGCGACCGTTTCAACGGATTCCGTGGTGGCCGGGGAGGCTTCCGTCCGCGCACCGTCAAGAAGACCGTCAGCGACACTGCTGCTTCGAACGGCGTGGACACCTCCGCCCAGGAGTAGCTCTTCTCCCTTCCGCGCTTTAAGTGCTGGTTCCACCGGTATCTCTCCAACCAGCGCTGTCCATCGCATGTCTAATTTATGGTCGTTATTTTGTTTGATAATATATTTATTTCGTGAAAGTTTAACGTCGGGTACTATAAATATTAAAAAGCTGACTGTAATTCGTATTTTTTTAGGCTTGCTGGATTTTCTTGCACTTCAAGAGAATCTTCAAAAGCTACGTGAAATGTTCTAGGTGCTCCGCCCTAAATCACTGAGACGGCGGTTCGCTTACAAGACTGCGAAGCAGTTCTCACGGGCCGGGCCAACTTTCAAAAAAAATCCACGGCCAGTCTACTCGGACCACCTTGTCAAACTGTCATCCACGCGACCAAGGTTCGATCCCGGCCGGGACACTGTATTTTTGCTAACCTTGAAACCTAGAATTAGTTTAAATAAGTAATAGAAGTATTATGCAAGCGTTCGGGAGATTAAAAAAATATTATATAAGCTGAAAAACGGTTTAAAGTTTAATTTAACACGTTTAAATTTTGTATAAATCCGTACAATCGTTTTAAACTGCTTTAATTTAAATAACTGAAATAACGTAATCAGAGCTGAGATAACGTTTTAAATCGAGTTTTTGATGGATTCATAGTGAAATCCTCAAAATTGCATTTTCAAAAAAAAAATGAGTTGATTTAGTTGAAATTCATTTGGGCAAAAGATATTCAAGATCAACTCCGTAGTCGGTTGTCCGAGATGTTTGTCTATTAACGAATGATGATACAACATCTGTTTCTATTACTGCCGCCAAACGAGCATATTTTGCCAAAACCCGCTTTTTCACTGCGTCTCGCCTGAGACCAAGACAATTCTCGGTTTAGGTAGAGGAAATGCAAAGCTTATTACCCGTAATAAGGGCATTTCCGAAAGCTGAGGTGGTGTGGTCTATGTGTATCTTTATAAAAACGTTAGCTGTAATTTGAAAAAAGGCGATTTTCAAAGCGATTTTTTGTTCGAAAATTCAACAATTTAATTTCAAGCTTGAAGTTTCTGGCAAAAATATCGATTGAATATCGCACCATTCTGGCGTCTTTCGAATTCGCACGCTCTCTCGCCTTCTCTGCCGTGTAACCGTGCACCCTTTGCATTGCTCGGCCGTGTATATGCGCACCGGCTGCAATCTAAATCATACAAAATGGTTATTTTTTTTAGAATCTTGAAAACCGCATCTATTTATTGAAGGTATTTAAAAAAAGATTGAAGAATTAATTTTACGAGGAGAGAGAGAGTTAGAGAGTAAGAGAGAGAGAGAGAGAGAGAGAAAGAGAGGGGAAGAGAGATGCGAAGCATATATGTAAAAGAGGAATACCAGTAGAGGTTATGTCAGAGAAGTTTGCGCGAGTTAGTGAATGAGCGTAATTTTTCTTCTCATCGCCTCTTTTTATTCTGTCTCTCTGTCTCTCTGTCTATCTCTCTCTCTCTCTCTCTCTCTCTCTCTTACTCTCTCACGCACACGCACACTACACATACACATACGCATACACAAACACATACACATACACATACACATACCCACACATTTATCAGTCATTCAATTAACAACACCCCCCTGAAGCCATTCAAGGTTAAAGGACTATTAGGCACCACTACCCTCACAATCATCGCCCTCCAGATCCCACCTTGTTATAAAAAAAAAACATGTTGCTTTTTTACTTTCCATTGAAGATCCAGGTAAAATCACTCTCTGTTATGCATAAATCAATTTTTGTCCCTTTCTCTCTTTGTTTGTCTCAATTAGTCTTGTTCAGCATGTTTATTTTAAGTGTCATAGATATGCCCAAGACGTTTACGAAGATTTCTTGACCGTGACTCCTCTTAGGTCAAAATACAAGTTGTCGTGGCGGTAGTTGCAGATATGCAGTTTTTATTTGTTTTTTGACCATCCACATAAATGCGTCGCAAAAACCCTCTAACACGAAAGTATACGCAAAATTTTGTGCCCATTTTGAAAAGAAAAAGTTCAAATACTCTGTGACAACCATGACGAAAATTTACTTTTAAACAGATAGTTCCATATTTTTAATTAGGAAATTGTGGTTTGTCAAAAACATTTTTTGCTCGAATTTTGTTGTAAACAAGTTTTTAATACACGTGATACACGCGAAAAAAATATTTTTGACATATATCTTCCTGATGAAATTGATGGAAAATTTCGGATTCAAAGACGAATTTTGTCAATCAAACACAAAACTTTAATTTTGAGGTGTTCGGACTCCGTTGCGGAAGTACGCGATTGGCGACTTTTGAGCCCTTTATGTTTTGATATTTTTTAATCACTGACGATTTGAAACAGTGATTTGCAAATAAATAAATAATGCGAAATAGCGCAATAAAAGACACGTGCGCAGACAATTTAGCGATCGCGGCGGGACCTTATGCACCATCCTTTAAGGTTTTTGGCCAAAACCGTTGCCTTTTTTGGAAACGCACTATATATTGGCCCAGGAATGTTATTGACCAAATTTGAACCAATTCTGAGGCTATAAATTATTTTCTAAGACCTCACAATGTTTTTGTTTCAGCAAATAAATTCAAGTTATGAAAATCGAGGTACCCTCAAGAAACTCACGATTAGACCTATTTGTGACGATGAAAAGGTTGTTCCTTCAGAAGCTTCAAAAGAATTCCGTTATGTGGAGTTATGGGATGAAGTGAGTCGTTTTTTCATACAGTTTTAGCTGTTTTAAGGATAGTTACATAAATATTTACACACTGGTTTTGAAAACCTGCGTGGCTGTGTTTGTGGAAAAGCGAGAAACTTGTAACGTAAGTTTTTAATTAGTTATTTCAGCACGTTCTTGAAATCCACTTCATTGATGAATATGACAGAAAGCAGCTCTTGGAAGTCGTTTGGACGGCGATTCTTGGCGATATTAACCCCTCGGTTGAGACCATTCAACGGTTCCAATCTGCAGAAAGTGATTCAGAAGCATTGGAGTCTCTCTTGCTGGATGATGAAATGGGTTTTTATAGAAAGCAAGGAGAAGAGAACGACGAGCAAGACGAAGAAGAAGACAGTTTTAGCTCGATGTAATACTTTTACACAATGAAATGAATGAAAAATTGTAAATGGTGTGTGTGTGTGTGTTTGTGTGTGTGGGTGTTAGAGAGTGTGTGTGAGTGTGTGAGTGAGTGTGTGTGTGTGTCGGTTTGCGACCGTCTCGGAATTGGTCCAAAATTTGTCCATAGCGTTCCTAGGACATATAGGCAACTTTGAAAATTTTAGGACACTATCGATTTTTTGATTCGGGTTACGGTAGGGTACCGAATCAAAATTGGTCAAAATGACTGAAACCAGTGTTTGTTTGAAAGCTTTCGCTGTGAATAGATCACATCTATCAACTAAATGTTGAAAATCGCGTGCACGTATACAAAGGAGTCCTAAAACCTCAAAAAGTGAAATTTTGCGTTTCAAACTGCAGTTTTTCGCATTTTCGACCTTTGACATAAAAGTTGCGCAAAATGGCATTCCAAGCATTGAAATTGAAAGTGTTATTGGGCACTTTGTGAAAAATTAAAGCACTCAGATCACACACACACACGCACACGCTCACACACACGTACACACATACATACTGCTGCACAGATGCACACTTTTTCCTACCCGGAATCAAAGAACGGAAGTTCGTGATCGCAGTAAGTCAACATTGGCGGACAAGTGAACTTCCCAAACACACTTGCATGTTTGTACAAGTTGTGACACACAGCGGAAGACATGACTCAGGAATAATGTAATTCAAAATTGATTTTGGGAGTCTAAAACCCGTAAATCATGAACAGCCTTAGTTTTGTTTCACCCCGGTAAGGGCGCTCCATTGCGAAACATTGTCACTTTCGAATTTCTGTTCATAAACTTGAAATTCACGCATGAATCCCCATTTTCAATGCAATAAATAGAAGTCCCAGATTAAAAAGTTCATTCAGCGTGTGCATACATGAGATACATGAGAACAGCTTTGACTCTCTCCTCCCTAATAGGCGAGGATGACGTAGCAGGCGTGGATGATTCCGGGAATGTAGCCAAGGAGAGTGAGCAGGATGTTGATAGCCAAGTGGTAGGTGCAGCCCTTCTCCAGGAACACTCCAATGGGCTGTAAAACTACCGTAGTCAAATTAGACCTTTAAAACTTACAGGGAGGAGGACGGCGCAGATGAACTTGGGGATGTCGGTGCAGGTAAGGGCCATTTCTGAAAATTCTAATTTGAAAGAGTGAAAAGGGGCATCAGGAGGCGTAAAATGGAGACAAATGAGGCATATGACTGACTACTGCACGAGGATACGATTAGTATGCAATTCCAGTGATTGTAGGCGTTGCCTGAGAGACCGAGCACATCGAGGTTATTGAGATTGAAATTGCTAGGTATAGTGGAAAGTAATTGCGGGGACTAAGGTTTTTAGATTTATATTTTGCTCTCTCCTACTCTGTGTATCTCTCTGTCTCTTTTTCTTTTTCTCTCCGTCTCTCTGTCTTTCTGTCTCTCTGTCTCACTGCCTCTCTGTCTCTCCAACTCCTTCTGTTCCTTTTATCATCGTCTCTCAGTCCCTCTCTATTTATCTTTGTCTTTCGGAACAGTTTTGTATCTACCTCACATTCCATCTGCGTTTCTTCCATTTCTGCGTTTCTCCCATTTCGCTCTCTCTCTCTCTCTCTCTCTCTCTCTCTCTCTGTTTCTCTTCAACCCGGTTCACACAAAAAACAGGTCGGAGATGTCAATGAGCGTGTGAACAAAAGATCAAGAGGGTGAGAGTGTGAGAGAAAATGAAAACGCGAAAAAAATGAAGTAGGAGAAAAGAGAAGCTGAGACACATTGAGACAAAGGCAGAGAGATAGAGACAGAGGTAAAGGGAGGTTGAAAGGAAGAGAGGAAAAGAGAGAGAAAGAAACACCGGAGAACTAAAGGACAAAGTCCAAATTGGCCTTCGTAAGTGACACGCGGTAATGCAATTGCCATGCATTTGTCTATTGGACCTGTGGGTAATTGAGTCTGGAAAAAATAGAGAGATTGAAAGAAAGAGAGAGAGAGAGAGAGAGAGAGAGAGAGAGAGAGAGAGATTTCACAAGAAGGGGTGAGCTAAATGCGGAAAAAAGGCGATTTCACAAGGAGGGATGTCTCAGAAACGGAGGAGCAATGTTTATAAAGTGCCACCGATGAGTCAAAGGCGCTACGTCAAGCGCGAATGAGGTGTAACACGGGGATGCAAACAGAGGGGAGGGCAGCCGGCGGAGACCGGTTTCAATTCATAAATCGTTGAATCAGGCGGAGACACAGCTGTGACAATGCCATCGAAATTATTGGCTAAGCGGTAGGATTTTTGACGGAGGTCAGAAGATCAAACTAAAGAGAGAGAGAGAGAGAGAGAGAGAGAGAGAGAGACAGAGAGAGACAGAGACAGAAAGAGAGACAAAGAGCCGACTTATATACATTTTCTCAGACTAAATTTCGAAATCGGGAAAAATTACATGTCTCGCCCACGAATTTCATTTCAATGGTGACTCAGACACCTTGAAATAACAAAAGATGCTAAAAATGTCTTTGTTTCGCATAAAAACCGGAGAAAAGGTTGACATTCCACACATTTTTAACCAAATTTAAGGGAAGCTTCGATTTCGCGAAGAGAATGGCGCAACTGACGATAAACAAGTTTGGAATGGCGTCTTCTCTTCGAAACCGCCGTGGAGAATCGATAATAACTGTTCTTTTCATTCAATTCTCGTTGAAAAGGACAGCCATGACTGGAACAGCTCGTGTTTGGAATGGAAAACGGATGGATGGCAGGCGCTCAATGCCAATTGGGGCCGGGGGCGGCGAATAATGAACCAAACGCCAGCTGGTGGAGAGGGCGAGGCGACGATGATTTATGGTTACTATGGGAGCATATAGGGATCATAGTAGAGACAAAGAGAGAGAGAGAGAGAGAGAGAGAGAGAGAGAGAGAGAACACTGAACGACCGCCTTGAAGCGACTGGTAACCCGTCGAAAACTGAAATGATGATTGTTTGAACAGATGATCGCTGATGAATTCGATTCGATAATAACAAAATACTGGCGATGATGTTTTTGTTTTGCTGACATCAAAATCGATCCTGCTGGGAGCAAAGTATACTAATAGTCAATCATTTGTGGTTACAATCGTCATGACTGACTTTTTCTCTCCCCGAAATATCTCTTTTTCTCAAGAACACCCTTTTTGTTGTTGTAAAGTATCAACAACAAAAAATGACAAAATCCATACGATTCTGGTACAAAAAACAGTGCCCGAAATAAGATATTAATTAGCGAACGTCACTGAAAGACACATTTTGGCAAAGTACATGAAAATTCGACATGAATATGAATTTTCAAGGCATTCACACAGAAAGCATTCAAAATCATATCACGAGATGTGTCCCTGAAGCTTTTAATCAGAAAACTTCGAACACATGTTATTTTTAAAACTTTTAACTGTTTTTAACTGTTACATACATTTTCCATAGGTTTTGACTGATGTGGCTTTGAAATGAGATATTTTTGGAATTATTTTTTGACTTTTCTGAGGTTGTTTTGTTGCGATTTTTACTAGCATGGACTGTATTGTATGTATGTGGCATAGTGAGTGAGTGGGCTAATTCACTCACTCACTATGCTCGTCAAATTTGTTATCATTTTTTTAATAAGTGACAATTCATCTAATAAAAGAAGAATTCCGGTAAAAACTGACATTTTAGGTGAAAAGACGAAAACTATTGTTTTGACGTCTAAATTCTGACTGAAACGGTTACAGTGTGTTTCTACTACTTCAAAAAACAAAAGAAATTTTCAGAACAAAAACGTGAATTTTCAATTATTCACCCGGTGGTGTATTACTAAAAACGGAATTTTTCGTTCGACTTAACACGATATTTTACGAAAACAGGCCTGTAGTGACGTTTCTTAATTAATTCTAATTTCAGCAAATGAATTTATTCCTATTCTAGGCTGAAACACTCACGAGGGAAGTGCACCAACTCGTCTTGATAAAATCGAAATCTGTCGATTCGGCATTGTAGGGGACCCCAAGGGCTACCCAAATCTGTTTTCGAAAAGTGCCAACTCGGCTCCGTTTTCGAGAAATTGATTTGCATTCTAATTATCACCGACAGCGGACAAAGAGGCAGCATCGGAAAGATGGCCGAGTGGTCTAAGGCGGTAACCAGATAATGTTTTTAGACATGATGCTGGTTCGACTCTTTTTTTACGACAAAGTTTTTGCTTTTCTTAGTTTGACTTACTCGCATCAAACTGTTAATTTTTAATAGAATTTTAAAGCTTTTCTATTTCAAAGAGAAAAATTTTATTTTGTACATTTGTATTTTGCTTCATTTTTTTTGGTTTAAGATTAATGTTGCTTTAAATAAAGAGAAAAAGCAAAAACTTTGTCATCATCTGGTCACCGCCTTAGACCACTCGGCCAACTTTCCGATGCTGCCTCTTTGTCCGCTTTCGGTGATAATTAGAATGCAAATCAATTCTCGAAAACGGAGCCGAGTTGGCACTTTTCGAAAACAGATTTGGGTAGCCCTTGGGGTCCCCTACAATGCCCAATCGACAGATTTCGATTTTATCAAGACGAGTTGGTGCACTTCCCTTGCCAGTTAAATGGTCCGATATATTTATACAAAATTTTAAATGTTCGTTTACGTGCTCGAATCGGCCACAAAAACGAATTGGCTTGGGCGAAACGGGCCGGCCCGTGATTTGGCAGTCCCGATCAGAGGAAGGACAAGAAACAGTAGGCATTAAAGTAAAACGAAACCGCGACCGAGCTTCAGCGTAAACTGTTTCCCCCAACAATCAAAGAAATTGCATGTTGGCGTTGAAACTTCCATTGAAAACACTGATTTGTAGAAAAAAAACTTTCCCGCAAACAAAGAAACCTCGCTACGAAAGGAAAATCGTCAGTGAAGAGGCCTTTATTGAAGCGTCAAGTGAGTCGAATGTTGCGGATGAGCGAGGGTTGTTGTCCTCCGACCAGAGGTCATCCGAAGGGAAATAGCACGCAACACACAGAGGGCACAGAGAAACCCCGCTCTCGACCAAAACAATGAGGTTGGCATCCAATTTCCAGAGGACGCCTCCCTAGAGCATTCGTCTTTGCCCCAAATACGTCCTCTTTAAGAATATTTATAAAATACAATTCAGAAGAGATACACCAGAATGAAGACATAAAAACCCGGATAGAGTGGAAGTGGCACGGGGAGATACAGAGGGAAATCACAGATCCTTTTTGGAGACTTCGGTTATCGTAGAGCGCTGGGTCACGTCTTCGGCGATTGAGGAGGCAGAGGGCTTCTTGGGAGGAGGGAGGAACTGAGGCAGGGCGAAGAAGATGGCCAGGGCGATGAGGTGGCCGATGAAGAAGACACGCCTGAAAGAGAGGGAGTTGAGAGAAGAGATAGAGAGAGAGAGAGAGAGAGAGAGAGAGAGAGAGAGAGAGAGAGAGAGAGAGAGAGAGAGAGAGAGAGAGAGAGAGACTTACATGTAGACGGAGAGGGCCGGCTGGAGATTCATTGTGGCGAAGGGGTAAGTGAGATAGGAGAGACCCAGTTTGGAGGCAAAGTTGGAGAAAATATCGTAGGCGAACTTCTTCTGAGGATCGTCGAGGAAACGCCAGCGCACGCAACGGCGGAACTGAAAACAAAGTATAGTTGGTGGAAAAGTGTCTGACAAAAACGTTGGCCCTGCGTAAATATTTTTTTAAGGCAAAACCTTACCAAAACATGGAATGTGGGGGTCATTTTAATTACGATGCGCCATTTACAAACTTTTAACTGTTTTCTTGTATATACCCACTTTTGTCTCCCGACAATGGACCTATATCCAGTTCGACACAGAAAATGGGGTCTACAAAATCTTAATAAAAGCAATCAGTTTTTTTTTCGCTTTTTCTTAATTTTCAATGTATTTCAATGAAGGTAAAAAGTGATCTTCTCAGTTTTGCCAACCAATTTTTCGGAATTCCGTTGTTTTTCACGGTGATCCATTGAAAAACACTGTCTAAAACGTAAGAATTCGAAAAACCGCCGGAATCCTCGTGTCAAAATCGAACGGGGACTTTTCGGCTCTCCAGCCCGAAAACCCCTTTCCCACAACCGGATGCAAAACCCTTACCGTTGCGGCTGACAGCGTAAACAGCGCCCCAGTGATGAAAGTCATGTAGTAGCCGACGGATACTCCGTGCCAAACGGCCGACAGCAGGTAGGTCAACAGGGTCCGCACACTGAAACACGTCCGGTTATAATAGTTTACGGCGTCGAGAGCCCGGCCCGGCCCGGTTTAATGGCAAATTAACCCACTTTTTAGGCGCTCTGTCGTAGGCGACTCTCCTCAGCCAGCCAGCTGTCTGGACGTTCCAATTGTCAAGGATTTCTTTCAAACTCTGTCCGTTCTGAAAAAGGTTACTGTTAAAAAAACCCCCTTAAAATGGCTTTAATGCCACTAAAACGACCCTGAGGCTTAAACAATTACTGACACAAGCCATAAAATGAACCAAATTTCACATCAGCCCCACCTCAACCCTCAAGGGGTAAACATTCGTGCAGAGCGACCAGCAAGACTTTCCCTCCGCGTCCTTGCCAGAGTAACCGAATCCAGACATGTTGCACACAGAATCGGCTGAAATTAAGCGAAATATTGAAGAAAATTGGGGAAAATGTACCGAAAATCCAGGCAAAGTAGTAGTTACAGCGGATGAGGAGAATGGTGGCCCACCACCAGAAGAACCACTGGTAGTAGGGCAGGGCCAGATATCTGGAAATAGAAGAAAATACGGGAAATCAGAGGATTCACTGACTCTTTTGTGGCGATAATCTCCGGAGGATAGTTGCTGGTGAGGAAGACGACCACGAAGAAGAAGAACATGGCCTCGGCGAGTTTGCGAAGGGAGGCGGAGATCTGGAAAATAGGGAAATGAGTGATTTAGGGAAAAGATCCTCAAGACCAAGGGTGGCTACGGGTCGGCCCGCTCTCCAAAAATTCACGGCCCGGCCCGCGGCCAAAAATCCCAAAAGTTGAAAAAAAGTTTTTCACGATTTATGTGCAGGAATTACGTTTGTATTGTACCTAATGTATAAAACAACTATGGCAAAAAAGTTTTGCCGGCGGGGGATCGAACTGGGGCAACTTCGGATTACCAGTCTGACCTTTTAGCCACTCGGCCATGAAAAACATACAAATTTTATATAGGGTAGTTCGAATCCTCCTTCACACAGTTTGTTTTGCACAATTATAACTATGTTTTGCAACAAACAGAACTTAAAAATAATGATTTTGAAAAGAGTTACATTTGAAAATAGATTTTCAAACAAAGTGGGGCCGGCCCGTTCCTCAGATTTTCTCGGCCCGGCCCGGGGCGGCCCTCTGAGCAGCCACCCTTGATATTGACTAATAAACGAAATTTAATTTTTTTTTAAATTCGCGGGCCGGGCCGTCGCAACAAATCCCTCGGCACGGTCCGTCATTTAAGAACCCCGCGCAAAACCTACATTCGATTTATCATTTTCCGGCACACTCTCTCCGCTGATGAAAGCGGCGTAATCCGTGTAATAATTGACAGGCCCTGTGAGAGTGGTCTGGAAGTTGAAGATATAGGACATGTAGTCGATCAGCGAGGGGATTTCTCTGAAAATCAAACACAGTTTCAGGCGTCTCCGATAAAACTAACTTGATGGCTTCTTTCTTCTGCAGATCTGTGAGTTTTTCGGATTTTCGGGCCAGCCCGTCGTGGAGGGAAAAGGCGAGGGTAGTGATCTAGAAAATAGCAGTTAAGTTAGTAGAACCTTCAAAAATTACCTTCTGAACGGCGACCATCATGGGGCCGGTAATGTCGACGGTGTAGGAAGTGAGGATCATCCAACGGTAGGAATGGATCCACAGGAGGTAGCCCATTGAGAAACAGAACACGGCACTGAAAATATCGTTGTATTATCGATTTTCGGGGTAATTTCACGATATTTATATTGATTTTAGTGAGAACTGTTGATTTTTGCCAGGTTATTAGTGGGGAATGCTGTTTTTACAACAAGTTTTTAGTGGAATATGCCAGTTTTGCACGGTTTTTAGTGAAAAACGCCAATTTGTATACGGTTTTTAGTGAACAATGCCAATTGGTGCCCGGTAATTAGTCTAAAAGGTCAAATTTTGCACGGTTTAAGTGAAAAATGCTGCTTGTTACACGATTTTTAGTGGAAAACGTCGATTAGTGCACTCTTTTTAACGAAACTTATCAATTTTGCACGGTGTTCGCTAGCAACATACTATGGCCTCACACTTTTAGCACAAAAAATCGTTTGCCGCGTGGATTTTTGCGAAAAATGCCAATTGCCGTACGGTTTTAATAGCAACAGCTGATCGCAACACGATGTTTGCTCATAACCGCTGTCACTGAAAACTTCTTCACAAAAACACGATATTCTGCAAGAAAATGCCTACTTCTGCAACTTTATAGTACAAAAAAGTTTTCTGCACAATTTTTGGTTAATATTGCGTATTGTTGCAGTTTCGCGAAAAAAAATGCCGCTTAACGCACAGTTTTCAGTGGGAAATGCCGATTTCCGCATGGTTTGATGAGAAACAAGTGATAGCCGCACGATTTAAGGAAAAAATGCCGATTTCTGCACATATTTTTAGTCCAAAATCGCAATTTCCGCACGGAATTTCTACAAACACATCGAAATTAGGTTAAAACAGTCAATTTTGACACGGTTGCTGCAACCAACCGTTGCGGAGAAACTTCCGCTCAATTTTCTGCCTTAAAACTAACACATGCACGTGTTTCGGCGGGGAGAAGTAGATAACTCCGTAGCTGATGAGACAATTGGAGAGGAGATGCTTCACCGCCCTTAATTACCCCAATTAACGGAATTTCGGATGAATTCTCACCTGCCAAAACAGAAGAAACAGAAGGATAATCCGATGAGGAGTGGAACCAACGCTCGGACCTAAAAAGAACATTTTTGGTGAAACCGACTAGTTTTAGGTGTTAAGGGCACTAAAAAAGGCATTAACGACACTAAATATCTTTAGGCCTTAGTGACCTTAAATAGCTACAATTTAAGCTTACCTGCCGTGGCGTTTTGCCCGGAGGAAGGAAGGTCTGATAGGCGAAGGCTAGGGGCAGGGAGGCGAACATGCACAGGGTGAAGTTTATCTGAAAATCACTTTTTAAACATTAAATAGGCTTAAAATTGCAATTTATGTTGGAAAAATACCCTAAAAACTGACCTTGTCGACACCTAGACCGAAGCTATCGGCTAAGGGCTGCAGTAACGTGGATCCATCGTAAAAGGTATGGATCCCAGGCATTTCTGAATAGAAAAAAAAGGTTTTAATACCCAAAACAATAAAAAAACGCAAAGAAATACACGAATAAGGGGGAAGTCGCAAAAAAGCAAAGGGACGGCGTATCCAAAGGTGTGTTTACTTAGGGGTGGTTTTAACGATCGGCAAAGTTGCAGGTGACATGTGTATGCCGATTTTTAAGCGGTAGTTTGATAATAAAAAGAGAAAAAAAGGTAAAACGCCAAAATGTGGCATGCTTTCTCCAAAATTCCATTTTGATGGCGATTTTTCAATAACGGGGTGGAATAAAAAGCCTTTTATAGTCATAGACTACTTATTAAATGTTTAAAAAATCTTAGTTAGAACAGAAAAAATGGAAGAAATACGCAAAAGTTAACGATATTTAAATCAGGCGGGTTAATTTACACAGTATATGGTCAGTCGCTGCGGGACCTAGCGTCATTAAAGAGTGAAAACGCATAAACGAAAGCAAATTTCGGTGGTTGTTTGTTAGAAAATGCGAAAATAAAGCAAAAAAGTCAATCGAAATGTAAAAGTATTAGTAATAGTCAATCGCCGCGGGACCTTCAACTGAAAAGTTGTAAAAAAAAATGCCAGAAAAAGCCGGAAATGATTTGAAAAAGTAATGCTTTGGGATATTCATCAATATATCAGAAACAACTAGGTCTTATGTGTACAATTTACACAAATTTTTAAGAATTCATTCACTTCGCTGGCTTTTTCAAACAAAAAAGCTGATTCAGTCCTTTAAAACAACATACCCTGTCACAGCACGTTGCGAAATGTTAATAACTCCCTTTGGAAACACCGTCCCATTAAAAAAGACCACAACCGAAGAAAAAGAGAATGGGGTGGAAATGAAAGGAACGTTTGACCAAAAATGACGCGAATATTCAAATTGCAAATAAACAAAATGACGAAAATAGCATTTTGAAGGAAAAACAAGGTGAAATGCGGGTTTCGCAACAAAATTCGGGCACGTTCAAGTGAGAAAGGGAATCACATGGGCGGTGAGGCAAACAGCTGGACACACAATACGCAGGACAGATCACTGGGTGCCATAAAAATATACTAGAATACGGAATATGGTAGTGAAATTA
>OZ059906.1:24498153-24630653 GCA_964057215.1 Oscheius myriophilus
AATGACCATAATATTCAATGTTAAACTTTTCTTTTTGAAACATTGAAATTTCATCCGCAATCAAGCGAAAAAATTTTTTTCGGCGTCGCCGTTTTTTGGCGGGCGTCTGCAACTCTGCCGCAGACCTTGCTAAACAACGGACAGAAAGCCGCTTTGATGCGCATTTTCAAGATTAATTTGAAGTATTTTTTTTTTTTGCAAAATTAAGGTTTACATTATCCAGAAGTTGTAAAACACCAAAATCTACACTACCAGGATAATAAATACTTAGCTTTTCAAAATCGCAGTTAAATTAGCATTGGAGCGCTTGTAATGCAAGCCCTAAAAAACATTTTTAACTGGCGACATGGACGGAATTTGCTATTAATTTTCAGTTTTCAGGATAATCTGTATTAAAAAAAACATATTCGAACAAACTCACTCAGGCTGAGCGATGACCTCCGGCACGTAGGTACCTCCATAAACCACAACAATGTACAAGAAAACCATGGAAGCGATAAATTTCTTCAGAGCAATGCCAGTAGGGGAGGGAATCTAAATTTTTAAATATTTTTCGTTTTGTAAAGTTATATATTTCCAAAATTTAAAATTACCTTTCCATCCTTATCGGGAAGAACGTGAGTTCCGTTGAGGAAGGCACTCCAATCCGTGTAGGAGTTAGCAGGGCCGGTAAGGACAGTCTAAAAATTTTAAATTTAAATCTACATTTTCAAAATTCAGTACCTGGAAGTTCAAAATGTAGGACATGTAGTCAAGAAGACTAGGAATCTCCCTGAAAACAGAAATTGGTTCGAGAAGCCTTGAAACTTTACGTGACGGCCTCCTTTTTCTGTCCCTCGCTGAGGTCTTCCTTGCGGCGACCTTTTCCATCATGGATGTTGAAACCGAGCATGGTGATCTGAAGTGATTCAAGTTTTGTAGTTTGTAGTTTGAGGTACCTTCTGAACGGCGACCATGATGGGTCCGGTAACGTCGAGGTAATAGGAGGTGAGTAGGAGCCAGCGGTAGAAGTGGATCCAGAGGAGGTACCCCATTGAGAAGGCGAAGACGGTTCTAAAAATGGAAAATTTTCCATCGATTCAATCAGGGAAAAATTCATTTTAGGTAGGCCAAAACAATACTTTCCTCTACAATTGGTGAAATTGTGCATGCACAAAGTTGAAAACCTTTATGCTATTTCAAACATTTTTGGGCCAATTTTAACGTTGAAAGTTGTTTACCTACCTGAAATGAATTTTTCCCCGGATCAAATCGATGGAAAAATTCACTTTCCAAGGCAATTTTCGTCATGATGGGGTCTAGATAATTTAAACTTTCATATATGTTTTTGATGCGTAAGAAAACGTAGAATTCAATGGATTCGGTCACATTTTGCGCGTCTTTTAAGTCAAACGTCGAAAAATGCGAAAAACTGCGTTTTCAAACGTCAAATCTCACTTTTTCGAGGTTTTCTGCGCCCTGTGGGGATGTACATGAACTTTTCACTAATTAAAGGTTATAATTGGTGTACCCACGACTAATGCTATTGGAAAAACACTATTTCCAAAGATTTAGAAGAATTTTACAAAATTTCAGTTCTCTACCGTAACCAAGGTAAAAAATCGAAATTGAGCTAAAACTTTCAAAATTATAGCTGTCGCCAAACCGAAATAGTATGCTAATTGCGGAATCATTCAAATCATGCTCTGTCGATATTGATTAGACTACGAATTTCCCATTTCAACAGAGCATCACTTGAATTTCTAAATTTATTGGCACGATTCCAATTTGGCGAGAGCTATACTTATATTTGCTGTTAAAACGTTTTATAAATCTGTGCCTATTTATAAAAGTTTTTACAGCAAATATATGTCTTTTTGAAAGTGAACTGACTAAATTTTAACCGATTCTGAGACTTAATTTCTGTGAATTTCAGTGACTGTGCCTTAAGGGGTCGCTAAAGAAATTAGGTTAAGCAGCGCCATTCCTAATTCCTTATTTTTAACGCTCATATTTATGCAGCAGTCTTGCTCAAATTTCAAGGCAGTCACGCAGCTCCGGTTTGTAGGTTTCGCTCACATCTATAGGTTTCGCGCAAACCCCAAAAGCCACGCGTTCAACTACACTCTTTTAACCTTTCGTGCCGGATCCCCACTTCCCGGTATCTCGCAACTTTATAGCGCAGTTTTACGCAACTTTGCGGCGCCTCTTATCTCAAATTTATGGCCCGCATTCTTTCCAACATGATAGCAACCACCACGTGCTCTTTTCGCTCTGCAGAAACCACTCACTTATGGACGTGTTTTGGGGGTGTGAGATACATCAAGGCATAACTGATGAGGGTGTTGGCGAGGAGGTGCTTAACCGCTCTGAAAATGAGATTTCATTTTCAGGTTTTTGAGATTTTCACCTTCCAAAGCAGAAAAAGCAAAATAAGAATCCTATTAAGAGGGGGACAAGGGTTCGAACCTGAAATTGCATATGTCTCTCTCTCTCTCTCTCTGTCTCTCTGTCTCTGTCTCTGTCTCTGTCTGTCTCTCTCTCTCTCTCTCTCTCTCTCTGAATCTCTCTCTCTCTCTCTTACCTGTTTCGATACATTTCCAGCGGAAAAGAGTTTCCTATAAATAAAAGACAATGGCAAGGCGGCAAAAATACAAATTACAAAGTTAACCTGAAAACACCAATTTTAGTAGAAAAAAAACCAATCTTTCAAACCTTGTCGACACCAACGCCGACTGCGGCCGCCAGCGGCTCGAGGGCGGTGGAGCCGTCGTAGAAGGTCTGTTCGCTAGGCATCAACTACCTGGAATAATTGAGAATCACACCATAGTTGCAAAAAAAAAAGAGTGATTGTTATCAGAAGATTCGGATAAGGGCACGGAAGGGACACAGCGTAGCCAGGACTTCCTTATTTGACCAAGAGTCAAACATACAAAGGGGGAGATAGATGCATTACGTCACACACACACACACACACACACACACACACACACACACACACACACACACACACACACACACACACACACACACACACACACACACACGCACACGCACACGCACACGCACACGCACACGCACACGCACACGCACACGCACACGCACACGCACACGCACACGCACACGCACACGCACACGCACACGCACACGCACACGCACACGCACACGCACACGCACACGCACACGCACACGCACACGCACACGCACACGCACACGCACACGCACACGCACACGCACACGCACACGCACACGCACACGCACACGCACACGCACACGCACACGCACACGCACACGCACACGCACACGCACACGCACACGCACACGCACACGCACACGCACACGCACACGCACACGCACACGCACACGCACACGCACACGCACACGCACACGCACACGCACACGCACACGCACACGCACACACACGCGCACACGCACACGCACACGTACACACACACGCACATACACACACATACACATACACATATGCACATATACTCACACACACACACACACATACACACACACACACACACACACACACACACACACACACACACACGCACACGCACATACACACATACACTCATACACACACACACACACACACACACACACACACACACACTCATACACACATACACTCATACACGCGCGCATACAAAGTGAGCATGAATGAAAAGAGACAAAGAAAGCAAAATAAACTTCGTATCACCATAAAGTATGTAGTCTAGCACCAGAATCCTGCAGCGAGTGACTGATGCAAGACTTTGATGTTAAGAGACCACGCAAGATAAGAAAATAAACAAAGAAAAGGCAACTTTTCAGCGTTTTTGAACTATCTGATTTCGAACAATTTTTTACGGTTTTCAACCGGTTGATTTACGGAATCGTAATCTGATAGCCTAAACAACCATGTTGTGCTTAAACGTGCAACATGAAGGTTTTATCAAGGTATGACCCTTTTATCGCTTTATAATTTATTACTACACAGATGCCACAAAATGGCATAGCTTTTGCCGAATTCCGTATTATTAGTGCTTTAAAATCGCTTAAATTTCTTGCGGGTTATTGAAAAATAAAATTTTTTATTCCAAGAGTAAGACAGTGTGGAAAAAAAATTCTTTGTGTGCATTTTAGCCTATTTTTTAGATGCAAGTAGAACAAACACATTAAAAATCTGCATTAAGGTAAAAAGCAAATTCTATTTGACAATTTCACACTTTGCGCGGGCCAATGTTTGCCACGCCTTAATTTGGGAATCCAACAAACAGTCCAAAAGCTCAAAAGTTCCAGCGATTTTTACAATAGTTCGTAGATTAAACAAATTTAAAAAGTACTACGTTCTCTGAAAATTGTGGTGGTTTGAAAATGATTGGCTGTAAAATATTCGAAGTGGAAATATAATTTTTCCGCTTCTGGCCTTTTTTTGATTTAAAAAATTAAATTCATGCGGAACAAATGTGAAATAGGTTTTCATATCGCATCGAAAAAGTTAATATTCAAAAAATTACCTTCTTACAGTAATTTTAAGTGTTTTTAATGTTTTCAAAAACCATAATTTTAGATTTTTTGATGTTTCTTGAAAGTGATACCAAAATTTCTGAAAAACAAAATCAGTTCCCCGAAAAAAAAAACATTTAAAAGCAGGAACTGTACGTGCTCTCACGCAGAAATGTCTCTGTTTGCAGGGCGAATGAATAATGCCGCCGCGCGCGGCACTTCCACACCCTTTAAATTGCCCGAAATATCATTTAAAATACCCTGAAAATTTAAAAACCCCACCTTTTCAAAGATTTTCTGCTGATTTCTGCTACAGTAGTGTATAAACCCCAAAGCCTGCTCTTATCAGCAGCGCTTATCAGAGGAATCTAAAACCAACGCATCTAAACAAAGACGGGTGGTAGGAAATTGCCCAAAAACGGGGTGATTATGCGGTTTGAAAGCTGAAAATTGTTTTTATCACTATTTTAATTGTTTTTCAATAGAATTTATAATTTTTAATTATGGTGGCTATAAAAATGTAGTGTGATGACAAAAAGAGGCGTTAGTGCTCGGCTGGTTCTTATATCTGTCGCCCTGCGGCAGGCGATCACGCCACCCGCCCGAAAGGACGCAGGCACCCGAGAGAGAAAGAGACACAGAACACGTGGACGAACTCTGTGTTGTTTGGCCGACCCACGCGGTCATTTTGCCGCTCTGCAAAGTGCTTTTTGGCAGACAGTTGACGAATAAAAGTGGGTTTGGCGATGGAAATAGGGTATTGGGATGACAACTGCAATGTTTAGTGAGAAATTGTGCAAAGCCGTGAGGAAAAGAGACCCACACGCACACACGAAACAACTCACGCACACTCACACACACGCGCACTCACACTCACACACACACGCGCACGCACACGCACACGCACACGCACACACACACACGCACACGCACACGCACACGCACACGCACACGCACACGCACACGCACACGCACACGCACACGCACACGCACACGCACACGCACACGCACACGCACACGCACAGTAGCTTAGCCTAACGAAATCGACCCTTTCTCCTTGGGTTACCGTTTTTGGAATGGTTCTTATGAGTGGTCCGATAAAAGCGAGCCAAAATGTTACTAGAAAAGTAAATTTCTCTCCCCTCTATTTTCAAATATATACATCCTTTATTATTGCTCCTGTACATGATTATTGTGAACAATTGAAGACTATGAACAAATGACCATAAATAGACCCATGACCAGATATATTGACGAGAAGTGATTACTGTGCTCCGTACTTCTCGTAGAGCTTGCTGTACACAAAACGCAGAATCTCATTTTCTGCTTGCGCTCTATTCTCCTGTCTCAGTCCGGAGAGGGCCCTACTGAGACTGATCTGGAAGCTTCCGTCGTGTGTTTCCGGCGACGGACAGACGGCAAAGGACTCAGAGCGAGGGCGCTTGATCACGGGAGTCTCCTAAAACGAATTTATTTTTGTTGAACAGGTACATTAGGAACGAGAAGTACTGTATACGACGTACAGAGTGGTTACTGTGTAGGAATATAGTAATGCGCGGGACATTAGGTGTACTGTATAGGATACTGTAGCGATACCAAAGACCAAGGGTACTGTAGGGAAGGGACACTGAGAGTGTGTTCTATATGAGTACTGTAAGGAAAGGGATCTTGACGCTGTAGGAATCATCTTAGGGTACTGTAGGGAAAGAAAAATCGTATGAGTACTGTAGGAAAAGAAGTACTGTAGGTAAAGGGATACTATAAGGTTAAAGGGACAGTCAATCGGGTTTTGCAACATTGGCTCAATTAGGAAAGAAAAATTTGCTGATCATGAAAATATATATGACTTTGGGTCGAAAATTTACCGTTTTCTAGAAAATACGCTTCAAAGTCGTCAAAAACGGGTCTCCGTCTACAGATTTGTAGACGGCCAGTACGCCCTGCGTGTCCGGCATTTACAAGGCATGCTAATGCGCCGAATTTCATTCAAATTTGATGAGATAGATCTGGAAATGAGGAGGGTGCGAGACAATTTAGCATAATCTATTCGCATAATTTCCGACCGTAGCCGATATAAAATGAAATGAAAAACCCTCCTTACTGCCCCTTTAATGTAAGAAAATGATCGCCGCAGGATTACTGTAGGGGAATGAATGTAGGGTAAGTATACTGTAATCATAATGTTACTGTAGGGTAAGGGACACTGGTGGAATACCATAAAAAAAAGTGCTAGCGTAAGGGTACTGCATGCAAGTGACACTACGGAAGGCGTAAAATTATCATAGGAAAAGGTATACCTTAGGTGCAATTTAAGGAAATGGGTACTATTAGGTAAGGGATCGTGTAGGAAAAACACTTTTGGGTTATTGTTGGGGAACTGTAAAGTCACTGTAGAAAAATTATACTGTGGGGTACTGTATGGCAACAACTAAGAAATTGGGATACTGTAAAGGAGTACTGTACCTTGAGCTCCGGGTCAGACACCTCCGGTCGTTCCTCACTATTCGGCTCTGTTTTGATTTTAGCGTTGTTGTATTCAGCCATCGTATTGTTGAAGAGTGAGTCCAGAAGAGAACCAGCCGCCGATTGATCATGCTCTCCGTCCTCTTCGTCACCATTCGCGGACACACATGGGGATATAGGCCTAAACGATTCAAATGTTTAGGGTAGACACTTTTCTTAACGGTTTTCTAAAGTGATTCAGATTTAAAAGGCAAAAATACAAAGTGTTTAAAAAACTCACGGAATATCGGCTGAAGCTCCTGCAGGGTCTTCAAACAGCCGGGCGATAGCATTGACAGGGAACACCGGGGTCTCGTGAGGAATGCGTGCTAAGTCGAAAAATTCCTCGTTTTTCACAAGGGCTCGCTGGCGTTTCACTGAAAATTTAAATTGAAGTTTTTACGAACTGTTATATACGCAAAAAACTGGACAATGCCATTGACAAACCCCACTGTCGTGATAATTTCAGTAAATGTCAATAGGTCAAAAGCAAGATGTTAATAGGTAAAAACATACAAAGTTATGAGAACTTTGTATGAAACATTCACTTGAAATTTCCAGGTACACCCATCAACTTTATCATTTTGTGAAGTTGTGTGAACGTGTCCCAATGAAAACATGCTCTCTTGTAGTCGCATTTCTGTATGCATGTTTGCTCGCAGAAAACGGGGTTTCGGCTCAAAATTGGATTGGAAATTGTAAAGACTCGAGATAACGTTTAATTATGAGCATTCGAGTGAATTGAAATATTTACAGCGGCTAAAATCAAAATTTCACTTTGACTATTGCTCACGAAGCAAAATTTTCTTGTGAAGTTGAAAGATATGATACGCATGGTAGGGCGTTAAAGCTCATCTCAGGTTAGTAATCAAACTTTCAAGCGAACATAGCCAAGACAGGAGCGTAGAATTGTTTGAACTGCGTGACTTTTATCCATATTGACACCCGAAAGGCAGGAAATTGGTATACCACCTAGAACTGTCGCTTATGTTATTTTTGTGAAATTATACAATCGGAGGCGATTTAAAGGGCTCGTCAGGGGCCTTTTCCAAATCGTATGCTAATGAGGACTTGGCAAGCATTTTGCGCCCGGCCGTTGTCTGAAGCGGTGTTCGGAAAAATCATTTCAATTGAAATTTCTTGATTAGCATACATCCTATTTCAATCAGAAAAGGCCCCCGACGGTTCCTTTAAGGTATTGCTCATGATTTGTTCCCGCCAGACACGTGTGCGTGAGTACGTGTTTCCGTGATAACCTACCCAGTCTTTGCCGTTCCTTAATAAGCTCCAATGACTTCAATTTGTCGCTATTCTCCCTGGCTCTCCTCAACTCGTCGGCGTCCAGATAGCAAATGTGCTCCAGGGCAGCGGGATCCTCGAGGAAAAACTCTCCAGAAATCTGGAAAGTTCATTTTCTTAGACAAATTTGAGAATAAAACTTACAAGAATACGGACGTATTTTTTCCTTGACTTGCACCTGGCACAGGCGTAGTTGTCGGCTTTTTGGTGATTTTTACGGTGGAGGATGAAGCGGTAGTCACGGTTTGTTCTAGGACACGTGTAGAGCACAGCCTCTTTGTCGGAATGATCTGAAAATTTTTTTTAAAGCATTTTCTTTTTGAAACTGCGACTTTTTGGTTTGTACAGCACTTCAAGGGGTATTTATTTATTTTTACCTTGTGCGAATTTCGAATAACTAACGTATCCCTCAAATCGTAATAAAATCGGGATAAAACGCTATGGTGTGTGTAGTCTATCAGCGTAGTTACACGCGTTCATTTCCCCCGAGGGGGAGGGGGAGGTCGGCCGTAGGCCGGGTTAAACGTACTTCACGTCACTTTCACGGCCGAAGGCCGAGTAATGAGTGGCCGTAGACAACGAATGTTACGGCCGCAGGCCGCTTAACTGAGCGGCCGCAGGCCGCGTGTTGTTTTTCACAATAAAATATAAATTATTCGCTGAAATACGGAAATCATGAAATGAAAAAATTTCATTGTGGGTATAAAGGGGGCGCTATAAACGCGCTCCATTGCAAAAATCTGTCCCACGGGCGAAAATGTTTCAAATGGAAGGGATTGATTTTTTTTTTACATGTTTTTACACTGAAGTGTGTGTGTGCATATGTGTATGTGTGTGTGTGTGTGATGTGCATCTCTGCCTTTTTCTTGTGAAATTATCAGAGTGCTCTCGTTTAGACTAATTGGAATTAAAAGTTGAACTAACCATTCATAGGGACGATGCTACCCTTCCACTGGGTTCTAAAGTGACGGGGTGCACTCTCCGAAGGACAGCCGACTGGGTGGGTGAGGAGACTCGAAGCTATCTCCTCCTTCCACTCGCGCTTTCGAGAATTTTCCAACGGATCCACCGAAGGAGAGGGATTTCCCAAAAGATGGGGCTTCGTATCGACGTTCATCTGAATATTTTTTCGATAAACGGGTTTCAGATACAGAGAAAGAAGAACTAAGAACAGAGAAAAGGAGTAAATACCAAATACCATGTTAGTACGACTTCAGCCATGTTCAAAGGGCACAAAAATACAAACTAAATCAAAAAGCTCAATCAAATTCCAAAAAAGTATTTGTGTCCTAAAAATTGTGAGTGTCCAAATGCTACTAAAATTATACAGAAAATCGTTCAAACCACAATAAATATTTGCCAAAAAGAAGAAACCTGAAAGCTTTATCGGCTCATGAACCAATGTCATTGCTACGAGACCCGGATTTTCAAAAAGAAAAAAGTTTTGAAAATTCGAATTCTCCGTGATTTTTGATGAATTTTTTTTTTCGAAAATAATAAAAAAGCTAATAAAGACAATTTTTGTTAGCTGCAAAATATTTTGTAAATTAAATTCAAAAAAAAAAATAAATATGCGCAAGTATATACAGAAAATTTCAATTGCTGCCCGTCATGGTGATAGCGAGCAGTAGAAACGTGAAAATTGTAAAATTGAGTGCGAAAAAACATTGTTTAATTTAAAATATCATAATACTAATTTTCCTGAGCTAAACAATGCAACAAAAAAGAAAGGTCCCGGGGAGATTTGAACTCCCGTCGCAGGATTCAGAGTCCTGAGTGCTAACCGCTACACCACGGGACCGGCGGGCTAATGCGGACGGGCTCGCTTTACGATGCCGCAAAGGCGAGGTCACTGCGTCAAAATAACAGTTTGACGCTTTAAAAATACATTTAAATGCAAAAATGGTATAGAAAATTAAAGGAAAACCGTTAGTAAACAATGAAAATATCACAATTTCCGCTTATACAGCGTGGTGTCTCACCCAAAAAACAAGCTTATTTCCATACTTTTCGGCACTAAAAATTAATTTTCAAACAGAAATAAGCGAATTAATTCGGTAATAATAAGCAAGAATAGTGAAAATCATGTGATTTTGCGAATCGCGGGACAATAAACGAAAAGCACGCGCCCCGTGAGCAATTGAACGGGCGACTGCGTCACGAAAGCCCATTGTTGACGGGTGGCGAGCGTTCATATTTTGCGAGTTGGCGAATTCTCTGAGAAAATGTGAATTCCTGTGAGAAATACCAGTATTTACATAAACTTTAAGGGAATTCCTTAAGAACTAAAGTACTTTAAGGTAAATAGGGTAAAAGTTGGGGAAATTGAAGGGAAAGATAAGGGAAAAAGGTATGAAAGGGGAGTTTTTGGTGACGAACGTGCACACGAGTGACGTCAGAGGGCAGCAATCAATGACTAAGGGCCGAGTGGTCGGGGACGGTCACGTTTCGGCGCCGGTAAACAGCGGCCGCACGGGCACGCCGAGTCACGGGAGACGGAAGAAAGCAAAAACGACGCAGAAGGCAGATAGAGGAATTCGAAGGGGAAATAAATAATCGATAAATACAGCTGAATAGCGACTTAAAAAAATCTTTTATGAAATATTATGGTACGACCGACAACCAACACAATAATAAGTGTTCAGACAATTGAAAGTAAAATATGACATTCACTAATAGAGTTTGAGATTGGGTTGATTTTCGCTATTTTTCGGATTTTCAGAGTGGAGAGGGCAGCTTTGATATTGGTGAACTACCTTGATCACTGAGCGAGAGAGAGAGAGAGAGAGAGAGAGAGAGAGAGAGAGAATGGAAGTGAGAGTGTTTGAGAGAGCCAAAGAGCGAGAGAGAGAGATAGAGAGAGTTTTGAGTGATATTGAGATAAGGAGATACAGAAAGATAAAGAGAAAAAGGGAGAAAAGAGAGAAACGAAGTGATGAGAGATAATAGCTAGAGATAGAGTGGTGAGAGAGAGACCGAGATGGAGAGAGAAAGAGGGAACGTGGCGAAAAAGAGAAAGGTAAAGAGACAGTAATAAAGATAGGGCGAGAGTGAGAGAGACAGAGAGAGAGAGAGAGAGAGAGAGAGAGAGAGAGAGAGAGAGAGAGAGAGAGAGGGGAGAGAGAGAGAGGGAGAGAGGGGGGGGAGAGAGAGGGGGGGGGGAGAGAGAGAGGGAGAGAGGGGAGAGAGAGAAAGAGGGTGAGAGAAATAAGAAAAGACAGAGTGATGAGAAATTTTTATGAGGCAGAGTGGTGAGATAGAGCGAGATAGAAAAAGATTGAGAGATTCATAGTGTGAGACAGAGAGATAGAGTGAGAGGGAAAGATAGAGAGAGAAAGAGAGAGAAAGAGAGAGAGAGAGAGAGATAGACGAGCCAGAGAAACAGATGTTCAGCATTCATATCCAAAGCTCCGGTACCTTTGCGTGATGGGACGAGCGAAAAACAGTTTATCGCTTTTTTCGAAGGCTACGAAAAAGTAGAAGCTTGAAAAATGTGAACACCAATTTCACGCTGAATCGGTGAACAATCAATTGATTCTGTTTGATTTCGAGATTCACGAAAATCTATTGACCGTGATTGACTTTTAAATAGTAAGAAAGAAAATAGAGATAGGGAGAGATAGAGAAAGAGAGAGAAAAAAGAGAAAGAGTCAAAAAACTAGTCGTTCCCTTTTTTTAACATTCTCGACACGAGGTCTCTGACTCATCTCTCTCCCGCGGCGCCGTTCGAAAAACGCGAGAATGTGTCGTTTTTAGCGGTGGTTTTTCTCACTTCCGGTCGTTCTAACCTCAAAAACAGCGAGAGATCGAGGCGATTTACTTGGAAAAAGATCTCTCACGTCAGGAGAAGTGCACCTGTACTGTGAAAAAACAGCTGCAATTGGATTAAGATACCTTTTTCGAGAGTTTGATGAAATATATGCTTAGAGTTCAGTAAAATTCTTAAGGACCTTTAGGTTGAAGTTTTCAATTAGATGAGTTAAGGCACTTGTGTAAAAACTGGAAAAAGGGAGAGGATGCGGACCACCCTGAGAGCGGAGCCGCAATTGTGGGTGGCCCGGGGTGCCATTAATACGTATGGATGGTCGTCCGGAATCGGTGAATACTGTGCCTGTGTGGCACGGGGATCAATGCGCCACACACACGTGCCGCGTACACATTATGCACGACCGCCCCGCACGGGTACGCGGCGCGGCAGACGCACAAACAACCAGGCGGCCAAGGGAGAGCACAGTGCGACGCCTGGGGGAGGGAGAGGGGGCGACATATGGTCATGGGGTTTATGCTGGAGGGAGAGTAATGGAGAGACTTTTGTCTCTGTCTAACAGTCATCCAATACCTCTATGCCTTGTTCACTCACTTCGCTAAACCTCTCTTTCTCTGTCTTTTTCTTAGAGAGAGAGAGAGAGAGAGAGAGAGAGAGAGAGAGAGAGAGAGAGAGAGAGAGAGAGTTTGTGTGTGTCTATGCCTCTATGTATCTGTGTCTCTGTATCTCAATGTCTCTAAATCTCTATCTCTTTGTGTACATATGTCTCAATGTCTTTTTTCTGCATTTTCTTCCAACGTTTAATTGTTTTTGATCTTCAGATCACTGTCTTCTATTTCAATAAAAAAAAAAATACAAAGGAGAGGAGCCCCCGACTGACCGCAAGGAGGCAGTACTGGGTATTTTGTTGTTGTTTATCAGCTACCACTCGAAGGCTCACAAGTTCGATCCCGCCACGGGTCAACCGCTTTGGCGACGGTACAATGGGTATAGTGCGTTTCCGAAAAACTGCCCCGGTTTTGGCCAAAAACCTTAAAGGATGTTAAATTAGGTCCCGCCGCGATTGCTTATTGGTCTGCGCACTCCTCTTTTACTGTGCTATTTCGCTTATTTTATTACTATTCACATCAATGTTTCAAATCGTCAGTGGTTAAAAAGGAGCAAAAGATCAAGGCCGCTCAAAAGTCGCCGACCTTTATTTGGAAACAAACTATAGTAGACGAGTCTACGAAAGTAATACGCCTGGAGAAACGTTGGCACGCCAGGAAGACAGCCTCAACCCCGCCACCGGGATTAGTCGGTGGGTTTTCGCTGGTATTACAAACTTTGATACAGAGGAAACTTTATTTTTTTTTACTATATTTATACTAATTAGTCATACAGTTCCAAATGATCTATAAGCTTACCCAAAAATCGATGAATTGTATCCCGATTTATTTAGAGCAAAACCCACAAAACAACCACAGTTAAACTAGAATAATCATCAAAACCAAACTATTCCTAATTACGTAAAGGAGATTCCGGTGGCCCTAGTGGTTTTCTTTTTTAACGGCAGTGGAACTTTTCAACGATCTTGGCAACGTCACTCGCTGTGAACATTGTAGTTTTCGAGTCAGCGTTTCTTGCCAACAATTCCTCTATCTGTTCCAGGTTAAGCTCTGAGAGAATTTCATCCTGAACGTCATTATATAAACTGTCAATCTTGAAATCCGACCTTGTATTGTTCCAGTTGAAATTCGATAGCAACTTCTAGAGCAAGAACAGGATTTGTCAGCATTAAACGCGCAAACAACATATTTTTGGTGAAAACATCAAGTTTAAGTTTAACACTAGCTTCATATATTTTTACCAATAGAGTGGCTTCAACAGGGAAAACTGAAACAAAATCCAAATAAATGTCATAACATTTCTGCACCTGTGTCTGCACCAGTAAACAACATTCTTTCGCCATGCCGGTAAAAAAAGAGCAAAATGTGAAGGAAAACGTCGTATTCAACATCCAAGTCGACAATATCTTGAAGGTCCTAAATGCTCTGCATTTTAGAAATATAAAACAAACTTACCTTCGTTTCCTTTCCAAAGAAAAGCGTTTGGAAGAAAAGGGAATATGTGGCAAGTACCTATAAAAAACCATCAAAACTACTTGCTAACTTAATCACCGATTTGTTCGCGTGAAGAAGTCTTCCATTCGAATCTTTTGTTCTGAAAATGACATCCGATGTTCCCCATGGCTTAGCATAATTGTAATTTATTTTAAACATGTATTCGTAATCCTCTACATAAATTTCATCAGAATGGACATTGTGTTCTAAACCAGTTAATCCGCCTAAAATTATCAACTTTCAGTTTAATGTTTTGTTACTTTTTGCCATCATAATCGTAATATCCTCTACCGAAAAGTATAAGTCCTGCTCCTTTTTTTCCAATAACATTTGTATGTCTTCTTTTGAAAGTTTGTTCAGATAGCGCAGCTAAACTTTAAATTTTTCTTGTAAATAAAAAAAGAAACAAAAACAAAATCAAAATACATACTTTTTGTTTTTCGAGTCCCAGTTGAACACATATCTTGAATGCTTCAGACGGTTTGATTTCCAAGAGCCTACTTTTTACCAAATCTCTTACAAGTGGAATATCGTATTTATCGGCTGCTTCATAAAGTTCCTTTAGTTGAAAACCTACAAATATCCAATTAAGTGTATATAAATATGTTTTACGATTAATGTCATAGTCATAAACGACCCTCATAATCCGAACCAAGACATCATAGGAAATGTCTAAGTCAACCACTTTTTTGTCTTTCTAAATTAAGTGTGGAATAATTTTTTTATAAAATATAATAAAACCTCAGCAAAATCAGAAAAGAATAGGGCTTCGAAAAAGGGAGAAAAAGTTGCCAAATACTGAAAATTAGAAGAAAATTGTTTTTTCACCGGGAGGTGTTTAAACTAACCATTTTGTTGACATGGATCAAATGGTTGTCTCTCGTACGAAGTGCCACGTCTGAAATACCCCAGGGTTTGGCATAGTCCAAGGGAAATTGCCTAAAATAGATTAATGAATACCCAATTGTTTTTTTTTACCAATATGTCATTTCCAATTCCTAGAAACCTAGATATCTGAAAAAAAACGAATGTTTATGTACAAAACCAAATGGCGTTGAGTAAGAAACCGGTACACTTTCGACAGTCGATGGAATCAAACTGATAATAAAAATCATTCCCCAAAGGCGTCCCTCAAAACAACTTTAATCAATGGGAAATGCGATAAGAAAATATGCGTCGTGCTTGGCACAGTCCATCACTTTTAGAATTTTGCAAAAAGAGTTGAAGCATGTACCTGCGATTCATAAGGCATCCCCCTAAACAGGTTCAATCAATAGGAAATGTTATAAGAAAACTTGCGTAAAACAAGAGGTTGACTCGTCCTAACACTGAGATTTCGTAACTAGAGATAAGCAAGAACTCATTCATACCCAATACTTTTTCCATTTTAAACGGAGATTCAAGGGTGTTTGGTGGTAATAATTCTGGTTTTTCAGGATGACCCAACCCACAAACATGGTTTCAACTAATTTTCGGGACAGCTTGCTTGCTGCGAGAGTATAGTCTGTTTCCAAGAGACGGTATTCTACTTTCGGGCAATCTTGAAACAATGACACGTATTTAACCAAAAAGGCTTTGAAACGTTGATGAGAACAGTGTTATAATAAGCGAAAGAACACTGTAAAAGCGGCGGCGCTTTTTGGAAGCATCAAAATTTGGGTATTTTTACATAGGAAAAATTTGCTGTTAAAACCTGTTTACTCTATGGCAATTTCTATGGCAACCACATGGTCCCTTTTTTACATTGAAAACTCTGTGAGTTTGAAAAGGTTCAAGAGAGAACATTTGAACCTATCGTTATTTTAAAACTCAATCCTTGATTTGTTTACAAGCGTAGTGGGGTCAAAAAGAGCACCTAAAACAAAAAACGTATTAAAGTCTAAAACGGTTGTTCTCTAAAAACTTTTTTTAAAAACATTTTATCCCTATTCTATTTGTTCTCTCTCTCTCTCTCTCTCTCTCTCTCTCTCTCCTTTCTTGTTTTTGTTAACAATCTCCATTGATTACTTTACGTATTTTTGGGACGCCCATGCAAAAGGCTTATTAGTTGAGGTCATTCAACCGTCAAACATGTACCCATTTTTCATCCCTTGTACACATTTGTTTGAATCCATACATCCTTTTTTCAGATCAACAGAATCACAACAAGGATCTAAAATGTAAAAAAGACGAGGATAATAGTGTTTTCCCTCATGTTTCAGGGCGTTTTCTCCCAACTTTGAAGAACCATGGGGAATTTCGGACTTGGCGCTGCGTACAAAGGACAATCCAAAATTGATTCATGTCAATAAAAAGGTATTTTTCATATGTATGCACAAGTACTTAAAATTTCAGTTTATGGCGTTTTTTTCTTCCTTCTTCAATACTCTTTTCTTCTCCAACGCCGGCGAGGTTCCACTTTTTGCAAGTAATTTTATTTTTACAATTTAGGAAGATAGAACTATTTTTGACTTGGATATTTCGTACGAAGTCATGCTTGATTTTATTAAAGCTATCTATAATTATGAATTGAATTCATTAAACTCATGTGAGATACCTGGATTTTTTAACTTGTTATTTATGGCAATAACCTGAAAGAAGTGTACGAAGCCGCAATTTTGTACAAAACTCCTATTGTAAGAGATTTGGTAAAACGCAGACTTTTAAATATCGAACCCACCGAAGCTTTCAAAATCTCAGTTCAACTTTGACTAGAAAAACAAAAGGTTAGCGTGCAGATTTTCGTTGAAAAGGCCTCTAGATCTACTTCTTAAACAAACTTTCTAAAGAAGATATAAGAAACTTTTTGACGACAACGGAGCGGAACCCTCTTCATTTCTCTAAAGAAGATATCCAAATAATGATGAAAAAATGTAAAAAATAATCACCTCAACAAAAATAGTTCAGGTGGCATTAAATGCTTTGAAAACGACGCCCAATCTAATGAACAGTACACAAACGATTGGGAATATTTTTCTCAAATAACTAAAATTTTTGATAGCCGGTGGGGAACTTCAGACGTGGTTATAAGAACAAATGATTCCAAAACCCTGCACGCCCTGCACGCACAAACCCAAATGTAGCTTCTAGATGTAAAACTTTTCACTTAGTTATACATTTCCGTTCAGTTGCACGTATACCTATCGAGCACACTGCGCTGGAGAAACTGTACAGAGCGAGTGCTAAGCTTCAAATCAGACATTCGTTTACACGTATAATTTTGGCGAGATTGCAGCGTTCTGGGATTGGTTTAAAAATTGCAGTAGAGTTTGACCTTGACGATTACAAGGTAACAATAAGCACAAATGTTGAAAATTGATTCAGGATAAAATTCTCTCATTAATCGAACCGAGTGGAATTAAGGAATGGATGAATGGAAACATGAATTTAACAAAGAAAGTGTTCACAGAAAAAGACGTCGCCACACTGATAAGACGTATGCAAGGCCATTGAAAGTCAATATCTAAACAAGAACTTTTCATTTACTTTATGTTGCCACTGTAATCGAACATACTTTGAATTTAACCGTTGTAAATTTTCTAAAATGTTTGTAGATGAATGAACTTTTTAAAAACTGTTGAATGCCTTATTGTTATTTGGCTCAAAAAAGGTCAGTTTTTCGTCTAAAACCTCGCAATGTCAATTTCATTCATACTTATCTGATATTTTTCAATAAACAGGAATATAGCCTACCTGTCTATTTTTGTTGTTGTAGACATTTATCACTACTTGTGAGTTTTTATCTCTCAGAGAAGGTAGAATTTACTCAAAAAGCTCAATGTTTATCCAGATTGTGCGGTAAAATACATACTCCACTGGAAAGAGCTTTGACTATCAAAATGTTGCGTGGACGGCGGTTTTTTCTCAACAAAGAACGACGAAAAGTAGTGATTGCGCAACCAATTATCTTAAGGTAACCCCGATAATAGTAAGGTTCATTAGTGAACTAGGTTCATGTACAGAATTATCACGCAAAATAATACAGGATTAAAGGCAAAGTTACATCAGCGTATTGAGCGCACTTTTTTGTGGTAGACAACAAACACAGTACCATGTAAAGTTTTAAAAAAAACATCGGAGCTGTGATCCTGCAATCAGCACAAAATTATTAATCTCAAGTAGGAAAAAGCCCCTAAGAGGTCAAATTCGAGTGAATAAAAACAAGAAAACTGTGGAAAACGATAATCCCGCAAAATATTTATTTATTTACAGTGATCCCTTATAATAAAACGCTATGGTCTGTGTGTGTTTGTGTGTGTGTGTGTGTGTGTGTGTGTGTGTGTGTGTGTGTGTGTATGTGTGTGTGTTTGAAGTGGTGTCTCTGTCTCATTTCTCTGTGTCTCTTTGTCTCTGTGTCTCTATATATCTATGTCCCTATATCTCTGTATCTCAATGTCTCAATATCTCTATGTCTTTTTCGTGCTTTTTCTTAACGTTTACATATATTTCAATCACGAAAATACAAAGGAGAGGAGCCCACCTACTGACCACACGTAAGCAATGCTGGGTTCTTTTTTGTTGTTTATTTATACAAATGAGCCATTTAGTTACAAATGATCTTTAAGCTTACTCATTCGATGTTCACACTATTGATTGATTGTATCCCAATTTATTTAGAGTTGAAAGGAAAAAACCCACATAACAAAACACAAAATAATATATACATCAAAATCAGACACCCTAATTACGCCGAGTATGTTTCGGTGGCACTGGTGGTTTTCTTCTTTCACGTTGGAGGAACATTTCAACGATCTTGGCAACGTCACTCGCAGTGAACATTGTAGTTTTCGAGTCAGCGTTTCTTGCCAACAATTCTTCGATCTGTTCCAGTTTAAGCCGGGAGAGAAATTCATCCTGAACGTCATTATATACACTATCAATGTTGAATTCTGACCTTGTAATCTTCCAGTTGAAATTCGATGGCAACTTCTAGAGCAAGAACAGGATTCTTAAATCTTAATTGATGTAGGAGTTGAAGTTAGGAGTTGAAGTTGCGAAAGAGCACTGTAAAAGCGGAGTGCGCAGACAGTTAACAAATATCGTTGAGGACCAAAGGTACCTAGTCCTTTAAAATTTGTGAAAATCCTTGCCCATTCGTTGGAAATGGAGTATAATAGACTCGTATTTTACGGACAATACGTTTTGGTTACATCACAAGAAATAAACTGACTCATGGAAAAAGCAGTTAAAGCGTAGTGGCGTCAAAAAGGGCACCTAAAACAAAAAAAATGTAGTAAAGTCTAAAACGGTTGTTCTCTAAAAACTTTTTTTTAAAAAATTATCCGTTTGTTCCCCTTATTCTATTTGTTTTCTCTCTCTCTCTCTCTCTCTCTCTCTCTCTCTCTCTCTCTTTCTTGTTATCCTCTCGTATACACTTCTATTATGGTCTCTGTGTCACAGCTCGCCGGAGTGGGCGCTTTCAATGTGTACGGTGTTTAACAAAGTCTGTGGAAAATTCTGTGCACCGTTTGCATGCCGTTCTCCGCATGCTTATTTTCACCATCAATAATTTGAATTTTGGCCCTTTTGTACTGTTACGGCTCGGGACCCAACGCCTTCGCTACGAGACCCGCCTTCTCAGAAGCACAAATTTTTTCCGACTTTAGTTAGAATTGTGAGATCAAATTTCTTTGAAGTAAAACTATTTTAATGAAATAAAAAAAAATAAAATCAAAAATTCATTCTTGCACAAAAAATTACAACCGATTTTGTTGTTTATACCACTCCTATTCAAGTATGGAGGCATGTGTAGCATGTTTTTGGTATTCTTTCGGTTCTCTGAAGTGTTTTTATTGTTTTAAAACAGCAAACTCTAAAAACTAACCGTTAGGGTGTTCATAGGTTGTCCGAATCCAACCACTACTTTCTATGCGTTTTTGCATTTTGGACGATTATGTGAGATACAGACGCGTAGCACTCATTATTGTTTTTTTCCCGATAATTTGGATTTTTTGATATATTTAAAGAAGGAATATAGAAAATTCCCCGGAAAATTAATTTTAAATATACAAGTTTATACAAAATTGGCGACTATCTATTGCCAAATACCGTATCCAGAGCCTTTTTGAAAACGGTTATTTAAATCTGTATTTTTATTATTTGTGAGATAATTTTGGTACCAAAAATACGAGAAAAATATGAAAAACCAATTTAAAACATATATACATGTAAATTGTCTTAAACAGATGGATTCCGCATTCAGGCAGAAAGTATGTCCGTTGTTTAGCAGAGCCTGTGCCCGGTAAGACAGACCCCGCCCAACCATGGCGACAATGCAAAAAATCGGGGTTCAAATTCGGGCATTCAAAGCGGAATATCTCGCTTCGTTTTGGATGAAATTTCAAACTTTAAAAAGGAAAAGTTTAAGTTGGGGACTTATCTTGCGTCATATCGGAATTAAAAATCCAAAAATTTATTTATAAAATTTGGTCTGCGGTCCCTATAAGTAGCAAATAGTTGTTCATCAGACGATAATTCCGGCGTTCTCCAGGGCATAAATCGTAGTTAAACATCACGTTACAAGATCATTACGAAATTTTATTGAAGAGGAAATCGAGAAACAGCAGAATTAGCGCGTTTTAAGAGTTTTTAGTTTTAAAAAGTGGATGAGTCGTGTGATGTATTTTTGTATAGTGCATTTTGATAATAATGTTTGCAGGGCAAGTCTAAACATAGTGGTTAAACAATAATCGTTTGCAAATATTATTTTTCTGTTCTTTGTATCACTTGAATGTCAATCCGCAGTTGTTTTATTGAAAAATAAAGTAAACTTCAGTTATCACTGTTGTGAGAAACATGTACAGAATTGGAAAAAACATGTACAAGCACAAAGCAGTTTAGCTAAAAATTATTGTTTCTGTCCTTTTATCGTCACCTTAAAAATAGTGATCGTTTAAAACTATTAGTGATCGTTGAGGGTTTCTTTGTAAAACCAGTTTTTATGATTACAAAGCAGCAAAATAGCAATGCCGATTTCTATCAAGTCAAGGGAAAAAACAGCTGAATGAAACTCTCGTTATGAAAAAGAAATGCACGATCAAGGTTCGCCTGTTGTCACAATTGCCGTCTGTCTGTGATTCATATTGTATGATGTTCTACACGGTTTTGAAAATTACCATCGTTGTAGATAATGAGCACCTAACCATTTTACTTTTTTTACCGACTGAAACTTTTGTGCTTTTGAAAAAAGGTTCATGAAGATACGTAAAAACCAAACTTTAAAAGGTCGTTTTCAATTATCGCTGCAGCCAATGATTGTTTACAAAAAACAGGCTACGTTTATTTCAACATGCAATCCTGAAAAGGCCCTTGACGGCCCCTTTTTGTTGAAACTTAACACTAACCTAAAACATAACACTAATATAGTTTAAAGTGACCTATAAGCTTACCCAAAAATCGATGAATTGTATCCAAATTTATTTAGAGCTGTTAAGACAAAAACCCACAAAAACCACAATTAAACTAATATAAACATCAACGCCAAACTCTTCCTAATTACGCCGAGTAGGTTTCGGTGGCACTGGAGGTTTTTCTGTTTCACGGCGGTGGAACATTTTAACGATTTTGGAAACTTCACTCGCAGTGAACATTGCCGTTTTCGAGTCAGCGTTTCTTGCCAACAATTCTTCGATCTGTTCCAGGTTAAGCTCTGAGAGAATTTTATCCTAAACGTCATTATATACGTTATCAATGTTGAATTCTGACCTTGAATTTTTCCAGTTGAAATTCGATGGCAATTTCTAGAGCAAGAACAGGATTTTTCTTCTTTAAAAGCCTAAACAAATCATGTTTGGTCCATTTATTAAGTTGAAGTTGAACACCAGCTTTATATAATTTTACCAATAGAGTGGCTTCAGAAGGAAAAGCTGAAACGAATACCAAATATGTGACATAACATTTCGAATTGTCTACACCTCCAAAAAACAATATTTCGCCATGCCGGTAAAAAACGCGCAAAAAATAAAACAAAACGTCATATTCAACATCCAAGTCGACAACATCTTGAAGGTCCTAAATATTTCGCTTTTCATATTTAAGAAAAATGAAATTCACGCTTGCATTGTCACCGAAGAAAAGAGCTTGGAAGAAAAGGGAATGGGTAGCAAGAACCTATAAATTTCCATGAAAACGACTAAATATCTTGATCACCGATTTATTCGCGTGAAGAAGTCTTCCATTCGAATCTTTTGTTCTGAAAATGACATCCGATGTTCCCCATGGCTTAGCATAATTGTAATTTATTTTAAACATGTATTCGTAATCCTCTACATAAATTTCATCAGAATGGACATTGTGTTCTAAACCAGTTAATCCGCCTAAAATTATCAACTTTCAGTTTAATGTTTTGTTACATTTTGCCATCATAATCGTAATATCCTCTACCGAAAAGTATAAGTCCTGCTCCTTTTTTTCCAATAACATTTGTATTTCTTCTTTTGAAAGTTTGTTCAGATAGTGCAGCTAAATTTTTTTTACGTATTCGTTTAAAGAAAATAGCATACTTTTTGTTTTTCGAGTCCAAGTTGAACACAAAGCTTAAATGCTTCCGACAGTTCGATTTTCGAAAGCGCAATTTTTACCAAATCTCTTACAACTGGAATATCGTATTTATCTGCTGCTTCGTAAACTTCCTTTAGGTTTGAAACTACAAATATCTTATAAAGTGTATATAAATATGTTTTACAAAATAAGCAATCGGAATAAACGGCCCTGATAACGCAAACTATGACATGATAGGAAATGTCTAAGTCAACCACTTTTTTGTCTTTCTAAATTAAGTGTGGAATATTTTTCTAAAATATAATAAAACCTCAGCAAAATCAGAAAAGAATAGGGCTTCGAAAAAGGGAGAAAAAGTTGCCAAAGACTGAAAAATAGAATATAATGGTTTTTTTCATTGGGAGTCATTTATACTGACCATTTTGTTGACATGGATCAATTTGTTGTCGTTCGTACGAAGTGCCACGTCTGAAATACCCCAGGGTTTGCCAAAGTTCCAGGTAATTTCCCTAAAAATAGATAAATGCATATCCAATTGTGTTTTATTTTTACCAATCTGTCATTTTCATTTCTTAGAAACCTAGATATCTGAAAAAAGGAATGTTTATGTACCAAACCAAATGGCGTTGAGTGAGAATCCGGTACACTTTCGACAGTCGATGGATTGAAACTGATAAGAAAAATCATTACCCAAAGGCATCCCTCTAAACAACTTTAATCAATAGGAAATGCGATAAGAAAAGATGCGTCGTGCTTGGAACAGTTTATAACTTTTAGAAAAAAGAGTTGAAGGATCGTTGCGATACTTAATACGTCTCTATTCGATGGTTGTCTAAACGCTACTGAAGAGTTTTTGGTAGGCGGTGATTTTCCTGGATGTAGCGCCATACCAAACATTCAAAGACAAAAAATGCTAAGTACCAAATAGTTGTTCATCAGACGATATTTTCGACGTTCCTACAACAATCATCAAGGCATTACCCGTGGTTAAACGTCATGTTACCAGACCAATACAAAATTTGAAAGGAAAATGAAATCATAACAGAAACAGCTAAAGCAGAGCGTTTCGTTCCTTATTATTGTTTCCTGTTTCCGTTATTGGGTCGTTATTGTTTCCGTCCTTATGTCGTCGCATCGAAAAAAAAAAACAGTGATTGTTTAGAGTTTCGCACACCCCGCCGCCAGCCTTGCGGCGACGGCACTGCGGTAAGCGTGCGCCAATGTCAAGAATGTAATAGAAACTGGCGGACACAAACATGAGAATACGCCTGGATTTCTGAATGTTCTGAGTTCATAGATCGATAGAGCACCCACGAATCTCTTTGGCTGAGTTTTTTCACGGTAACACAATGCTTAAAACCCAAGAAGCACGGTTTTGCATGTTTTTCTTATAAACCAACTGGACAACTATTGGTGCCAAAACTCAACCAAAAAGTAGCGTGTTACTATTTCATGATTATAACGTCAAAATTGATGCCGTATTGGCTGAGAATACGTGTCCGCCGATTTCAGCTCGACGTTTAGCAGGCCGCCCGTTGTTTAGTGATTCAGTACGGTAAGGCAGCTGCTCCTGATTAAGCTTATCTATCGATAATTACTAAAGAAAATATACATAATTTGGCGTATTGGACCAAATTCTCTCGTTTAAAACTTAAAAATGAAAAATTACATTAAAAAGAATTTTAAGAGGCTGTTTCCTTTCACCTGTTTGAACCTCAGGGTTTTTGTGGTGGGACCCAGCTTCAATGAAACGGCATATTTCCGAAATACGGCCGCCGCAAACGTGCAAATTCGGGGGTGTTTTTCGCATTGTTCTTTTTAAAAGTTGATGCAAAACACTTTTATCATTTGGCCTGAGTTTTTGCCAACCCAAAAATGTCTATAGCCGAAGAAACACGGTTTTTAGTGTTTTTAGTTATTTTCCGGTCGCTGAATTTTAGAGAAAAAAACTCAGGCCAAATAAGGCATTAATAAGCTGAAAGGTGACAGAGAGAATGGTTGTTGAAAATAACTAAAACGTCCAGGTTTGCGGCGGCCAGTTTGTGTTTTTAGGCCAGCTGTCTGTCGCGAATTCGACATTTTCCGGCCGGTTGCTATATATAATTAAGTTAAATGAATGGTTTTCTAAATATTCACACAATAAAACAACAAATCAGATGTTAAAACGATTAAAAATAAGCATTTTAAATTTTCAAATGTTAAATCAAATCGTTCGTTTCGGGACGCAATCAGACGCTTTCCGCCTTTTAAAGGCAGAGGCCCAGAAAAATGAAAATGGACTTGTCCTTAGCGTAACGTAGGCAAGAGAATGTCATTTTCAATGATGAAATGCAGAGAGTCTTATGATTAGCATGGACGGGTCCCCCCTCTTCATTTTACGTGGGCTTCTGCCTTTAACCCGCCGGTCTCGGCGGGCTTTGAAATCACTTTTTTATGAGTACGAGGCAGCAAAAGAACAATGCTAATTTTTTAAAGTCTAACATGTTCAGTCAAAGTCAAAGGCAAAAAACGCAGCTGAATAAAACTCTCTATAGGAAAAATTACAATCAAGGTCACGACTGACTGATATCACCATTGTCGTATGTCTGTGATTCATACTACATGTGTGACGTTCTATACTGCAACGTCCTTTTGTGATTAATCATCGTTACTGGCTCTTCTCCGACGACTCTCTGAAAATTGGTGCAGTACACATGCTTTGTGTACTGAACGATTTGACTCCACCAATCCTCAGCTCATGATGGAGTTTTCTTTACTACCGGCTATTACCTCTATAGTTTTCTAGTTTTCTCTGTGTTACCATGCGCCCTAAATGTCCACACCATCGCTTAAGCTACTATGACATAAAATCACTTCCGTATTCTACAAGTAGATTATTTTCAGCCTCATCGAAACCATTATTTCTCAACGGTTTTCATATACAAAGCACCTCAGGATGGCGTTGCGATGCTTGTATCAACAAAAGTACTATAGGTTGGTAATCAAGGCCACATTAGATGAACATGATTAGATATAGTATTAGATAGAGATGGGCCACTTTAGATAAGCTCACTCAAGCAACCTTGTGAGTTTGACGGATTTGCCCACCGTCTCCTCACATGTCACAAATTTATTGCTGGGGTTGGATAACCTACTCTTTCTACTGTTTGCGAACGTGATGTGCTGAATACTTTTTCAAGGCAGAAGTGGCGTGGCTGTGATGGCAAGTTCAGATAATTGGTTTATTGTCTTTTTGTAATTAATGTTATATTTGTGATATTCGTATTGGCGATGTCTTTTGTAAATATTCATTCTTTTATATTTTTCGACGACTTTCCTTTAGATTCAACAAATCGCTTTGCTATTCCCATTTATTTACCACAGTGATAACACATTTAAAACAGTTACCCTTTTGTTCAATTCTTACAAATAAGTAGAAACAGATAACAATGATCAAAAATTGTTTAAAAAAGTAAGGTTAGAGGAAAATGTTTGCAACGATCATTGGTGCCCTCGCTTGCATCTGAGAAGTGCAGCCATGTCCTTTGTTGTGAACAAGATGTTGTTTGAATCCGCGTTTCTTTCCAAAAGGTTATCGATTTGTTCTGATGTGATTGATGACAGAATTTTCTCCGGCTTTGTTTTCATAAATTGTTGCCATTCATTCCCTTGTATTTCAATATCTCTAAGTCTCTGTGTCTCTATGTATCTGTATCTCTGTGTCTCTAAGTCTCTATGTCCCTATGTCTCTATGTATCTTTTGTGCCTTTTCTTTTAACGTTTACATATATTTCAATCACGAAAATACGCAGGTGAGGAGTCCACCTTCTGACCGCACGGAAGCAATGCAGGGTTTTTTTTGTTTATTATATAAATTAAACATTTAGTTCCAAATGATCAACAAGGACAAAAGGACAAAAACCCACAAAAACCACAATTAAACTAATATAAACATCAACACCAAACTCTTTTTAATTACGCCGAGCATGTTTCGGTGGCACTGGCGGTTTTTCTGTTTCACGGCGGTGGAACATTTTAACGATCTTGGAAACGTCACTCGCAGTGAACATTGTCGTTTTTGAGTCAGCGTTTCTTGCCAACAATTCTTCGATCTGTTCCAGTTTAAGCTCTGAGAGAAGTTCATTCTATAAGTCATTATATACAGTATCAAAGTTGAATTCTGACCTTGTATTGTTCCAGTCGAAATTCGATGGCAACTTCTAGAGCCAGAACAGGATTTTTCCGCTTCAAAAGCCAAAACAAATCACATTTGTTCCAATCATTAAGTTGAAGTTGAACACTAGCTTTATATAACTTTAACAAAAAAGTAGCTTCAACGGGGAAATCTAAAACAAATTCTAAATAATTATCATAACTTTTTGATTTGCCTGCACCTTTATAAAATACGCCGTGCTTGTAAAAAATGCGCAATAAGTGAAGGAAAACGTCATATTCAACATCCAAGTCAACAGCATCTTGAAGGCCCTAGATGCTCTGCATTTCAGAAAAATATAACAAAATTACCTTTGTTTCCTTTCCAAAAAAAAGCGTTTGGAAGAAAAGTGAAAAAGTAGCAAGAACCTTGAAAGTTTCATCAAAATTGCTTAATAACTTGATCACCGATTTATTCGCGTAAAGAAGTCTTCCATTTGAATCTTTTGTTCTGAGAGCGACATCTGATGTTCCCCATGGCTCAGAAAAATTATAATTTGTTTTAAAAATGTATTCGTAATCCTCTACATAAATTTCATTAGATGGGGCGTCGTGTTTAAAACCAGTTAGTCCGCCTAAAATAATGACATTATGTTTAATGTTTTCATACATTTTGCCATCATAATCGTAATATCCTCTACCGAAAAGTATAAGTCCTGCTCCTTTTTTTTCAATAACATTTGTATTTCTTCTTTTGAAAGTTTGTTTAGATAATGCAGCTAAATTTTTTTTTTACACTTTTTTATAAAAAAGCTTACTTTTTGTTTTTCGAGTCCCAGTTGAATACAAATCTTGAAAAATATTGTAAGAGAATTGGTGAAACGCAGACTTTTAAATATCGAACCCACCGAAGCTTTCAAAATCTCAGTTCAACTTTGACTAGAAAAACAAAAGGTTAGCGTGCAGATTTTCGTTGAAAAGGTCTCTAGATCTACTTCTTAAACAAACTTTCTAAAGAAGATATAAGAAACTTTTTGACGACAACGGAGCGGAACCCTCTTCATTTCTCTAAAGAAGATATCCAAATAATGATGAAAAAATGTGAAAAATAATCACTTCAACAAAAATAGTTTAGGTGGCATCAAATGCTTTGAAAACGACGCCCAATCTAATGAACAGTACACAAACGATTGGGAATCATTTTCTCAAATAACTAAAAATTTTGATAGCCGGTGGGGAACTTCAGACGTGATAATAAGAACAAATGATTCAAAAACCCTGCATGCTCATAAATCGGGAAGTGATTCTTTTTTGATAATTGTTTTAATTTTTCTCAAGGTTCTTGCTGCCTACTCCCCTCTATTTGCATTAATAATCCACATTTAGGGCCATAAATATGTTATTGACTTGGATATTAAAAACGACGGTTTGCTGGTTATATTGGGCCAAATGTATCAAATACCTTCTAGATGTAAAACTTTTCACTTAGTTATACATTTCCGTTCAGTTGCACGTATTATACCTATAGATCACACTGCGCTTGAAAAACTGTACAGAGCGAGTGCTGAGCTTCAAATCAGACATCCATTCACATATATCATTCTGGGTAGACTGAAGTTTTTCTGGCCTGGGATTGCTTTAAAAATTGCAGTAGAGTTTGAGCTTGACGATTACAAGGTAACAGTAAGCACAAATGTTGAAAATTGATTCAGGATAAAATTCTCTCATTAATCGAACCGAGTGGAATTAAGGAATGGATGAATGGAAACATGAATTTAACAAAGAAAGTGTTCACAGAAAAAGACGTCGCCACACTGATAAGACGTATGCAAGGCCATTGAAAGTCAATATCTAAACAAGAACTTTTCATTTACTTTATGTTGCCACTGTAATCGAACATACTTTGAATTTAACCGTTGTAAATTTTCTAAAATGTTTGTAGATGAATGAACTTTTTAAAAACTGTTGAATGCCTTATTGTTATTTGGCTCAAAAAAGGTCAGTTTTTCGTCTAAAACCTCGCAATGTCAATTTCATTCATACTTATCTGATATTTTTCAATAAACAGGAATATAGCCTACCTGTCTATTTTTGTTGTTGTAGACATTTATCACTACTTGTTAGTATTTATCTCTCAAAGAAGGTAGCATTTACTCAAAAAGCTCAAAGTTTATCCAGATTGTGCGATAAAATACATACTACACTGGAAAGAGCTTTGACTATCAAAATGTTGCGTGGACGGCGGTTTTTTTCTTAACAAAGAACGACGACATGTAGTTATTGCGCAACCAATTATCTTAAGGCAACCCCGATATTAGTAAGGTTCATTAGTGAACTAGGTTCATGTACAGAATTATCACGCAAAATAATACATACATGATCGAAGGCAAAGTTACATTAGTGTCTCGACCGAACTTCTTTGTGGTAGACAACAGACACGGAACCATGTAAAAAAAAACATCGGAGCTGTGATCCTGCAATCAGCACAAAATTATTAGTCTCAAGTAGGAAAAAGCCCCTTAGAGGTCAAATTCGAGTGAATAAAAACAAGAAAACTGTGAAAAACGATAATCCCGCAAAATATTTATTTATTTACAGTGATCCCTTATAATAAAACGCTATGGTCTGTGTGTGTTTGTGTGTGTGAAGTGGTGTCTCTGTCTCTTTGTCTCTGTGTCTCTATATATCTATGTCTCAATGTCTCTATGTCTCTTTCGTGCTTTTTCTTAACGTTTACATATATTTCAATCACGAAAATACGAAGGAGAGGAGCCCACCTACTGACCACACGTAAGCAATGCTGGGTTCTTTTTTTGTTGTTTATTTATACAAATTAGCCATTTAGTTACAAATGATCTATAAGCTTACCCATTCGATGTTCACACAATTGATTAATTGTATCCCAATTTATTTAGAGTTGAAAGGAAAAAAAACTCACAAAACAAAACACAAAATAATATATACATCAAAATCAGACACCCTAATTACGCCGAGTATGTTTCGGTGGCACTGGCGGTTTTTCTGTTTCACGGCGGTGGAACATTTCAACGATTTTGGCAACGTCACTTGCAGTGAACATTGTAGTTTTCGAGTCAGCGTTTCTTGCCAACAATTCTTCGATCTGTTCCAGTTTAAGCTCTGACAGAATTTTATCCTGAACGTCATTATATACGTTATCAATGTTGAATTCTGACCTTGTATTTTTCCAGTTGAAATTCGATGGCAACTTCTAGAGCAAGAACAGGATTCTTAAATCTTAATTGAAGTAGGAGAGGAAAGTTGGTAAAATGATTGAGTTGAAATTTAACACTAGCTTTACATAGTTTTACCAAAAGAGTGGCTTCAACAGGGAAATCTGAACCAAATAATTATCATAACTTTTCGATCACTTCATTCTCACCTGTGTCTGCACCTGTATGAAATATGTTTCTGCCATGCCGGTAAAAAATACGCGAAAAATGAAACAAAACGTCGTATTCAACGTCCAAGTCAACAACATCTTGAAGGTCCTAAATGCTCTGCATTTTAGAAATATAAAACAAACTTACCTTCGTTTCCTTTCCAAAAAAAACGTTTGGAAGAAAAGGGAATATGTGGCAAGTACCTATAAAAAACCATCAAAACTACTTGCTAACTTAATCACCGATTTGTTCGCGTGAAGAAGTCTTCCATTCGAATCTTTTGTTCTGAAAATGACATCCGATGTTCCCCATGGCTCAGAATAATTGTAATTTATTTTAAACATGTATTCGTAATCCTCTACATAAATTTCATTAGATGGGGCGTCGTGTTTAAAACCATTTAGTTCGCCTAAAATATTTACATTATTTTTAATGTTTTGTTACATTTTGTCATCATGATCGTAATATCCTCTACCGAAAAGTATAAGTCCTGCTCCTTTTTTTTCAATAACATTTGTATGTCTTCTTTTGAAAGTTTGTTCAGATAGCGCAGCTAAACTTTTTTTAAATTAAATATTTTTAATATAAAAAACCTTACTTTTTGTTTTTCGAGTCCCAGTTGAACACATGTATCTTGAATGCTTCAGACGGTTTGATTAGCCGAAGTTCACCTTTCACCAAGTCTCTTACAAATGGAATATCGTACTTATCGGCTGCTTCATAAAGTTCATTTAGTTGAAAAGCGACAAATATCCAATAAAGTGTATATAAATATGCTTACGAAATACATATGATATTGGCATAAACGGCCTTAATAACCCCAAACATGACAACATAGGAAATGTCTAAGTCAACCACTTTTTTGTCTTTCTAAATTAAGCGTGGAATATTTTTCTAACATATAATAAAACCTCAGCAAAATCAGAAAAGAATAGGGCTTCAAAAAAGGGAGAAAAAGTTGCCATATACTGAAAAATAAAATAAAATTGTTTTTTTTTTTCATCGGGAAGCATTTATACTGACCATTTTGTTGACATGGATTAATTGATAATCGTTCGTACGAAGTGCCACGTCTGAAATACCCCAGGGTTCGTCAAAGTCCCAGGAAATGTCCCTAAAAATAGATAAATGAATATCCAATTGTGTTTTTTTTACCAATCTGTCATTTTCAATTCATATAAACCTAGATATCTAAAAAAAACGAATGTTTATGTACAAAACCAAATGGCGTTGAGTGAGAAACCGATACAATTTCGACAGTCGATGGATTCAGACTGATAAGAAAAATCATCGCCCAAAGGCGTCCCTCAAAACAACTTTAATCAATAGGAAATGCGATAAGAAAAGATGCTTCGTGCTTGGCAAGGAAATATGGTTTGAATCGCTCTCGCGCGTATTATTTTTTATTTTGTTTTATTGAACAGTGAATCCGATGTTTTATTGAACAGTGAATAAATGAACACGAGGAATCCGATGGAATTATTTTTAAACCGATACCGCTTTGTCTTTTGGGCCAAAAACCATGATTTTTCAGTTTTTTTGGCCATTAAAAACAGGTTGGGCATGGAGCGCGTCCGATTTTAAATTAAGATGATTACTCAACTTATTTTACAAGTACTCGCCCCAAAAAACTCAAAAATTCGTTCGTGCAGAAAAAAGTTACACCGAATTTTAACATTTGCGGCGCTCCCATTCGTCGCTGAATCACGTTTGGTAGCATTATTAGTGCGCACTGAACTTATTGAAGTGTTTTTGTTGTTTTAAGATAGTAAAACTAAAGAAAACCACTTTTATTTTGCAGCGAAACAATTTTAAAAGAAGTCAACTTTCCAGCGTTCTTTGGCGCTCGAGGTGTTTAAAATTTATGAATTTACAATTAATTCTCTTTCGTTTAATGTAAAATTGAGCTAATTTCATTCGTGCGGATATATAAGTTCGGATAAGTTAAAAGTGAACTTTTTATGAATTTCAACCGATTTTGGCGCTCCAATGCCAAATCCCCTTCTCACAGCAATTTCGAAAACGGTTAATTAAACGTGTATTTTTATTACTCTGGGGTTGATTTTGGTGCCATAAATCGTATAAAAATACGGTTACTCATTTCAATACCAAAATCCCATTCCGAGGAAACTCCTAAGCTGACTGACGTTTTCGGGGGCCGGCATTCCCGTGATGGCCTCAATCTTTCCGGGGTCGGGCCTTCTGCCCTGCGCATCGACAATGTAGCCCAGAAACTTGATCTGTTTCTGACTAAACGAGCATTTGTCGAGCTTCAACTTGAATCCATAGTCAGAAATTCGTTCGAATAAACCCTGTAGGTTCTCATAATGGTCCTTTTCGTTGTTTCCCGTGACCATTATGTCATCCAAGTAGCACACTACACCTCTCAAACCACTGCTTGTCGATTATCGATTGAAAGATTGCCGGCGCGGTTTTGACTCCAAAAGGCAGCCTCTTGTACTGATACAAGCCGCGATGAGTGTTAATGGTTACCAGATGCCTCGATCTCTCATCCACTTCTACCTGTAGGTACGCGTCGCTGAGATCGATTTGGGAGAAGATTTTGCCACCGTTGAGCGAAGCAAAAATGTCCTCCGGGACTGGAAGCGGGTGTTCGTTGTCCTCCAAAACCGCGTTTAGGCCTGTTGAGAAATCGGCGCAAACTCGGATGACGCCCGATTTCTTCTTCACTGCGACGATTGGAGCAGCCCAATCGCTGTGGTTTACCTTTTCAACCACGTCCAGTTCCAACAGCCGATTCAACTCCGCTTCCACAGAGGGAAACGCAGCATGCGGGACGGGTCTGGGCTTGAAAAACCGCGGTTTCGCGTTGGTTTTCAGATCAAATTTGGCCTTCTCCATTAGGCATCTGCCAAGACCCTCCTCGAACACCTTGGGAAACTTGTCCTGCAACTCCATTGCAATGTTGGTGGGTACCGTAGTGATCTTTTTCGTGTACCCGATGACATCCAATTTGCGCTTCATCCTGCCGCACTGGTCCATCCATTCCAGTCCTAAAAGCGATTGCCCGTCCACCACGTAGGCTGGACCGCAACCCTGTTCACCGTCGATGGTGAATTGACATTCAAAGACTCCGTGACAATGGAATTCATTGTCATTTGCGACCTTCAGAGTCTGCTGTGGGGGACTGAGCGACGGGGATCCCAATTTTTCCCACATCCTCCTTGACAGAATGGTCACGTCTGACCCGGTATCCGTCTGAAACGTGAGCGAAACTCCGTTCACCTCCACGTCCGTGTACCTCCTCAATCCATTGACGGAGATGTCCTGTTGCTGAGTGTTCTTTGTTTCAGCCTTCACAGCTTTTGAGTGTCTGTTGCCCTTCCTGTATAGTCTGTTCGCGATTTCTCGCCTAGCGCTTTTCCGTCTACAACGAATACATGCTCGTAGCGCTGGTACCATGCAGGGAACACCAATTCCTCCTCAGGGTCGAAGATGAAGGGCTTGATTCGCTTTTCCAATTCAGCGATCAACGTCGTTGCCCTGGGCCCGTTTCCAATTGCGTTGGGCGCTGCCGCAGCGTTTCCATTGCCGCCACCCATCTGGTTAAGCAGCTGCTGCATCAAGAAGTTGTTCTGCTCCAGCATTCTCTTTAGCTGGGCATTTGCGTCAAATGGCGCAGCGTCGTCGTCCTCTCCATCCATTTTCCGGAGATTTTGTCGATGGTATCACAGGTCTACCGCACCAGGAGTGTACCAAGAAGGGAACCGTAGGACCTACCACGTCCTAGGTTCAGAACAATATGGAAACTCAGGACCTTCCACGTCCTAGAGATTCGCCGACAAGAAGAGGAACAATGAGAGAGAACACGAGACGAGAATCAGTTAACAAAATGCTTATTAATACGACTACAAAATTTAAATTTTAAATCCTGATCGCCACTGTTGTAGCCGTGAGGTATTACAAACAATTTATTAATTTAGACTGATAAAATAACAACGTGTCTGCGGGAAGACAGAGAGAGAGAGACTGAGAAAACCGGCGTCCGGAAGGGACGCGGGTTTGGCGCCAAAAGCGGGCGCGAACAGACTACAAACGAGTACAATATGTGGTCTGGCCACAACACAAACGATATTTTCGGCTAAACTTCAGGAGCGCCTAATATGGTTCATTTTGCTCCAAAAAGAGAAATTGGGACACTTTTCTGAATCAGGAGAATGAGATCTGCTCATTTATCACAAGTCCAAATAATATTTATTTACGCGGTCCTTTCCCTTTGAACGTCTAATGACCATTACGACATTTAATTAAATTACGATCAAGTTTCGAATGTTGTCACAATTGCCGTCTGTGTGTGATTAATATTTCATGTGTGTTGTACACGGTTTTATGCTGTCCCTGTTATTTTACCCCTTTTTGGCGTTTTTGATTCTTGGTTTTTATTTAAATATTAAATTGCTGAAGACATTTTTTTAAAGAAAACAATGTTCAACAAAAAAATAAGGTTGTCATAGGACGGTACAAAAAACGAAAAACAAACACAATAGAAAATCGGTTGTGCAAACTGTCGGTTTCAGAAGGGTGCTTCAGTCATAATAGAAAAAGAAAAGCATTTATTAAATTTTTTTTAAATGTGAAAAATAAGTTTGACAAAGTCAACTAAATGATGAAACCTCCAGGAAAAAAGGAAATTTCAAATTTTTCGGGCTGTCACCTATAATCCGGGTCGGGGTCTCTCTCGGGGTGTTTGATTCGCCGTGTCGAAGGTCCGTAGGCATTCTAAAAATGAACAAATAAGGGGTTTACGCAGAAACACTATTGCTGGTTTAAAAAAATAAATAAAAAAGAAATTTACCGTTCTCTTTCGGCGCATGAGGGCGTTACTTTTATTGAGCCTGTCGCACTTGTGGCAATTGCACTTTTCATGGGGGCATGTTCCATGTCCTGAAAGAATAGGGTTAATAAAGCGACAAAAAATTTATTTTTTTATTTTTTGTTTGCTGTTGACCATTGAAGAATGTAGTTGGTCGGCGACCGCCTACCACCAAGCATGGCAACGGGCCGGCCCGGGCCGACTCGCTCCAAAATTTTTCACGGCCCGGCCCGGCCCGGCCCGACTCAACCAAAAATTTATGTCTTTTTTCAATGTGAACATCAAAGAAAACGAAAAAAAATGTTTTGGGACGGCCCGGGCCGGCCCGATTTTCAAATTTTCTCGGCCCGGCCCCAAATTTTGCCATGCTTGCCTATTACTGCAAAAATTTAGGCTCCGGGGAAAAATGAAGTTCTTGTCAAGATTTATCAAATCTCGCCGAGAAAATTTGAAATACGGGCCGGCATCTTACCTGGTTGGTAACCGCCACTTGCGCCAAGTGGTATCATGCACCAGAATTTGTAGTGTCGGGTAATCCTCGGATCACCCTCAGGGCTCTCATTTTGAGCGCCTTCTTTTTTCCTCGCACTCTTCCTCTCTAGCACTCTGAGAGCCTCCGGCTGTCTTCAATCTAACCTCTCTGGGCTCTCCTTCCTCTAGCCCATATTCAAATAAGCTACCACCTGTCATGGAAGACTCTGGATGCCTTGACGTCATTTGACCTAGATATTCAAATGACCGTCAGCTGTTACAGAAGGTTCTGGAACGTCCATCACGTCACTTGACCTACATTTTCAAATATTGAGTGACAAATGACGTCACTCTTAATGTCGGCACCTTTGATCTTGCCATATTCGAATGTCGAGACCATATTCGAAATGATCTAGCTCCGCCCACGACCCAGGGTATATAAGGACTGACCCGATCGCTCAAGATTTTCGACTCTTTTAGCTTACTACGGTATTATTGAGGCCCCTGTTCGATCAATCCTCGGTTTACCCCCTTATATTTCAAATTTGCCCCTTTGATCTACCTTTTTTCTCCCCGAACCTTTACGGTTCTCCCTACTACTGTATTTCCCTTTTGTCTTTCTTAGCGACCACTGATGGCTCCTCTACCCATCCCCATGCCTAATGTAATGTTAGAAGGTCGGTAAACTCAGATAGTTGCCGCCAAACGGGCATCATTCCAATTTGTGCTTCATTATCTGTTGATATTACTATTTTATGCTAATCTATCATCTACAGAGAATACTTGAACGAAATTGGCATGATGCCCGTTTGGCGTCAGCTATAACTAATCCCGTCGCATATGAAATAGCTTTCATATCAGTATACCCGAAAGTAGCCTAAGTTGGGATCTTGTTGAATTTGAACCACTCTTCGCTTGCGTTTTGACTTTCACTAATGAAAGGCAAAAATTAAAGCAACGATTTGCGGGTGTTTGACTTTTGGATACGAAAGTCTTCAAGACGCGATTTCCGAAAGACTCGACATTGGCCAATTTGCATTTGGTCGTAAAAATTCAGTGATCCTAGTTGGCTCACATTTTGTTTGTAAACTATCTAGGGCCTTCTAAAACGAAAAATGATAATAAAAATCAATTATCGATTTTTCGGTCGGGGTTCTGTATTTCGACCCCGAGGTACTGTAACTTCCCCCAAACTTGTAAAAACCACACATGTAGGTATGGAAAAGATTGGAAATTTTACGTTAAAAACATTGTAATTAATGAAAAGAGAAAAGTACAAAAAAATACTTTTCTTCCTTGTGTCTGAAAAATCTATTCCAGATTTTTGATATGTAGTAGAGCAATGCCGCCTGGAAAACCCTTTGAAGGTTTTCGATAATCAGTATTTGCACACTCAGGTCGCTACCAAAACTTGTAGTTACTTACCTTTTAGAAGCGCTATCTTTCTATGACCCTTGCACCGGCGACAAAGGCGTCCAGGAGGCCTTGTCCGTGGTTGTCGAAATTGGGCAGCGATTTGTGCAAGGCCTATTTGAGGCTGAAACCAATGACTTCAGTGACCACAAAAAGTATAAGCACCTCGTCATCTTGTTCTTCATCTTCCACAACTTCGTCGTCGTCTTCGGCTCTTTCGTCCCTTCCGTTGTCGCCTACTTGCTGCTCGTAAGGCTCCAGATGCGCCGGAGGCTAAAACATACCACATTTTACGGTTAGCATAACTTTGTCCTACCTTGAAGTCGATTTCCTCCTCCAGGCGACCATCAACCTCTCCTCCTTAGTTATGATTGGCCTCTTGAATCAACTGCCCTAAACGGGGATCTTGGAGTGCCGGTGGTGGAGCAGCTTGAGTCCGAGCCTTGCGCATGTTTAAAGGATAGAAGCTCTAAAAAGGAAATGTAATATTTTGGGTAGTTTTGTACCCGGTTGAACTGGTCGCGGTCATCTTTCTTTTGCCTGAAATAACTATTCTGCTCATCTATAGAAGCACATCTAGGGCAGGTGCAGTTGGCATGAGGGCAAAATTGGTGACCTAAAATTAAGCGTATATAGAAGCAGAAAAAGATACAGAGACAAAGGCAGAGATGGAGACAAAGAGAAAAAACTAACCCCTCTTAAGCACAACGCCCCCGTGGGCGGCGCACTTCCTACAGGTGTGCTGACCCGGAGGAATCACTGCGGGGTATGATGAAACCATGGACTCCATTTCTTCTTGTACTTGAGCGACTCCTTGTTCTCCCACTTGAGTAAACGTAAGTTCGAATCGGCTGTCACTGGGAGCGTTCTTCTGGATGAAGGCTTGAAGTGCCTTTTCAAAGTCATTGCTAGACAAAGGAGTTTGATCAGCCTAAAACTTTTAAGTACGAAGCAAAAGAAAAATGGGGAGTTTCAGAGAGAAAAAGTGAAAGAAATACATACCGAAGTTGTGCTCGAAGAACAACAAGGCTGGTCTTGATCTATTTGTGGATGTTGGATCTCCTCCGGCAATACTTGTGGTAAACGACTACTGCTTGCGTTTCCAGGAGTTCCTTGAACCCGCTGGATCATCTCCTGCTGAAATCCTTAGTCATCTAAAGTACCCATCTAAATGCTTACCATTCTTAAGATGTGATTTTGTTGAACAGGAGGAGTATCAGTGGGAGCTCGCGACCTTAGTCCCATTTGCGAAGCCTAATGTCTCATTCAGTGTTGTTACTGTAAATATCCTACCTGTGCTGGTGATTGTTTGGCGATGGGAGGCCCAGAAGTCGGAATTCTTGTTTGTTGCCAACTTGAAGAGGAAGCAAGCGTAGCTGAGGGTGGTGTCGACATATTCTGAAACGATATAGCGTATTCTGTTTTGAGATAGGTTACCGTAGCTGTAGAGGCTCGGATCTTTCTAAGAATAGGAAACAGAGTAGTTGAAGAGGAGGGTAATGTTGCTGATGGAGGTCCTGAAGGCAGGAACGGAGAAGGGAAAGGAGCTTCAGTGGGTACTGGAACGGTGATACCTCCTTGAGGTTGAAAGCTATCAACGGGATTTCTTGGAGTCTGCAAAGTTTTTTGATGTTTCCTTGTTTCTCAATTCTGTCAGCCTAAACCTCAGCCTAAGCCTCAGCCTCAGCCTCAGCCTCCGCCTCAGCCTCAGCCTCAGCCTCAGCCTCAGCCTCAGCCTCAGCCTCAGCCTCAGCCTCAGCCTCAGCCTCAGCCTCAGCCTCAGCCTCAGCCTCAGCCTCAGCCTCTGCAATTTCCCTAACTAACCTGAAGAACAGCCGCTGCTGGATTGATAGTACTTTGCCCTTGTGGAAGAATTACGCAATTTTCCCCATTCCACATTATCTTAGCCGTCTTCAAGGCGTCCAGCATTTAGGGCGTCATTGGAAACACAGTGCCTGCAGGTGGGTTAATCATCTAAAAACCATTTTCTTATTAGTTTATCAGTTTTTAAACTTACTGGTGTAGTGGGTGATGTGGAGGCACCTTCCTGGAAACGGTGGGGATTTGACATTTCAGAGGAGATCGACGGAGCCGGTGAAGAAATTGGCTTCGACTGAGGAGAAAGAATCTTGGCGTTGGGTGGAGTAAAGGCGACTTTTTGAAGAGGTTGAGACTGGTAGATTTGTGAAAGTCTTGTTGAATGAGGAAGCCCCGGCGGAAGAAGGGGCTTTCTAACAGTCGGGGAAGAAGTTGCCTGGAGAGGCAGAGACCTAGAGCTTGAAGGAAGAACCGTAGGAGGAGCATTGTGTCGATGGACAGTTAGACGAGGAGTTGCTGACTGAAGAGGCGATGGTCGATTGGCAACCTCTGGAGGAACTGGTGAGCCTTCCAACTGACGACTTGCAGAAGGTATGTCATGGGCATTCATCTAAACAAATTTCTTTCTTGTTTAAAGCCTAGATTGGATTTTTCCCTTAAATGGTAAGAGAGCCATTCTTTGGCGAAAGGTGGTTTGTTTGTACCATTCCTCAAAAGAAAATGGGAATCGAATTAGAGTTCCGTCAAAAGATATGAGATTGATTTTTTTCCTAGAGATAGGAGAACTTGATCGGACTTTCTTCGACCAACTAGGGACTGGCTTTTAATTATCCCGAAAAGATAAAAAGACTTTATTTGATTACTGGACTTTCCGCAACAGGTTATAGGGTAGATAAGCACTGTTAGTGACTAAGTGAAAACGTACCTTGGGAACTTTCGAGGACCGTGGAGTTGAAAATTCAGCTTGGACGCTTGAAGTTCGGGTCTGAAATAAAACATTTAAAAAATATACGGTCGAGCTTTTTGCTGCGATGCAGTTGCGTGGCAGTTATGTTGCAATGCATTTTGGCTGTGTCGCGGTTACATTGCGCTTGCGCCGCGGCTAATGTTTTGCTTGTGTTGCGGCTACGTCACGGCCCCATCTTTCGTTGTCCTTCACTCACCTGATAACTTGTTGAAGTACCCGGAAGCCCACTAGACGCTTCAGTCGGCTGAAGACCTCGTTGCAAGTCAAGTGCTTGACGCACCGTCATACCAGGTCTCAACTCATGTCTCTCTTCCTGAAAAACTAGATGAAAGCGAAACTCTTTTTGAAAACTCACTTGTCTCTTGCCTTTTCTATACTCCCGGAATCTTTCTACTCTCTGGCACATAACACATCTACATTCGTCGAAGGGGCAAACATGGTCTAAAAATTATTGTAAAACTGGTTCCACCTAAACACTTACCCCATCGCGACGCCTGTATGTTGTGTCTCATGCATTTGGCACAATACAGGCCTCTGGGGTTACTGGAAGGTGCCTCGTGGGAGATACGCTCCTCCATTAATAGATGCTTTTGAGGTGCCTCTTCAACTTCTTCTTCCTCATTGTCCTCCAGGTCCTCTTCTACCTATAGTAATATTGCGATTAGTCTCAGTCTCAGTCTCAGTCTCAGTCTCAGTCTCAGTCTCAGTCTCAGTCTCAGTCTCAGTCTCTCTCACTCTCTCTCTCACTCTCTCTCTCTCCTTCTCTCTCTCTTCTCTCTCTTCACCCTCTACTCTATTTTTTAAACTCACCCCTTTTCTTCTTCTTTGCACCCTCCGAATGTCGACCTGTTGGCAATCAGGACAGATGCAATTTTCGTGAGGGCAGTCGTGTTCTAAAATTCATTATACAACCTATTTCAAAAAAGACTTACGATAACGAGATACCATTGCATCATGGGTTTTGCATTTGGCGCAATAAAACCCTCTTTTGCCAACGGGCATAGATTTTCGGAAGTTTCGTTTCACCACTGGTTCTTCTTCAGCGACCTCCTCCTGTTCTTGTTGATCCATTTGATCTGTTTCCGTTGTGGCTTCTGTCTCCATGTCTACACCACCCTGCAGAAAATTATCTTAAACAAATTTTCTGTCTCTGTGTCTCTGCCTCATTGCTCCTCTCTCTCTATTTCTCTTTATCTTACTCTTGCCTTTCTTGTAAAACTCTTCCTAAACTCACTTTCCTCCGCCTCCTTTCGTTCTCTCGGATTTTCTCCACTCCTTTGCAACCAGAACAATTGCAGTGTTCATGGGGGCACTGATGGTCTAAATTTCATAGTGCCAGTTTTACTAATACAATCCTACCGTATCTTGGAATCTTTTTCCCATGGCGCTTGCATTTCGCGCAAAATACGCATCGGTTGTCCCTGGCCGTGACTTCATGGGATTCCTCCGTTGGACATTCTTGAGCCGGTCCCTCGATTTCTCCTTCAACCGCCTCCTCGGTGTCCTCCCCTTTTTGCTGAATATATTGCATCTACCTGTCTCGCCGTCAATCTCTGCTTCTCCAATATTTCTCGTTAACTGGGTTTTCGGCCTCTGTGTCTCTGTGTCTCTGTGTCTCTATGCCTCTGTATCTCTGTCTCTGTTTCTTTGTGTCTCTGTATCTCTGTCTCTCTCTCATCTCTAAGTTTTTCTCTAGTTTTGCCCCTTGGCGTGAACTCTTTTGGAGAACTCTTCTAAAACTCACTTCCCTCCACCTCCGTTTGGTTTCCCTGGTCCTATCCACTTCTCGGCATCCGGGACAAAGGCAGTGTTCATGCGGGCACTGATGATCTAAATTTCATTTTTAAAGTGTTTAAAGTGTTTCCGCAACGAGTTTTTCTCAGCGTGTTTTCTGAAGATTACTGAATGAGAAGGCGAAAAACTGGCGCAAACTGCATTTCTGCGCAACAAAAGGGTACGAACAAAAGAGCAGATGTTTTCGTAACTACAATCACTCACAAAAGATAAATTTACTACATGAAATCACAGTTTTAAAAGTTATGAAAAGATAAAAAGAGATGCACATAGAGGCATATACAGAAAACGAGGCGCCAGTTGTTTGATGTCATCTTTTGCCTCCTTGCCGACTAATCCTTGACCTCACACGTTATTGTTGTGATAGGATCCGATTTGAGGGACATCTGGAGGCAATAGGTTTCCAAGGAATGGTTCTTGTAACAACATCAAAACAGTAGGAGCCTATTTAAAAGTAGACGACGGGGCCGATCTCGTCATCTAGTGTGTGTGTGCGTGTGAGCGTGTGTGCGTGTGTGCGTGTGTGCGTGTGTGCGTGTGTGCGTGTGTGCGTGTGTGCGTGTGTGCGTGTGTGCGTGTGTGCGTGTGTGCGTGTGTGCGTGTGTGCGTGTGTGTGCGTGTGTGCGTGTGTGCGTGTGTGCGTGTGTGCGTGTGTGCGTGTGTGCGTGTGTGTGCGTGTGTGCGTGTGTGCGTGTGTGCGTGTGTGCGTGTGTGCGTGTGTGCGTGTGTGGGTATATGCATTGGTAAAAGTGTATGATTCATGTGTTGCCCAGGAAGAAATGTGATCTTTGAAAAATCACTGCCGCGTTCCGTAGTAAACATACTATCAATCGCTGCAACGCGTGCAACGCGTGCAACGCGTGCAACGGGACATCAACATTGCAACAGGTGCACCCGGATGCCCATAAAAGAAGGAATGAGACTTTTGTCCGCAAAACAAACAATTAAATACAAAAAACAAGCCGGCTTTTCTCAACAAAAAGGGTAGGTCGGCTGGCACTAAGAGGAAGCCTCCAGGAAATTCAAACGACCGGATGGCTCAAAAAAGTTAAGGCAAAGGCCAATGCCATCGTCTGGCAGGAACGAAGCATTCACCAAAAATGCAGCCGACTGGTCGCAACAGTGCAACCAGGACACCTCTCGAAAACATAATTTAACTTAACGACTGGCACGTGCAGTGCGAGGTATAACCAGTCGGATAGGACAAAAAGAGATCAAAGCGGCTCGCGGAAGTGTGTGGTGCAGAAAAGGTGTCCCACAGCGATTCGCAACATCAGTCATCTAAAGTACGAGCGAACACCGAAATAAAAGAGACCGCCGGGTGGCATTAAGACAACACATTTTACTTCCTAATTTACAGCTGGCCCTAACTTTGGTAAATGTTACTATGCTCTGTTTCCAATAAAACGGCACCGGAAAGTTAAAGGACCGGGTGGCCTAGTCCCGCCGCGGCAGCTTGCTAGCATGCTTACAAGCATTCTTTTTCATAATTTACGGCAATTATTTAGCAAATGATTATTTTAAACTGTGTTTAACAAAGCTAAAACTAAAAACTCACATCTTAGGGCTAAAATTAAAGCAAGGTTTGAGAATCCGCATATAAAATTTTGGCAAAGTGCCAGGCTGCCGATTTGCGCACACTTTTCTGTAAACACCGCGATGGCACGTTTGCTGAAAGCCGTTGGGACAAAATGCTTCACTTAGTCATCTAAAAAGTTTTTTACTGGATTCGTACGTCAAAACTAGCTATTAAAAGTTCAAATAAGAAAGTGTGATGAATATAATAATATAAACTTGCAAAAGTCCCCTGATGGTCCCTTAAACAGTGAATGCGGCTGGTAATAAGTCGAAACACGTGTCAGCCAGCTGGTAGCAGCAAAACCGAAGCAAAAAGTTGGCGGACAGCCGGCTGGTAAGAAAACTGAGCACTAGTGACAGCGCAAGCCGTCTCTCATACTTCAGATAGCCGGGTGGTACAAAAGAAAAGCGTTAGAACAAGCCAGGACTATTGGTTCTGCCCGGAAACACAATTTGAGGCAGCCGGCTGCCAGCATGTTGTGCAAGCCGAGATGAAAAACTTTACAGGGATCTGTGACGGGGGCTATTTCAGCTCTACGGCTGGCACTAAACAAAATTTTGGTAGTCAGTTGTCAGGTACTCCTGTCAGCCGAAACTGCCAGCCGGAGTGGTGTCTGAGTCACGGCGGCTGGCGGCTGGGAAACGGCACGTGACAGCCGGCTGGCAGGATGCCAACTCAAGAAAAATGATTAAGCCGACTGGCGGGAAGCCACCTCAGGGGCAAATAGTTATAGAAATCAGGTGGGTGGCAGGAAGTTGGGGGGCAGCCGGCTGGTATAAATTCAACATATTAAATTATTTAGAAAAGCCAACCAACTGGTAACTGGGAATAAAGGAAGAGGTTGTCCCTAACTGTGCTAACCGCCAGCCGGCTGGCCGGCCAGGTAAGCAGGAGAGGGTAGCCGGCTGGCGCAACATGCCTGGGTCCAAAAGTACACACGGCCACCCAAAAAAGTGCAGAGACAGCCTGGTGGTGCGAACGCCGCGGCGGGAGGTTGGCGCCAACCAACGGTGAACGGCACGCTCGCAGACAGCCGGCTGGCACCTATGGGTTGTCAGCAAGTTAAAATTACTGCCAGCTGCCTATATTGTAACTATCTATGGCTATTTATAGCCAGATGGGTACCAAAATCGCCAGTTGGGTGGTTGGAACGAGCAAAAATGGCATAAAGAACAGGGGTCGGGAGTTTCGAGTCAATCAACTTAGAACTAGTCGGAAATAGCGAGGGACCGGCTGGCAGCTGTCCTATCTGTTACAGACAGCCGTTTTTGTGCCAGATTGCAACAAGGCAGGAAGATGCCACGACAGAAACGGCCAGTCGGCTGGAGGAAGGAATTCCTATGCAGCTGGCTGGTAAAAAGGTTACTAACAGCCGGCATGGGAGAATACTGTAAAAGAGACAGAATTAGAGCCAGCCGCCTGTCAAAGCGCGTCGATTAAGAATGACCGCAGCTCGTAAGGAGATGGGAGGGGCGGAGTCATCGGATATTGACATTTGAATGAGCGCCAAAGGGCAGTCGCGTCGTGGTACAACAGCGTACCCGAGGAAAAGTCATAGACATTTCGGGGACGCATAAGAGAATGAATATAAGGTCAACTAATGGAGACGATGAGAAAGACAATGATTTGCATGACAATGGCCATTATGCAAATGTCACGAACCAGAATGCCGCGCTAAGCGGATCTTTGCCTTCTAGGTTCGGCGGCCTTCGACAGCCTCAAAGGGTTCTCATGGCCTTCGGCCCCCCTTTTGCCAAAAAAGCGGCCCCGCCCCTTTTGTAGCCGAATATTATGATGTAGTAATGGGAAATTTGAATTTAAACATCAGTATAATCTCACTCTTTACAAAAAATCACTGAAGTAGAATTGGTGGGCACTAATATGGATGGGCATTCAATATGAGGTAGTCATTCACTGCAATCAATCTGATTTCACAACTACTCCGTCGCAGCGTGCCATAATTTCGATGTTGTTACTAGAGTTTTGCGTGACGGTAGGTCTGCGCACTTTTCTTTCTCATTTTTTTTCTAAATCTGCGAACACCTTGTCGTTTCAAGAAACTCTCGCGCTTCAACTAACCATCGTTGCAGCAATCTCTGCGGTCCCAAATCGCGGCGGGAAAAAACTGAGTCGAGAGGCTTTAAAATTGGGACCGCAAAGCGATGGTTTTCTGACATTGGTCCCGTGACGAATTCTCATTTTTCAAAATTTAGGGTAGTTTTTACATAGGTTTTGGTACACTGCTTTTAGAAATAGGGAGTTTTCCTTTTCAGTATTTTAAAGATAGAAACGACTCGTAAAATTGGTTTGTTCATTGCAAATATGTAGTCTCCAAGATATTGAAAGAAACCCCTTTTGTATAATTCGGGCTGCAATCCGTGCACATTTACACGACCAAGCAAAGCAAAGAATGCACGGTTACACGACAGACAAAAGCGAGAGAGCGCCGGAAATCGAGAGACGTCAGAGGGGCGCGATCCAATCGATATTTTTGCCAAAACTTCTCGCGCTCGTATGTCGGTTCATTTTGCTTCAAAAAAAAAAGAAAGAAAAGGGTGTATTTTTCTGCATCAAGAGAATTCGATTTTTATCTTGATCTTCATATTATCACAAACACCGAAAAATAGATTCTTAACTAGCTCTTTAAATTGAATTTCCAGAAACATTCTAAACTAAAAATTTTCGTTTACCAAATTTGGAGTTGCAAGGGCTATTTCATGTTTTTCGCACATCGGGTCTCACACTGATTTACACACCCAGTCCGTTACAAATCGGTGGTTCGGGTGGCGCCCTCATTTGCCATTGATACCGATCGCGGAACACCGATTTATCTTTCACGCACTGGCGCGAAAAGCGTTTGAATTAATTTTAAAAAAATCCGGAAAGATCTGAATCTGGGGACTGAAAAATAATGAAAAATAATATTTCAAAATGTAACTTTTCAAAATTAATTATGATTGAAACCACACTCTCAAAATTTCTTAAACGGCTGAATACCAAGAGGAAACCAATATTTTTCGAAAGAAAATCCTACAAACAGTGACTTTCCAAAATATTATTAATTATGATTGAAATCACAATTCAGTGCTCCATACAAATCGCTAGATCTCTAGAAGAAATCAATATTTAAAAAAAGTACAGTTAATCGGAAAAAATAAATGAAGATTTGTGCCGCAAATAGCAAATTGTGCCGATTCGCCACAAATCTAGCCTGTCGCCGGCGGAAACTGGCAAAAACTGTTCTTGCGGGCGTTCCCATGATGACCAATGCGCCCGCCATTCATTTTTAAAAGATTTGATGAAATGGAGTTTAGTATCATTTTTCGGGTAATTTTCTACAGTTCTAGTAAAGACGCCGTTTCTGTAAAATTCGAGCTGAGCCCTTACACAGAAAGTCACAAATTTTTTTAATTGCTTTGATTGGGCTGTAAATTGGTGTTTTCCGGATAGCTACCATTTCTCAAGAAAGTCATAAAAAGCAAATGTTCTGTTTACCCAAAATTTTACATCGTGACGAGTTTTGGGTTGATAATGAACATTTTAATGGGTTTTTTTGAATTTAGCATATCGGATTCATCAAGAAACACTCAGTCCACATAAAACAAAAAAAAATGTTGTAACATTGAGATGCGAGGCACAGAAAATTGAATATTTTGTAATTTTCGCATTTTTTTTGACGGTTGATTTTTACTATTAAGTGAGATTTTTATAAAGAATGATGGTCATCCCCCATTTTTGATATCAAAATTTTTCTAGAAGGCAAATTTTGCGAATAATTTGATGGTCTAATTTTTGTACGGTTTTTTGACAAAGAACAATAAAATTTGAAAAACAAGACAGTTTTTCGTGTTAACCTTTTGTACGATGCTACTTCGTAATAGTCGTCGTAAAAGAATTTAATAAGATTCTGAAAATGGAATTTGCTTGAAAACGAACCGTTTAGGTTGGTACTTTGGATAACGTTAAAATGTTTTGAAAGTTCCGACCGTGGTAAATTTGACATTTCGGGAGACATAGTCATAAGTTCACATTTCTACCTGAGAAAACACAAATTTGGGGGATGTTTCCTAGATTGCACCGATATTTTGCTGAAATGACCATCCGAGATATGAAAGAAAAAAATTGGAGAAAGAGTATAATTATTGAAATTATGATGGAAAATCTTTGTTCCGAATTCTTTGTCGAAACATTTGTTTTTCAGAAGATTCCTGCTTTCCGGCGCCGCAAAGGAATGGTTTTGATCGAGACGGCGTTCCATTAGCCGCAACGCGCCGTGAAGAGATAATGATCGGAGGATTTGAAAAGTGTGTTTCGGCCGACAAAAAGTAAATGAAAAACGGGAGCCGTTGACATTCAAATCAAGTGATGAATGGTATTTTGCGGAAGGGGTGCAAACTATGCGGAGGGCGAACCGACAAATACTGATTAATTACGAAGTGTGTGTTGCGGAAGACCTAACTATAAGTTATACATGAAGAGAGAGAGAGAGAGAGACAGAGAGAAAGAGTCAGAGAGACAGGGAAAATTTCTGTCACGGCTGAGGTAAACTGAGCGAAACGGACATTTAGCGGTTCAATTCGGAGGAGCCACTCAGTAGGTATGGAAACGCCGTAAAGTAAAAGGATTCGAAGGTTTTACCAATCTCTCTCTCTCTCATCTTTGTGTATCACTGTCTCTGTGTCTCTGTGTCTCTGTGTCTCTGTGTATCTCTGTCTCTCTGTCTCTCTATCTCTCTGTTTACCTATCTCTCTGTCTCTCTATATCTCTTTCCCTCTGCTTATCTATCTCTCTGTCTCTCTGTCTCTCTGTCTCTCTGTCCCTCTGTCTTTCTGTCTTTCTGTCTCTCTGTCTCTCTGTCTCTCTGTCTCTCTGTCTCTCTGCCTCTTTGTCTCTCTTTCTCTCTATCTGTCTCTCTCGCTCACTCAGTCACTCAGTCACTCTTACTCCATCATATCTCGGTTTGTCTTTTTTCCCTTTTTCCTCTCTCTCTCTCTCTCTCTCTCTCTCTCTCTCTCTCTCTCTCTCTTTCTCTCAATCTTCCACTTTATCTCTCATTCTGTCACTCTACCTTTCTTACTCTTAATGCTTATCTTTATTTAGTCTCTCTCTGTCTCTACATTTTCCCTCCCTTCTAATTAATCTTATCTGCATTAATCCCCGATCTTCCAAATGTCTCCCTGACGTCACGTCTCCTCTCAACTTCCGCCCTCCCTGCCTCCATGTTTTCAATCTCTCTTTTGATTAAAACTTTCACAATCATATTCCTTCGCCTGAAGCCTGCCTCCATGGAGACGACTGTGCGTCGTTGCTATAGAGAGAGCAAAAACGCCGTGCTCCGAAAGCAGGCTGCTGACTATTCATGAACAACGCGTGAGCATCCCCCGTCTCATTCCACCGGTGGAGAAGATGGTCTCCGTCTCAAATGGTATGTTTTCATGAGAATTCAATTGATTCACATTTTGAAAACATGAAGAGACAGAATGTTTTGATGTATGGAATATTTAGAGAGACATGGCAGCGGAATCAAAACTTTGACACGCATTTCCAATCGAGTTTCCTACACAACTTTGTAACATTTTTAATAAAAATAGGTTCGCCAACCCAAATTTTTGAAATAGAAAAAAATTTCCTTAATTCTCTTGGACGAATTACTTTTGTAACATCCAGAAATTGAAAAATATATAAAGTTTTTTCGGTTCATTTGATTATTTTTTTAAACCATCCCTCTCTCCTTTCATTTTTGAACAAAATAATTTTCATAATGAAATTTAATATGTAAGTTCATCTAAACTCGTTCTCACTGGAATATTATTGGACCGCCCGTTCCACGTCGACAATGAGAAAATCTGATTTCAAGGCAAAGTGAGAAGGGATTAAGCGCATTTTTTAAAATTTATTATACACTTTAAAAGAGATTTAATTTAAAATAATTGAAAAATCAAGTTTGAAAAACACGACCTGATCGATTTGATCAGGAAAAAACCCACTTTTGGTAGGTCAAAAATATTTTTTGCTCTTAATTTGTTCCAAACGTGTTTAAAGTACTTTTAATTTTTTTTCAATACACGTCAGAAGCATTTTCATCCGTTTTGGGGAAAAAATATTTTTGACCTACCAAAATTGATCAAATCGATGGAAAAATTTTCTTAAAAGTCGGTTTTCGTCTCGGTGGTCACGGATTCTTTCGAACTTCAATTTTTCACAATGTGCAGAAAATGTTTGCGCATATTTCTGAAATAAAGGACTTTTTCGACGCTTTTATGTCGAAGGTCGAAAAATATGAAAAACTGCATTTCGGACCAGTTACCAAATTACACCGCAAGCTCGTTATTTGAGTGTTAAATTTGAAGTATCCATGCCAAAAACTTTCAGAATTACCCCAGATTTACTTGTTTCGATCAATTTTGTAAAAATACAGTACCCTACCGTAACCCAGGCTAAAAAATCGATATCGCTCTAAAAGTTTCAAAATGTTGCATATTGGTGCTAAAAACGTTATTGACCAATTTTGAGCCAATTCTGAGATTGTCAACTTTTTCATAAGGCCTGCTCGAGTTTTCGAAATACGGTGTGATAAACATTTGCGGAAATAGTTTAAAGCCCTCTTTTCGAGTTAAAATTGGATTTGCACCCCCAACATGCACTACCCCCGACCCAAAAGTTTGATTGGAACTATTTCAAAGCAAAAAAAACAACCCCTTTTCAAATTGAAATAAACCCCTTTTCGTAACCATAGGCCGCTTCTGGAAATCATAGGTAGGGACCGCAGAGCATAAATAATATTTCAGAATTTCGACTTTTTATGTAAATATTTAAACAGATGGTACTCCAACTTAAACTTTTCTTTTTTACACTATGAAATTTCATCCACAACAAAACGAGATATTCCATTTTGAATGCCTCAATTACAATCCCGTTTTTCAACTACCGCGTGGTTGGGCGGGGTCTTTCTCGGCCGGGTGCACAGGCGCCGCTAAACACCGGACAGAAACTTGGTTGAATGCAAAATCCCTCAAATTGAAGAAAATGAAAGGATTTTGGTATTGTAATGAGTAACCGTATTTTTCTACGATTTATGGTACCAAAATGAACCCCAGAGCAATAAAAATACACGTTTAATTAACCGTTTTCGAAATTGCTGTGAGAAGGGGATTTGGCATTGGAGCGCGAAAATCGGTTGAAAGTCATAAAAAGTTCACTTTTAAATTATATTTTTATATATCCGCACGAATGAAATTGGCTCAATTTTACATTAAACGAAAGAGAATTAATTGTAAATTCATAAATTTTAAACACCTCGAGCGCTCCGGGCCTGTATTGCGCACACATACGGGAAATCCAAAGAACGCTGGAAAGTTGACTTCTTTTAAAATTGTTTCGCTGCAAAATAAAAGTGGTTTTCTCTAGTTTTACTATCTTAAAACAACAAAAACACAATAAGTTCAGTGCGCACTAATAATGCTACCAAACGTGATTCAGCGACGAATGGGAGCGGCGCAAATGTTAAAATTCCGCGTTACTTTTTTCTGCACGAACGGATTTTTGAGTTTTTAGGCAAGTATATGAAACATAAGTTCAGTTATCCTTTTAATTTGAAATCGGACGCGCTCCATGTCCGACCTGTTTCTAATGGCCAAAAAACTGAAAAATCATGGTTTTTGGCCCAAAAGACAAAGCGGTATCGGTTTAAAAATAATTCCATCGGATTCCTCGTGTTCATTTACGTCGGATTCACTGTTCAAAAAAATGAAAAATAATACACGCGAGAGCGATTCAAACCATATTTCCTTAAAATTTCGGGCTGCACTGCTGTGCGCACCTCTGCGGTCCCTAATCATAGGTCAGGTCTGGTTAACTTCTGGTAACCAAAGGGTGCTTCGCCATAGTTTTCGGCAGCTACTCGTAACGATAGGCCGCTCAATTTGATCGCTATCGGAAGCCATTCTTCACCCAATGAGGCCTTTCTAGTCTTCACTAGCCGCTTCTTGTAACCATAGGCCGCCCAAATCGAAAGCTATCGTAAGCCATTGGTCGCCTGATTAGGTCGCTTCTGTTAGCCTCAGGCCGCTTCTTGTGACTACAGGCCGCTTCGGGTAGCCACAGGCCGCTTTGGGTCACCATAGACCGCTTGGGCGGCCATAGGCCACCTTGTTCAGTCGCTTCTGGTGACTTCAGTATATCGGATCAGAAAATCAATACAGTCCTGATCTATTTAATGGGTGCATGACTCCCCGATACACTCACTTTTCAGACTAACGTACAGATTTTTCCAACCCCCGCATTTTCACATCAAAAATCGGATCGAAAAGCTACATTATCGATTTTCTTTGCCACTTCGCTATACGGAAATAGATTCATGTTCATGTCGTGGGATTTGTTCAATGCAGCAATTGGCAACATTGATTTTCTCCCTTAAACCTCAGGGTGGGATCGAACCAATGACCCATTTCACACTATTTTGTAAAATTTGGACTTGTTTGTTCTAGCCCTCTTCGTACTGTTTTTACCCTCTTAACGCTGTATTTGATTAATGATAAGCTGTCCATATTGGGGAAATACAGTCATTCTTATTTTGAATTCCTTCGACAAAGTGCCATTCTTACTCTGTTGTAACTATGAATTTCATTTTAAACAGCGAAATAATGGCGCACTCTGTAAACCATTCAAAAACGTCTATAATGTAATGAACTTTATTTATTTTTAGCCAAGGACGCCAACAACCCGATGAGCGAAGCCAGTCTGAACAAAAGGTGAGCACTTTTCCAAATTTTGGGCCGCTTGCTAGCCTAAGGCCGCGGTTTGTCATCGAGACACAGGTGTTTTTTCCCATTTACGCATAAACAGGTGACTTTTCCTTGTTTTTCGCGTCTTTCAAAAGAAGAATGTGGCGTTTCCGTTGCGTGGTAACAGCTTTATCAACAGGAATATGAAGCCTGGAATTTCATTACGGGGGTTGCTGACGGAACGGGGAACGCCCGAATCAGACGGCGGCAAGGTCGTTCAGGTGTCGTTAAAGGGCTGTAAACGGGGATGGATTCTTCGTGTTTTCGGAAGTTGCCGAAGGGTGAGAGAGAGTGAAAGAGAGAGAGAGAGAGAGAGAGAGAGAGAGAGAGGCAGAGAGAGGCTTAAAGAGAAGCACAAAGGGAAAGGTCCTCAAGATCCACCGTCGGGAGATTCCGTTCGCGGTCTTTTGTACTCCTAGGAGGCGTAGGCGACAGTGTAATCCATTATCATGAATCGTCAACATGAAATTCCTTAGGTTTTTATTGAAACACAAGAGAGAATGAGACAGATACAGAGAGGCAAAGATACAGACCAAGAAACTGAGACAAAGTGACTGTGGCAGCGAGAAGGAGCAGATACGGAGAGAATGAGACATCGAGACTAAAACTGAGTCAAGGAGACAGAGACTGAGACAAAGACTGAGACTGAGACAAAGACTGAGACTGAGACTGAGACTGAGACTGAGACTGAGACAAAGACTGAGACTGAGACTGAGACTGAGACTGAGACTGAGACTGAGACTGAGACTGAGACTGAGACTGAGACTGAGACTGAGACTGAGACTGAGACTGAGACTGAGACTGAGACTGAGACTGAGACTGAGACTGAGACTGAGACTGAGACTGAGACTGAGACTGAGACTGAGACTGAGACTGAGACTGAGACTGAGACTGAGACTGAGACTGAGACTGAGACTGAGACTGAGACTGAGACAGAGACTGAGACTGAGACTGAGACTGAGACTGAGACTGAGACTGAGACTGAGACGGAAAAAGGGAGGTCGAGACTGAAAGAAAAGAAATAGAGACTGCAGCTGTAGACTTTTCCATCATCCCCCGTTCTCTCACTCTGACTCACCCTATTCTCCGCCGTTCGTCCGGTTTATCCCCTGCCATTCGCTCAATGTCGTTAGTGTCACCATGAACTGGTGCTTGGGTGTCCACAGAATCTCCCTTCGGCCGCGGCGACCTCCGCCGAGGGCACTTTCCCTTTCCTCCACGCTCGGCCACACACCCGCTCGTGGTTTACCTCTCTCTAATAACTGTAACTCACCCACTGTTTCATAGAAGTTCCATTTTCAATGATTCTTTCCAAAGAACAATTTTTTGCCCCAGAAGGTGCAAAATTTTGGGCATTCTCTTTGCACATCCGGCGTCTGCGCACTATCAAATGACCGGGTGGCGCGAACATCAGCCAGCCAACCAGCCGGTTGTCACATTTTGGAACGTGACATTATTACCCTGTGTCTATTGATTTCTCTGTCTCTCTGTCTCTCTGTCTCTCTCTCCCTCTCTCTTGCAACTCTTTCCCATGACCTCCGTCACACTCCCAAAAGCTGTTCTCTCAACAAACAACACTTGATCTACATACTTTGCGCCTCACTTTCCCTCCTTTCGTTTTTCGCTCTTTCTCTTGGACACACATAACAACTCCAGTGGCAGACAGCTGTTTGTCAACGTTTTGTGTTCCCCGCCAAAACGATATGTCGCAAACAGCAGCGTTATCACCATTCATGTGCTAGAACCAATCACATCACACTAACACAAATAATGTCGTTGTCAAATTAAGGGGATTTTTCACATCGTTCTTCTAATTCTGCAAAATTCTCTCCTAAAAACTGTGTTTTCACTCTTCCACTATAATTTAGCCTCCCCCCCCCCCGCCCCACAGTGTAATCAAACTCCCCATCTCCATCAGTTCATGAGGGGTTCATGAGGGGTATTTACATGGCCCTTTTATCTGGGTAATTTTGATCTTTTAGGTCATAAGCGTACCCCAACACCATGAGGGGGGATTTTGATTTTGTGTTTGAGATCATAAATGTGCCCCCACAATGCTTCTTTGACCCAAATTCTTTTCTTCCTCTCTGCAATTGTCCTTCGTCTGGTTCCTGCAGCTGTCTCTCTGTGACGTCAGTGCCATCTGCCTGTCGCCCGCAGAACCTTCAAACCACAGTTTTCACATTCTTTCGTGTTCGTCTTCATTTTCAAAATTTTGCGAAACCTTGCAGCCTACGGAGTTTCATTCAATTTTTCTACTTCGTATTTGATAATATCGACAAAATATAATTTTTAAAAAGCTGACTCGACTTAAAAAAGGGATTTGACAATACTACTAATATGGGAGAGCCCTCGTAAAACCTGTTCAATTGCAACTTCAATGAGTTAATGCCGTTTTTACGCCACTAAAACATACCAGTTTTATATAAGTTACACAACAAAGAAATTATAGAGCTCTGGAAATCGAGAGACCAGATTGGCGCGCTATTCAAACAAAATTTTCGCCAAAACTTAAAACACTCATATCTCGTTTTAATGAGCTTCAAAAATAAAAGTTGGATACTTTTTCTGAATGAAGAAAAAGAGCTCTCTCCTTTATTAGCACATTAAAAAAAGTTCAAACGCGGTCTTTGCTTTTCAACGCGAAAATTCAATATCCATCGCTGAACCGCCACGTTCGACCGCGACGCGTCTAGCATTTGCAAAAATTTTGTTTTCAGAAAAAATTTGATAAAGAAATAAGTATTCATATTGTAATTATTATATTTGCTTCGAATTGTTTAGAAAACCCGATTTCGAAAAAGTTATTTGTTCGAGGCGCTTCGCGGTCGCGCGCGAAAAATTCGGATAGGATGAAAATAAGCAAAACAGATTTTCGCTCTAAAATTTAATTTTTGAAATGGGATCTTTTTTAAGTGATTTTCTGAACCCTCAAATTGTATATTTCGACCGAAGTACAAAAATTTTTGTGTCCAGTCGTGGCTTCAAAAATCTGAACTTTTCGCTCTAAAATTCCAAATCCCCTCTTCCCACAATGGGTCTTTTCCTCTGAAACTGGGTCAAATTTTCCCAAAATTGAGAAAAAACTTGCTTATTGTTTTTCGAGCATAAGTATTTTCCCGATAGGAAATCGGGTGGAGCATAAAATAATCTATATAATTAAGTTATAAATGTATAATTTTTGAAAATCTTCCAAACCTGACACCCGGAAATCTATCTTCTATCTATCTTTTGTGGATTCGCCCGTTTCCAAAATGATTTCTTCCGCGAATCTGAATTTCGCTTTCTAAAATCTGAACTTTCCGTTCTAAAATTCCAAATCTTCTCTTTGCACAATAGGTCTTTTCCTCTCTGAAACCGGGTCACTCGTCCTGAATAGATCTGACTCAGCCCTCCGGGCGGTCACTCTCTCTTTGTTTACACTTCCTTTCTGCGCTCCCGCGTGGCGACACTACTTTTTCCGGAACACCGCCTTTGTTTTCACTTCTTTTTCGGCACTTTTCGTTTTTAAGTGGGGAAAACAAACAAATATAATTAAAAATCATCGAAAAAGTGGGCGAAACCGATTTATCCCATCAGCCCCCGTTCCACCGCAATCTAACACGATTCCACGCGGATTTTGCAGCCGGTTTTCAGAGACAGAGCGTTCGATTCCACGTATCGATGGAATATTTTTGTAATAATACTCTTTTTCTATTTAAAGTTTTTTTTCTATTTTGTAAACAAATTACCTCTTAAAATCGGGGCGAAGTCATATGTTCAAGTTGTGAAAACACTCAAGACCCCGTTCTTTCGATACGATCTTCGCAATTTCCAGTTTGACCGATTTTTTGAAGGACTATTTTTTAGAAAAGACTTTATTTAAAGTTAGTTACCGTTTTAAACACAATCTATTTTTACCGTTCATAACTCTTTTCCACTAATTTCCATTTAAAGCGATTTTTCTTCGGTGGACCGCAACGCGCGACCGCGACGCATCCAGCAACAAATTTTTTTTTTTGCAAAATTGAGTTTTGGTTTTAATTCGTTAAAGTATTTATAAGAAGTAAAAAAATAATGGGATATTCTACTGAATTCTTTATCAAATTCAACATTTGAACGTCAGATAGGTCTATTTATTCTAGAAAAAAGCAAAATTTGGTTTCAAAAACAGAAAATTTGTTCGTTCGAGTGTAAAATTTGTTATTTTATCCAATCCTTTTCGAAATATCAAAAAAATTTAGAACGAAAATAAAAATTTTGCAGACTCGAGACGCGTCGAGGTCGTGCGTCGCGGTTCCCCGACAAATAATAAATAATCGATTTAAAAGGGAACGACCGTAAAAAAATTGTGTGCGACAAATGTGTAGATATCATTCCTCTGATTCAGAAATTTGTTCACCTTCCTAATTTGGAGTGAAATGAACCGAGATATAAGCGCTTGAAGTTTTGGCGAAAAAATCGATTGATTCGCGCCACTCTGGTGTCTCCCGATTTCCCGCGCTCTCTCGCTTTTCTCTGCCGTGTAACCATGCACCTTTTGCATTGCTCGGCCGTGTAACCGTGCACCGTTGCAGTCCAAATCACACAAAAGGGGATTTTTTTTTCAGAATCGTGGAAACAGCGTCTATTCAATGATGTTGTTTAAAAACAATAGAAAAAACCATTTTACGAGGTCATTTCCTTTTCAAGTGATAAAAACTTTTCATTCAAAAGCAGTGTTTTCCGAATACATTTTCCGCACGCGAGACTAATCACCGCCGCCTACATTACCACTCTCGTCTGACTTGGAAATCCAAGTCTATTGATCTGAAAATTATCTATAACTTTATGTTTGTGTGCCTGCCGGTTTATTGCCCCAATAATCTCCGTGCGCCCTGAATGTCCTTCAATTAGCGCCGATGTGAGTCAGTGTTTGTCCCTCGACGCGCACACACGAACTGTCCAGTGTCATCTCCCGCTTACCGCAGACAAATCGCCTGAGGCGGTTCTGGGAGCATTTTGGTCTCTGCCTCATTTGCATCTCTATATCTGCCTCTGTCTGGCCTCTCTGCCTCACTGTCTCTCTGTCTCTCTGTCTCTCTGTCTCTCTGTCTCTCTGTCTCTCTGTCTCTCTGTCTCTCTGTCTCTCTGTCTCTCAGTCTCTCTGTCTCTCTGTCTCTTTGTCTCTTTGTCTCTCTGTCTCTATGTCTCTCTGTCTCTCTGTCTCTCTCACTTTTTCTTGTTCTCTCTGTGTCTGTCATCTCTTTTCTCTCTATAGTTGTGTCCCAGGCAGCGCCGACACTTCTATTGTTGCTATTCTTGTTGTTTATCTGCCCCATACGACAAAACAAACCAATGTTCAACCAGTCCTTCCTTTTTGAAGTCTCTCTCTCTCCCTCTCTCTCTCTCTCTCTTCCTCTCTCTCATTTCCTCTCTTTCTTCAGATGCGGTGATGCGAAAACCACGGGTGCATCCTTCGGCGCCCCCTCCCGAGCTCTACGCGGCCCTTCCTCCCTCAGCGGGCGCGCCTCCCCCATACCAATGGCAACAACCGGCGTTTAACCCAAACTTAGCCCCGCCTCCTCCTCCTTCAGTAACGCATATTCCGCCTCCTTCGGGAGGCCGAGTCCTCAGCGACGAGGAAGCCGAAGTTTATGAGGAGATCAAGGAACGAGGGGTTAGCCGGGGCTTCCGGCTAAAGAAGGGCAAAGTTTACAAGAAACACAATCCACAATTGTATACGAAAAGGTTGGAAAATAAGAAAATAATCAATCAAATTTTCAAATTCAACGTGAAATTTCATTTTCAGGGGTTGTACTGACGTCCTTTGCTGCTTTCTCTTCCTCGTTTTCACAGCAGGATGGGCAGTTGTAGCTGGAATAGGTGATTTTTGTTTTGTAAATGATTAAATTTTTTAAAAACTATTTCAAACATAAATAAACCTAGTTATTAACTTTTTGAGCCAGGGCGGATTCCGAACCAAAAACCTTTTGAGCGACGGTTAACCGGGGATCCGCTGCACAATGGGAATAAAATAGTATATGTCTCAAATATTATTAAATAAAACGGTCAAAAGTTCACCAAAACCTGCAAAATTTCGAAGGAAAAAATTTGTTACAGCGTGGCGCAGTCGGTAAGGCGTCAGCACAGTTCAAATGATCGTAGGTTCGATCCCCGCCGACGACAAAAAAAACTAATTGTACGTTGTTTTCCAAAGTTTGTAATGTAAAATTTTTCAATGCTTCATTTAAATTTAAAAATATAATTTTTTCCGAGGTGGAAAAGAACCTAGGACGTTTAGAACGGGAGAAATGATTGCCCAAAATGCACCAGTTGGAAATTTAAGGGACAACGAAATTTTTTCTCTGAAAATTCTTAAAAATCAATGAACTTCCGCACGTTAAAACAAATTTCATTTTGGTCATGATGGCGTAGTCGGTAAGGCAGTTTTCCCACTCAAAACGTCAAGGGTTCGGATCCCGCTGGGAGCAAATAATTTTTTCTTTGTTCTTTTAGACTTTTCACACAAGATAAATTAAAAGCATAAAATTTACAAAGTTTTTTTAAATAAAAATATTTTTAGGTCTTATGTGGGGAGACCCAGAGCGCCTGATCTATCCAACCGATTCACTGGGGAGGAGATGCGGCGCCTTCCGGCCAAATGCGTATAATTACACGTAATAACTTTAATTTTTAATTAAAAGTTTTTTTTTGCAGGAATAGACCTTTGCTATTTTACTTTGATATCACAAAGTGCATATCGTATGCAACCGCATTGGGAGGTTGTCAGACACCGCAGGTTAGAATTTACTTTTATTTCCTATCTTTAATGATTTCTATTTCTATTGTAAAATCATGTATTCATATTACAACCCGTTCTAAAGCAAGTCGAAAGCCAATGCTGCGGCAAAAATCACGGCGTCCGGCGGCGCCGTCGCTAATAAACTGCCGCCGCTCTGGTCACAACGTCGCTCGGTTAGCTCAGTCGGTAGAGCACCAGACTCTTAATCTGGCTGTCGCGGGTTCGAGCCCCTCATCGGGCTTACTCTTTTGCATTGATGGAAATGTAGTAAAAAACCATTTCGAACGGAAATTTCTCACTTTTTTAAACAAAACTTTTTCAGATCTGTGTTAATCAATGCCCTACGGAGTACTTTTCGTACCTAGAACTGCAGACCACTGGGCCGGGACCTGATTTCAACAACAAAGTAATGAAAAATCTGTACTGCACGGAAGATGTTGACAAATCGACGATTACGAATTTTGCTGCATTGAGAGATAAAGTTGCTAGTAGACAATGTGCAGCATATACTGTGAAATCAGCCCAAGGTAAGACTATTTTAGTGAGAAAAACGAAAACTGAATGATTTTTTAGTACTCGGAAGGTGTATGCCACAAGCCATCATGGGAGCAGCGGATACCCTTAATAATCTACAGAAGAGTAATTTTTCATTGGATGTGCTGGCACAGAAATTTGGAGATGATGGTAATATTCCGAAGGACCAGGATGTGAAGAACTCGACAAAGTGAGGGTTTTTAGAGAGAGAGAGAGAGAGAGAGAGAGAGAGAGAGAGAGAAAGAGAGAGAGAGAGAGAGAGAGAGAGAGAGAGAGGCATAGAGAAAGAGGCATAGAGAGACATAGAAAGATACACAGAGAGAGGCATATAGAGAAGCTAGGAGAGAATGAGATAAAAATGAAAAGACGGGAATAAGAATGTAAAACCTGTATGTACTTAAATATAAGAAGGGAAAAGTTAAATTAGATAATTCCTCCGTTTCGCCCCCAAGCATCTTACGGAAAAATTATCGGTGAATAGAGTGAGCGGGGCATAGTTAAACTATAAGGTTTTCTTGAAAAGGTAAACACTTCATCAGAGAAGCCTCACTCTATAGGTTTTATAGAAGAACATAAAGAAAAAAGAGATATAAACGTGAACAAAGAGAGATAATTTAAGAAACAGATAATTTTCTAAGCGTACCTGCCACTCCAATTGTTAATATTCAGTCCAAAATAATAATGAGTCCTTGAAATACAAAGTCCTTGTCATAGTTATAGAATAGTTTCTGAAAGGGCAGAGGGGAGGAAAACAAAAACAAAAGTGAAATGACTGGTTGGCAAGGGAAAAAAGCGATGTCAACGCTTTGGCTTTATTGTCTAAAAGTGGGTCAAAGGTCAACTTAGGGCGTTTGTACATGATAAGGTATTGATCCGTTAATTAGAGCGCTGATTTTTTTAAAATTATGCCAGTAGGGTTCAGACTATTTACTGTAACAAAATATTTAAATGTTAATTTTGTATTCTTTTTAAAAAGGATTTTACAGAATCTAGTGTTTTGAAACCATATTTGGATCGGATTTCTTTATATCTACAAATGGTTTTAAAAAGGTGAATAACCATTCTATTATTTCTGTATCCATTTTTTATAACATTTTTATACAATAATTTTATTCTATTTTTGAAATCCACTATCAAACTACAACTTCTGAAGATTCTAACAGTTTCTCCTGTAACCGTGTTCAAAATCAAGCTTGTATGTATGTTTGAATCTTGATGTGGATATCGAATTATTTCAAAATTATAGTCATCGGTTTTATTGTATAATTTTGTAATTACTTTACCATTTTCTAATTTAATAGTAAGGTCTAGAAAACCACATTCCTTTGGGTTTGTGTTGGTTTGACTCAGGTTAAGTGAACTGTGATACATAGATAAATTCTGGTTGAGAACTGTATTCAAACTGTTTCCAATAAAAAGAATGTCATCCATGTATCTTGCAACAAAGACATTACGTGAATTATAAATGTTTCTATTTTCTAATATGCGAGAGAACTTTGAGAGATTGATACATTGAGCAACTAACATTAAGATGAGAGAGTGAAAGTGAGACATTCGAACAGGGAGACTGAGTCATTTAGGCAAAGAGGTGATTAGAGAGAAAAAACGAGGCATTCCCGTGAGGCGTTGAAGAGGTGAAATTGAGGCATTGGGCCAGTGAGGCTGACAATGAGATAATAACGGGATAATATTCTACTGTGACAATGAGTCGCTGAGACAAAGAAATTGAGACATTTAGGAATAGCGATAAAGAGACAGAAAACATGAAACATTGTAGCTAAGGAAAAAGTGAGGTGAGGGTAGGGAAAGTGAGACTTCTACGTATTGAGACAAAGAGGCAGGTAAACAGAGAGATTAGGTAAAGAGACAATGAGGGTAAAGTGAGGCACAGAGTCAAAGAGGCCATGAGAAACTGAGTCATTTCAGATTCGTCGGTTCAGTGGTTGGTGCGGACTCCGTCTTTACCAAAATAGCCCACGACTTGTCAAAAACGTGGTGGCAGGTTTAAAAACCCATTTTTACAGTTGCACAACTAATTTCTTAAGGTTTTAACCCTAATTGGCGCTGCCGGAGTCCTGGCTTTCCTCTGGACGGTGATTATGAGAATTCTGGGTGGTCTAATGATCTGGACCTCCATTCTCGTCGTCATTTTGGGTCTTGGAGCAGGTTTTCGTTGTCAAATTTTGAAAGTAAAACTTTTTATTTTAGGCTCCGCCTTCAGTTGGCTTAAGTGGAACACTTTAAAGCAGTCTGGAGCGATAGACGACTTTTCGTTTCAGCCAATCTTCAGTGTTTACTTTGAAATGCCTACGACATGGCTGGTCGTTGGTGTGTTTTCAATTAAGGTTAAGGTTAAGGTTAAGGTTAAGGTTAAGGTTAAGGTTAAGGTTAAGGTTAAGGTTAAGGTTAAGGCTAAGGCTAAGGTTAAGGCTAAGGCTAAGGTTAAGGTTAAGGCTAAGGCTAAGGTTAAGCTTAAGATTAATGTTAAGGTTAAGATTAAGATTAAGGTTAATGTTAAGGTTAAGGTTAAGGTTAAGGTTAAGGTTAAGGTTAAGGTTAAGGTTAAGGTTAAGGTTAAGGTTAAGGTTAAGGTTAAGGTTAAGGTTAAGGTTAAGGTTAAGGTTAAGGTTAAGGTTAAGGTTAAGGTTAAGGTTAAGGTTAAGGTTAAGGTTAAGGTTAAGGTTAAGGTTAAGGTTAAGGTTAAGGTTAAGGTTAAGGTTAAGGTTAAGGTTAAGGTTAAGGTTAAGGTTAAGGTTAAGGTTAAGGTTAAGGTTAATGGCAAAGTTAATGTTAAGGTTAAAGTTCACATTTCAGCCATTATCGTCAGTGCTGTTCTGCTCATTCTCCTTCTAGTTCTCATCTTCGTCCGAAAACGCATAACCATCGCTGTTGCTTTGATTGAGGAGTCTAGCAAGTGAGTCTCTCTCTCCCTCTCCCCCCCTCTCTCTCTCTCTCTCTCTCTCTCTCTCTCTCTGTAATTCCCTCTTTCAGAGCTGTCGGTCACATGATGTCAACCCTCCTATTCCCCATCTTCCCCTTTCTCCTCCACCTCCTTGTCATCGCCCTTTGGGGCTCCGTAGCCATTTGGCTAGCCTCTTCAGGCCAAGAGATCTGCCGCGTAGCCGGGCCAGACGGTTCTGTTAATAATCAAAGTGCCCTCTGTGACTGCGCCCAAAGCGTCAAGGTAAGGTCTTAACATCCTTAAACTTAACTTCGATATACAGAACGCATCTTGCGTGTATTTTGGAATTGAAAAGAAGGAGAATGAGATATTTTGGCTCCAACTGTACAATCTGTTCCTTTTCTTCTGGATGAGTTGCTTTGTAACGGCTTTGGGAGACATCTCCCTTGCTGGGGCTTTCGCCTCCCACTATTGGGCCATGGACAAGAGTAAAGATATCCCTTCGTTCCCTGTGCTTAGGGCACTTGGGAGAGCTTTAAGGTCAGTTAGGGTGAAGGTATAGACTAAGGTTTGGTTTACTTTAGGATTAAGGTAAAGGTGCATTAAAGTAATGGTTATGGTGAGGGTTATTGTTGAAGATAGTTTAAGATAGGATTGTCGTTGCTTCGTTGGTTGCAGCAGTGGTTAGAGTAAGAACTAAGGTGGGGTAAGATAGGGTAAGATTTATGGTTAGGGTTAAAGTTTGGGTAAGACTTTGAATTATGGTTAGGGTGAGAATTATGTTTGGTTAGCGTAAAATTACGGTTGGGGTCAAGGTTAGGGTAAGATTTTAGATAAGGGTTAGGGCAAGACTTAGGGTTAGGGTAAGATTTTGTATTAGGGCTAGGGTAAGAATTCGGGTTATGGTTAAAGTTAAGCGAAGAATTTGGAAAAGTGTTATGGTTTGTTAGCGTAATTATTGAGGTTAAGGTTAGGGTAAGATTTTGGATAAGTGTTAGGGGTAAAAATTAGGACTAGGGTAAAGGTTTGGGTAAAAGTTTTGGCTAGGGTTGGTAAAAATTATGGTTTATTAGCGTGAGAATTAGGTTTAGAGTTAAGGCTAGGGTTCAGATAAGGGTTAGGGTTAAGATTGGGGTAAGATTTGCATTAGGGTTAGGGTGATAATTAAGGTTAAAGTTATGGTTAGTAAGAAATCTTGGATACGGGTTAGGCACGGTAACCCCTTTCAATTGCTTAAATTAAGGTACAACGTCGGATCCCTAGCCTTCGGCTCTTTAATTATCGCCCTAATCAAGATCATCCGTGTCATCCTTGACTACCTTGACAAGAAACTCGCCACCGCTCAAAATGTCGCCCTCAAAGTCATCTTCAGGTATTTTTCCCTTTTAATTTGAAGCAAAATCCCATTTTCAGCATGTTGAAGTGTTGTTTCTGGTGCATGGAGGTGTTCTTCAAGTTCCTAACTAAAAATGCCTACATAATGATCGCAATCTATGGCCAGAACTTCTTCACTTCGGCTAAAAGATCATTCCTCCTCCTCACAAGGAACTTCATTAGGGCTGCCGTGGTTAACCAAGTTGCTGGAATTTTGCTATTTATTGGAAAAGCTATGATAACTGTTGGAATGGGTAAGAAGGAAAGTTGAATTTTTGAAAATAGGTTTCAGGAGTGGTTGCCTTTTTCTACTTTTCGGGTCAGTGGGTGGTTGAGGGAATTCCTCACGTTGATCTCTACTACTACTTTGTTCCAATTATCATTGTGCTGATTGGAAGCTACTTTATGGCTGACTTGTTCTTCGATGTCTATGAAATGGCTGTGGACACAACTTTTATATGCTTTTGTAAGTTTGGAGAGAGAGAGAGAGACTGAGAGAGACTGAGAGACAGAGGAGAGATAGTGGCGAGGTGAGGTGAGGTGAGGTGAGGTGAGGTGAGGTGAGTAACCTAATATCCATCTTTCAGTGGAAGATTCGGAACAAAACGACGGCAGTGCCGAAAAACCGTTCTACATGTCAAAAAGGTTGCAAGAGATTTTGGGGAAGACGAATGACCCAGCTAAGTGACCTCCTCAAACCACAGGGTACCTCTCGCTCACCGGTGACATCATCAAGCGGGTGCCTGGCCAAATCAAATGTGATTCTTTCTATGCCAAATAAAGTTAATCAATTTCTTTGTTTCTTGCCTTGCCTTATCTTAGCGTAAGCTTTAACCTTAACCTTAACCTTAACCTAATCCTTAACCTTAACCTTAACCTTAACCTTAACCTTAACCTTAACCTTAACCTTAACCTTAACCTTAACCTTAACCTTAACCTTAAACTTAACCTTAACCTTAACCTTAACCTTAACCTTAACCTTAACCTTAACCTTAACCTTAACCTTAAACTTAACCTTAACCTTAACCTTAACCTTAACCTGAACCTTAACCTTAACCTTAACCTTAACCTTAACCTTAACCTTAACCTTAACCTTAACCTTAACCTTAACCTTAACCTTAACCTTAACCTTAACCTTAACCTTAACCTTAACCTTATCCTTAACCTTAACCTTAACCTTAACCTTAACCTTAACCTTAACCTTAACCTTAACCTTAACCTTAACTTTAACCTTAACCTTAACCTTAACCTTAACCTTAACCTTAACCTTAACCTTAACCTTAACCTAAACCTTAACCTTAACCTTAACCTTAACCTTAACCTTAACCTTAACCTTAACCTTAACCTTAACCTAATCCTTAACCTTAACCTTAACCTAACCTTAACCTTAACCTTAACCTTAACCTTAACCTTAACCTTAACCTTAACCTTAACCTTAACCTTAACCTTAACCTTAACCTTAACCTTAACCTTAACCTTAACCTTAACCTTAACCTTAACCTTAACCTTAACCTTAACCTTAACCTTAACCTTAACCTTAACCTTAACCTTAACCTAAACCTTAACCTTAACCTAATCCTTAACCTTAACCTTAACCTAACCTTAACCTTAACCTTAACCTTAACCTTAACCTTAACCTTAACCTTAACCTTAACCTTAACCTTAACCTTAACCTTAACCTTAACCTTAACCTTAACCTTAACCTTAACCTTAACCTTAACCTTAACCTTAACCTTAACCTTAACCTTAACCTAAACCTTAACCTTAACCTTAACCTTAACCTTAACCTTAACCTTAACCTTAACCTTAACCTTAACCTTAACCTAATCCTTAACCTTAACCTTAACCTAACCTTAACCTTAACCTTAACCTTAACCTTAACCTTAACCTTAACCTTAACCTTAACCTTAACCTTAACCTTAACCTTAACCTTAACCTTAACCTTTACCTTAACCTTAAGCTTAAGCTTAACCTTAACCTTAACCTTAACCTTAACCTTAACCTTAACCTTAACCTTAACCTTAACCTTAACCTTAACCTTAACCTTAACCTTAACCTTAACCTTAACCTTAACCTTAACCTTAACCTTAACCTTAACCTTTATCTTAACCTTAACCTTTATCTTAACCTTAACCTTAACCTTAACCTTAACCTTAACCTTAACCTTAACCTTAACCTTAACCTTAACCTTAACCTTAACCTTAACCTTAACCTTAACCTTAACCTTAACCTTAAACTTAACAAACAAAACTTCAAACATAACAAAGTTTATTGCAAAACATTAACTGGAATGAATGGAAGGGAGATCGATGACGCGTACCCGGAATTTCGGCGAAGGAATGCAAAAAGAAGGTTTTTGAGTGAGATCACCGTCGTGTCGTTTTAGTAGTTGGAGGAAGAAGAGAGCAGGTCCGCTAAAAGAGACAAGTCTCATTTCCCACGGAGACACATGCACTGCAAGCGACGAGGACATGCCACGCCTAAGCTACGGCTAGGCTAGGAGGCCACAGGCCCAGAGAGACATAAGAGAGAGAGGAGCAGGCCTTCACACGAATATCTCGCCATCCACCTGGTCGTGAACCATCGCTTCGAACGTCATTCGCGTTTCGTGGATGTGGAGGGAGGCGGAGGAGTTCGACATGCCGGAACCTCTGAAAATCAATTGCGTTTTACAACATTTTTGTCAAAATTATTAGTTTTCCTCGATTTCCCAATGTATGACTTCGAAATCATCGATTGGCAAATAGTTTTCTCTAAAACTATCGATTGACACCTGTTTAGGACAAAATATTTTGTTGGTAAAATCAGGGCCAGAGCCAGTGCTCTGTAGTTCAAGATACGAAAAGTACTCTGTATGGCATTGATTAACACATATCTGAAAAGTTTCGATTAAAAAGTGAGAAAATTGCGTTAGAAATGGTTTTTTATTACATTTCTATGAATGCAAAAGAGTAAGCCCGATGCGGGGCTCGAACCCGCGACAGCCAGATTAAGAGTCTGGTGCTCTACCGACTGAGCTAACCGGGCGGCGACTGCAACGTGGCGGCGGCATTTTTAAAGCTGCAGCGCCCGCCGGACACCGTGATTTATGGGCAGCATAGGCTTTAAACTAGTTTTACAACGAAATTTTCGATTGTATCGATTAATAATTGGTTATCGGTAAAAAATCTACGATCGCCACGTTATTCTTGGAGAATTACCAATTTCGTGCAGAAATTCATGGTTTCCAGAAAAATCAATTAGCGATTGCCCAATGGGGTTCAGTCGAAATTATCGATTGGCAAATGGTGTTCTGTAATATATTCGATTTACGCATTGTTTTCTATACAATTATATTTCAATCGTGGTAACAAATTTCTATCAAAATATCGAAAAAAAAATGGATCGAAAAAATCGGCAACAGCATGCGTTTCCGTAAATTTATAGACTGGCAAATAGTTTTCAATGAAATTATCGATTAACACACGATTTTATAGGAAACTATCGCTGTACAAAAATGGTTTCCAGAAAAATTATTGACTGGAACCTCGTTTCCGGGAGAAATTATCGATTGGCAAATGGTTTTCTGTAAAACTATCGATTTATCTTTGGTTTTTTAATGAATTTATCGATTGCTTGATGGTTTTCTGTAAATTATCGATTGAAAAATGAGTTTATATCAGATTATCGATTGCCACCGGGTTTTCAGTTGAATTTTCCAGTTGTCGTGCGGTTTTTGATAGCCACACCAATCGTCTACTTGAAATTATGAATTGATTCATGGCATTTTCGATAAAACGATCGATCTATGCCGAGAAAAATCGATTTCTGATTGATTTTTCGCGAAGGTATGATATTTTGTTCAAAATTCTGCAAACCTCCTCAAAACTCTATTAATCCTGCTATTCTATCATGCGCATTTCAACAAAATTATCTATTGGTTCGTGGTTTTCGATGAAATTATCGAATTTCTGTTGCAATTTCGGAATATAGCGTCGATTTGCCCGAAAACGAACCTTCTTTTGTCGTTGTTTGTCCCACTCTGACTCGAAGGTAAGTGAATCCCTCCGATGATTTCAGAAGACGATCTTCTTATAGCCGAAGGGTCATCTGAAGACCTCCGGAAGGTTGTGCAACCACCGGCTGAGATGGAAATGCGACAGGGAGAGATCTCATCAATAACGATTTCCGGCTTAGGAACCGACTGTTTTCGATTGTTGGCGGCTCTGAAATCAATCGATTATTGATTGAAAATAAAATCCATTTTTAAACTAGAAATTCTCACTGCGAGAAGTCTAAACCCCGTAGAAAAATCAAGCAAAGTCAGGCAAAGAGAGTTACAAGCGAGAAAAGCCCAAGAAAAACATGCTAAAAAGCCATTTGTCCTGTCACCTTTTGGGAGGCGGGGACTCCGAAGATTCGTCCGAGCTAAAGGGTCTATTCTAGGCTGGGAAGGGAGAAAGAGATGAGATATTTTGACCTACCCTGCTGTGGAAGTTCGCCGGAGGGGGCCTTTGATGATCTTGTTCAGGCCACAACTGCATTTGACGGGGCCTCTGGAAGAGAGGAATTGAGGAATGTCTCTCAAAAAAATTCTCGGTTACTCTAACTTTGTCAATTCACTGCAATTTCCATCTATTCAACTACCAATTTTTATATTTTTCCATTGTATTTATTTATTAAAGAAAAATTTGTATAGGGCGAGATTTTCCCCGTTTCGTAGCTTTCATTCTTTTACTGCTGTTTTTTCGTGATTTAACATGCTCTATTGCTAAATCCACTTTTTAGAAAAGTGCTCCAATGCTAAAAGAAAAATGTACCATGACAAAATCCCGGACCGGCCCAAAAAAATGGGCTGGCCCGCTTTAAAGTTTAAGTAGCAAACTTATTTTGGTTTTCAGGTCTTTTTGCCAGTAAACCTGTTCCAGTGCGAAACGTTGAAAACAACTGCGACATTTTCAAGTAAGCGCGCTATAATGCTAAAAATAAATTGTGCTGACGCGCTCGGATAAGACCATTCCATTTTTCTGTTTTAGAAACACATTTTGATGTAAACATTATGCGAAATATCGCCATTTTAAAAGAAACGCGCTCCAATGCTAATGAACTGTACTGATTCGGTGTAAGTGCGCCCTAGCGCAAGAATGCTCCATTCGATGCGTACATACGCTCTGTTGTTAATTTTGCTTTTTTTGCTTAGGAAAAAAATGTTTTACGAGGTTAAATGGGATCTCGCAAAACTTATATATTAACTCATTCTTATAAGATATGTGCTGACGCGCTGATTGACTAGACTCAGTTTTGTAAGATTTGGTTTGCACCCGGTGCACGGTTACACGGCCGACGTATGCAAAAGGTGCACGGTTACACGGCAGAGAAAGGCGAGAGAGCGTTGAAAAGCGAGAAACAACAGAGTTGCGAGCTATTCAATCGAAATTTTTGCCAAAACTTCAAGTGCTCATATCTCGGCTTATTTTGCTTCAAAAAAAAAGAAGTGGTTTACTTTTCAGAATCATAAAAATTAGCTCTATCAATATTTTTGGTGTCATCTTTCCCTCAGTTCCTCAGTTTCTTTAAATCTCTCACCTGCTGCTCTCCTTGGGCGGATTCATCCAAGACTTCTCCCTCCTCCTCCTAGATCTTGAGAATCCCAATAACCTTCGGAACGAATGCCGAAATTTCTTAAATTTCAAATTAATAATTTAAAATACAATACAAACCGGGTTAATAGTAGAATAAATAAAAAAGTTCAGCGAAGAATTAAGGTACCCAAGGGCAGTGAACCAGTGGAACCACTTCTCCATGTCATTTGACCACCCGTCGTAGATAAGTTTATAAATTTTTACCATATTCAATGTGAAGAAAGGCAGCCAGCAGGCTAGGAAAACAACTGAAAATCCCATTTAGTTTTGAAAATTTAAAAATATTACCCATGACCGTGGCTACAAGTTTGGTGGCTCTGGTTTCTCGACGAATGGCCATTCCTTGTTTTGATTTTAATTTGGCTAAGAGATCTAGGGCCCAATCCTGCAAAATAAAACTTTTCGGGAAAATTTTGTAGGTAAACGCGCTCTATTGCTAAAAAAAAGTGAAACCGCGCTCCATCGTCAAAGAGCAGGTAAACGTCTTTCGTTGATATTGTTTTCAAAGTTTATACTTAGTTTAATTTGATTGCTTCAACAAAATGTGCATTTATACAAATTGCATATATACTCGCTCTAGTGATATTTAAAAAAATTAAATTCTTGCTTTAAAATGTGAAAGTTTCAAAAATTAAACGATTCATTTTTCCTGCTTAATTCACATTTATGCGAGTAAAATAAGAGTAATATAAGCATCATGTTTTACTGCATAAAACGCGCTCCATTGCCAATATTTCAAAGAGTTCGAGGATTTTCGTATTCTCTAAATGCGCCCTAACAAGTAAACCTGCTCCATTGTGAGGTGTGCGCTTCGGCTCGCAGTAAACCTGCTCTATTGCTAATTTTGGGTTTTAATGGTAACAATCTCTTCGATTAAATTTAAACCTGCTCTATTCTTACTGGGCACTCTAATGCAATTTCCTCACCATAAATCGAACCTGCTTCTCTGACAATTTTGCACTGGCATGCCAAGTTAATACCTTTGTTAAAAGTAAACCTGCTCCAATGCTAATGTTGAACAGAACCTTACCGCTCTATTGCTACTCGCATTAGACGCGAAAAATTATCAATTTTTAGCGGAAACAAATACTGAAAAAAAACTATGTAAAACTGGATTTTTTTAACAATTTTTTACTAGATTAACAAGCACGACATAGACCTGCTCTATTGTGAACTCCCTTTTGTATGTAAATCTGCTCCATGGTTAACTGTGCGCTCTTATAAGAATTTTTATGATTTCAGAAAATATGGTATTTTGCGAACTCATGGTTTGAAGTAAACCTGCTCTAATGCTAACCTTGAGTCCTGCCAGTTTCTTCCTAGCAATGTAGACACTTTCCCTTCTGGCGTAGGCGTACATATTACCCAAAGAGGTACGGGAAGGCCTCTCCCATTCGGAAATCATCTCCGACAGTCGTCGCATCTTCCTCCGCTCCACCTGAACGACTCAGTCCTTTAACTTTTACGGTAGTTTGGGCGCAATCGGTTTTCAAAACATGCAGCCGGTACAAAGCAACTGAGAGAGCGCAGACATGCAGAGAAATCTCGCCAGAGAGACGCAGAGAGACAGAGATACACTCACGAAGCGCACGCCGTGCTCGCCGTGCACGCACTTTGCCGCCACTACGGGCGCCGGTAACGACATCGATGACTTCTAAACTACCGTAAGATACCGTAACCAGGAGAGGTAGATCAAGGAGGAAGGAAGGTGCTTACCAATGGGGGACGAAGGCCGTGCAGAGCTTTTCCTTCGTCAGAGAGACGAGCGGCCATTTCGGGGGTGTGTGAGTGGCGCCGCCGACCTGCGGCCACACCGAAGGAGACCGACTTCGTCCGACCACGAGCTGAGATTGAGTGCACGGCGTCGGAGAAACGTCGGGACATACTGCAATTTGAAAAACGGGGGTAAACGCGCTCCTTTTCGAATTTTCATGCCAGGAAGAATCCAGCGAATTGAATGAGATAAATTGAGACCACTGTCTTAGGATAAAGTTTGTTGTCTCAGAATTAGCTTAAATTTGGTCAGTAATCTTCCTATGACCAAACCGTAAAACTTTAAATATTACAATTCCTATGCATAATCACTCATGATAAAACGCTATGGTTTCTGTTCGTATGTGTGTCTATAGTCTATCAGCGTAAAGCCATGCGTTCATTTCTTCGAAAGGAGAGAGATCGGCCGTAGTCCGAGCTTCACGTGCTTTACGCCAATTCACCGCCGTAGACCGAATACCGAGTGCCCGTAGGCCATGAATGTATGCGGCAGCAGGCCGCCTTACTGGACGGCAGAAGGCCGCAACCCAGGAGGGTGCGCGCCGTTGGCGCGCGTACCCTCCTGGTTGAGTCAAAATACATGTGCAAATCAATTATATCCGTTTGAAACCAGGGTAAGCCGCGAGACAGATTTTTCGCAATAGAGCGGAACAACATACACGTACCCCGCAAGGAAAACTTTTCTTTTCCTAAAATTGAGATTTTAGGCAAACTAACATACTTTTCTGGAAAGTTTTAGTCAAACGCGCTAGACTTTAAAAATTAAACTTTGACTTTTTTTAGTCGTCGTGCCCGAAAATTCCTCTTTTTTCGGCCTATGGCTGTTTGTTGCACTTTGTTACACTATAAACACTCACTTTTTCGCATAAGCCGGTTTCGGCAGCTCCAAAACAGGCCCACTGGTGTCAATTTCACACCGAAGCGTCACTGCATCCAAAAGCACCGAAGGAGGTCTATCCGGGTCATCGAAATCCAAGTTCATAGAATTTTCTTGACTTCCCGATGACGAAGGATTCACCGCTTGAAGAATCGTCTGCAGCTGCTCTCTTTCGCTGTCATTTAAAGAAGAAGCGTGTTCAGCAGCGGTTTCTTCAATCTTTCTCAGCAACGGTTTTTCCCAAGAAATCATGTTTCTGTTCTTGGGTGTGATTCCTGAAATTCAAAATTTCGTTTAAAATAGAATTAAAATTTACCGATTGCGGACTGAATAGCGGCAGTTGTGATATTTCCCACGTCAGCTCCGAAACCAAGGAATTGACCACCCGCCATTTCCTGAAAATTTGAAGATTTGTTATTTGTTGGGAAAGCCTTAACCATAACTATAACCTTAATCTTAACCTTAACCTTAACCTTAAAGTAAACCTTAACCTTAACCTTAGCCTTAACCTTAACCTTAGCCTTAACCTTAACCTTAACCTTAACCTTAACCTTAACCTTAATCTTAACCTTAACCTTAACCTTAACCTTAACCTTAACCTTAACCTTAACCTTAACCTTAACCTTAACCTTAACCTTAACCTTAACCTTAACCTTAACCTTAACCTTAACCTTAACCTTAACCTTAACCTTAACCTTAACCTTAACCTTAACCTTAACCTTAACCTTAACCTTAACCTTAACCTTAATCTTAACCTTAACCTTAACCTTAACCTTAACCTTAACCTTAACCTTAACCTTAACCTTAACCTTAACCTTAACCTTAACCTTAACCTTAACCTTAACCTTAACCTTAACCTTAACCTTAACCTTAACCCTTAAATTTGAAACTTACTTGCAACTGAATAGCCCTTAACCGCTTCCTAAGCGTATAGAAGATGTACCCGTACGTGATCAACATGACCAAACAGGGCAAATAAAACGCAAAGATGGAGCTACTGAGCATATAGATGGGACTGTAGATGCCGCAGTGGTGTTCCTCTCTGAGGAATTGTTGTGTCTTTTGGTTCCACCCAGTGCCTAAAAAGCAAAGTTAAGGTTTTAAGGTAGATGTAAAGAACCTAAAGGTAGGGACAATCCGACACTGAACAGCCAAGTGAGTCCAATTGCTATGTAGACTCTCCTTCGGTGCTTGATCGTCTTGTACTCGGCTGGTTTTGTGGCAGCTACCAGTCTGTAAAGTGAAAATACGTAATGTCCATCGTTTGAGTTACTTCTGAAAGTTAATTGGCCCTTCCGCTGCCTAAAAGTACGGGTGGCCTCCCTCACCGCGCTCATTAGCAACGCCATCCCCTATGCAGATACCGCAATCCCGCGTACGAATCTCTGAGTGGGCCAGGTTTAGTCGCGGGCCTGCACGTGCCATCGATCGCCTTGACCTCTGGGACTACAATTCGCCAGGAATGGGAAATTTCTCACTTGGAGGCTAGAAATGATTCTATGAGAGGAGAAATGAAGGGGAGATAGGATACAAAGGATTAATTGGGGTCAAGGGGGAACATGAACGTGCTGATTTTGAATCACGGCTTCACGAGCACACATAAACACATACATTAACACACACGCACACACGCACACACACGCACACACGCACACACGCACACACGCACACACGCACACACGCACACACGCACACACGCACACACGCACACACGCACACACGCACACACGCACACACGCACACACGCACACACGCACACACGCACACACGCACACACGCACACACGCACACACGCACACACGCACACACGCACACACGCACACACGCACACACGCACACACGCACACACGCACACACGCACACACGCACACACGCACACACGCACACACGCACACACGCACACACGCACACACGCACACACGCACACACGCACACACGCACACACGCACACACGCACACACGCACACACGCACACACGCACACACGCACACACGTACACACGCACACACGCACATATAGGGCATTTCCAAAACTGAGACAAGGAAAAGGGGATTTTCCTAAAGGACTAGGTACAACAGGTCCCGCCGCGATCGTCTAATTGTCTGCGCACTCCTCTGTTACAGTGCTATTTCGCATATTTTATTGATATTTACTTCGGTGTTTCAAATCGTCAATGGTTAAATACCAAGGAAATTCACGGTCCTTCGAAAGTCGTCGTCTCAAGATTGGAAATAGACTATACGCACATACGCAAACACGCCCATACGCACATACGCACACACGCACACACGCACTCGCACATGTTTGCTTTCTTACCTGTCAATACTGATCAACACCAAGTGAATGATAGAAGAAGTGCTGGCGGCCACATCCAGAGCACAGTAGACATAACAAACTGGAAGAGGTAAGTGCCAATGTAACCCGTTCACAGAGAGATAGATGCTGAATGGCATCACAAAGGCACCTACGACGAGGTCGGCCACAGCTAGCGAGACCTGCAATTGAAAGATTAATATATTTATAAAATTTCTGCGAACTTTGCAAAATTCTGTCACAGCCTAGCTGGTGGGCGCCCGCTCTAGGCTCCCCCGGCAGGTAAACGTCAATATTAAATCTTTTTGGAAAAATATTTAAAGTAAGCCCCCTCTACTGCTATATTTTTTACCAATAATTTCCACTTTCCAAAGGTGTAAAAAGACCTTTTGCGTTATAATTTACAAACACTGTTGACAAGAAAGTGAAATTGGAATTGATTCAGTTGCAAATGCGCTCTATTGCTAAAAGTTCTAAAAAATCAATTTCTTCTTTGCAAGTAAACGAGCTCCAATATTAAACACGAATTAACCAATTGAAGCGAAAACGAAGGTGATTGAAAAACGACAACATTTGCCTAACACTTTTCATAACTATGAAAAATTACAAAACTCGTTTTGAAATCGATCCATACGTAAAACCGCTCTAATGCTAACCCAATTTTTATTAAGACGTTTTTATTTTAAAAAAATTTTTAATGTATTATTGGATTACAGTATTTTGATTTTTTTATACGGTTGAAATTGAATTTATATCAAAAAGTATATGATGCAGATGTTCTGACAGGAAATTCAATTTTCACTTATGCAAAAACAATTTATGATTTCTTGGCAAATAAAAAAGTTAAGAGAAAAAATGTTTCAATTAGTGGAAGTTGTGTTCGAAAAAGTATGAATTTTTTTTTTGACTAAACATGTTCAAGAGCAGATTTTGGTTGAACGTGAGCAAAGAGGTTCCGTATACGCATTTTCGTTGTGCATAAAGTTGGGTGAATGTTGGCAATAGAAAATCACAGGGCGGATTCGAACCCGGGTAACTAGATTTGTAAGCCTTGCCACTCTGATATGGTGTCAGTCTCGCGTTGGCGAGATCACTTTTTTTTTTATAAATTTACCAAGAGATGGTTAGTAGGTGTTTGTAGACTCCTGGTGGTCCAAACGGCAGCCATGACCATGATGTTTCCGGCTATGCAGACGATTGGCACAATGGCTAGGGCCAGGTACCACCATTCCTGCTGCAGCTGCTCGTCCTGCAGCTGCACCAGGGTCAAAGCCTCCAGCGAGCCATTCCTCATCTGAAAGTGACCTTTATTAGCCGCCGAAAAGGGAAATCGCAAAGAAAGAACGAGAAAAAGAGGGAAATTAGAGCCGCAAGGGAGGCATATGAGAAGAAAAAGGCGTTTTCTCAGTTCTCAGGCCGCTTTGTAGCGGTGAACTCGGGCGAGGCCGGCGGTGGGAATTGGAATATTACTCGATATAGAGGGGATTGCATGGAGAAGGGAAATAGGTTTTCCTTAACCACAAAATATAGAAATTTCTGAAAACTAGTGTATAATCTTTGGGCGTTGGTCATTTTTTGTTCCCCGGTTACGGTAGGTTGAAGTTACGGTAGGTTGAAGTTACAAATGGTGAAAATTCAAAGTATACAAAATGGAGAAGTTGTAAAAGTTCTGTGAAAGGTAGTTCGATTTCAAGAAATACTGCAAAATAACAATCTACGATTTATTTAAAAATTAAAAAGTTATTGGCAAAAAAAGCGCAGAATTTTGGCAAATTTTGCTTTTCACACCTAGAAAGTAATTTGGAACCTTTTGGTTTTTGAACCCCTTTTGAAAAAAAGTACAACTGGTTTTGAAACTGGGTTGTAAATGTGCTCTAATATCAATGTAGTTAGTAAAATCGGTTTTTTTATTTACCAGTAAACGCGCTACTTTGCAAACTATGGTGAAAAATCACAGGTGGAAAATACAGAAACAATGATGAAAATTTGGGTTAAGTGTTGAAAAACTACAAAAAGTTAGATTAATAAACTACTTTTGAAAAGGCCTCAGATGTAAACGCGCTCTAATGCTAAACCAAAAAAAACAAAATCGAAAAAGGTCACTCGGTAAGCACGCTCTATTGCTAAATCAGCACAAAGTACTTAAAACTGGAACAAACAAAAAATATGAACCACGAAAAACAACTTTATCACTTTGTTAACTGCTAAAAAAGGTTTTGATCTGTGAAATTTGATTTTTAAGGAACTACACCGTTAATAACAATTTTAAATTGTTGTTTAAACCCAACCCCCAACATACATCCTGCAAATAATAGTTCAGTTGCTTCAATAGGAAGTTGTTTTTGATGTATGAACATAAAAATTACTTATAAACTGAACTAAAAACATGTGACAAAGGTTGTGTTTCCGGTGGTATCAGGATGAAAGAAAAGTCGCAATTGAAGGACTATTTCCGTGGAAAAGGTGACTTCAAACGGAAATAAACGTATGCGTGCACGTGTGTACGTGTGAACGTGTAAAAATCTGTATATGTGTATGTGTCTATGTGTACGTGTGAGCGTGAAACAAGTTCTAAACGTGAACATGAGTGTGTTTGTGTGAGCGCGTGAGTCTAGTGCAAAATCAAAACTAAAAGACTATTTCAAAAGAAATTCAAAACTCGAAAGTGTCTATGTGTTCATGTTTTGTTAGTTTGCACGTGTGTGCTGAATGTGTTTGCAAACGTGAGCGTGTGCGTGTAAGCGCAAGCATGAGTGTATGTGCGTGTACGTGTGTGTGTTCACGTAAGCGTGACGTGTATGACAGTATGTACGTGTGTACGTGACCATGTTAGTAACTGTAGACGTTGTTGACGTAAATGTGTGCGCGTTCTCATGTGTGTTTACAAAACCCCACTTCCTCAATCCTCCCCTACTACCGCCAGTAGTCCTCGCGTGCCTCTCCTTCTTGCTTCATTTATCACGCCGTCTTATCCAATTGTTTTCTTCCCTAAGTGAATACTACGATTTTTCCTAAATCAAGCCTCCCCCGCTCTTAACATCTCATACGAAAACAACATTCCTTCCCAGGAGTATGACGCGCTGGTCGTAAAAAAGAGACCACGATGAATTGGAAAATGAAAGTTTTATAGGAGCGGATTGAAGTGGATTCAGGTGAGTGAGGGACAGGTGCAATAGCGAACAACAAGGACGCCCGCCTGCCGGAAATGAGGATTCCAGAGATCGGAATAGGAAGTCAACAACAAAACGTTTTTTGGGTTCTACTAACTTCAACTCACTTTTTTTGCCTTAACACACACTTTACTCAAAAAGTTACGCATACTCCTTTTTCCTAGTATCACTTTTACACTATAAACAAACACAACCAAAGGTGTCAAATTGCACCTCATGGCCTCTGAAGCTTCTAAGACACAAAAGTTGCACTATCTGTTTTCATCCGGAATTGAAGAAGATGCGCTTTGAACCCCCGAAACTGCACTGACAATATGGAACAACAGTTGTGGGATCACCTTGCCTGCCGAAAAAGGACAGTGTACTTTGAAACGCAATAAGAATCTAAACTTAGATGGTGACGACACTTTTGTCGTTATGTTGTTTTTGTGTCCATGGATCGGAGATATTTCAAATAGCAAAGCTATAGCCGTATCGCACTAAAAAAACAGACAGAGGCATATACACATGCACACAGACACACAGACATACAGACATACAGACACACAGACACACAGACACACAGACACACAGACACACAGACACACAGACACACAGACACACAGACACACAGACACACAGACACACAGACACACAGACACACAGACACACAGACACACAGACACACAGACACACATACACACAGACACACAGACACACAGACACACAGACACACAGACACACAGACACACAGACACACAGACACACAGACACACAGACACACAGACACACAGACACACAGACACACAGACACACAGACACACAGACACACAGACACACAGACACACAGACACACAGACACACAGACACACAGACACACAGACACACAGACACACAGACACACAGACACACAGACACACAAACACACAGACACACAGACGCACAGACACACAGACACACAGACACACAGACACACAGGCACACACAGGCACGTATATACATACACACATACGCACGTACACACCCACACACCTACACCCATAGAGAAAACAAAATAAAGTAAGAGATAAATTAGGAGACAGTTGGAACCCCTTAACGACGCGAACCACCTTTCCCGGGGGTGCCTTTTTCAAAACATAATTAAATGGCGTCGTTCGTATGATGACTGCGTCAGATAATAGCGTTCATCTTTGGCTGCTCAAATACGGATCTTAGCAATGAATAATAACATCAATTAGAAGGACAAAAACACTTTCAGTACAGTTTTTATCATTTTCCGCTACGTTTTAAAAACAATGTGGTGAAACCACCATTTTGTAGGTGTGAGACATGGGTTTGTACCAAGGGAACAAAAAAAACCAATTAAGGCAATAGAGCACTTTCAGATTGAAATGCTGGTATAAACTTGAGTGCATGGATTTTGTTGATTTTTATGGTGAAATGTATGTTCTACGATCCTCAAGCAAGGCTCTCCGTTTTTCATTCCTTATCTGAAAGACAAAGAGGCAAGAAAATCTAATTAGAGGAGAAGGAGACTTAAATAACCTCTGCTGGCTGGGCGTTTCTAATAAGGCCCGCAAAAAAGACCCCCTTAAATAAGAATGTTTGATAATTGTTAGACAGGCTGCTTTAGAATGTTAGAAGGGTACTTCCCGTCTCCTTGCATCTGTCATCAAAAATAGACGGGAGAATGGAAATGAGGTAAGACCTTGCATAATATTATGGCCCCTGCAGTTTAATTGTCTGGTGCAGTATTGTTGGGGAAAAACATAGTGAAAACGGCAAAAATTGGAAGCCAACTAAGCAATTTACAATGATTGTGAGGGAAGAAAATTAATTTTTAAAAAAAGTAACCCTAAACCCGTTATATCATAAAGTCTGACAAAAACAATGTAAAAATAACATTGAGGTGTCTAGACAAATCCAACTGCAGAAAAAAACGTTTCAGAGGCGTAATTGAAAACGACATCAATGCGTTCTAATTGGTGGAATCAAATGACGAAAGGTTTCAAAAAGTTGCGTTTGAGTCTGGAACTCAAAGTGGTCTCACTGACTTGTGACGACTGGACAGAGCAAAAACGTTGCCGTGAAGGCTTAGAAATCTAGTTATCGCGACGAGGCAACGAGACTAAACCCCGTTCCAAAAAGTGCATCGGCTCCCCTAAAAGGGCTGTGAGCATATGCTTGTGCGCGGTAAGTGGCTCCGGGTGTAGTCCGCGTCGGCCGGCTAATGAATTCCCATTGGGATCGTGTGAACCTGCGGCCTCGTGGATTGCGTGATTACCTCTGATACGGAAGACGGCCCATCGATCTACCGTAATCCAAAGATTTCACAAAAAAAAAACTGGTTGCAAACTTTTTTGGCGCGGTAGTTGCATCACTTGCATCAGATTGTGCAAAATTGGTTTTGTAGCTTTGCATGTTTTTTTTTGAGATTAAAAAACAGAATGATGAGAGCACAATTTGTGGGAAGCAGAGTTCTCTTCCGGAAAATCCACGGCCGCGCAAAATGACGGCAACGGAAAAACGGAGAACGGCTCATAATAATGACGAACGGCATAGGCTGGATGATTTATTGTTAGCACAAATTGAAATCAAGATTAAAACTGAATTTTTAAGGCTAAAAAACCGCAGTTAAGAGTTTTGATTAATATTTCCTAATTAAGTGGATTGATTGGGTCCCGCCGCGCGTGAAATACCGTAACCAAGCAGGCTAGCTGGTTTTTAGGATAAAGTGGTTTTTGATAGCTAGGCTGTTGTTTTTATTGTTTTCTTTTAGTTATTTATACTTTCGGTGCAAAATCGTATTTTTAAAAATTTAATAATCAAGTGAAAATGTATACACGCTAGAAAAAAATGGTTAGCCTAGGCTGGAAATTTTCTATTGTGTGTCTTTGTATGTGTTTTATTGTTTTTGCGGAAACTGTTTGTTTTTATATTTTTGTCGTTTTCTACCGTTGTACACAGATGTTTTTTACAGATTGTTGTTTGAATCACCGTCGTGAAGTTGTGTCTGCGGAGGTGGAGGAAGTGGAATTTACTTCGAGATAAAGAAGGAAGTAAGCGTGGCTTGCAAATTGCGAGAGTAAAGTGTTTTCAGGAAGAATTTCGAACCGGCTGTAATAATGACTGCAGACGGACCCTTGAAGGCAAAATGACTACGGGTGGCGGAGGGCGCGGCGACTGAAAAGTGCGAACAATGAAGCAGCCATGAAAAATGTAGCGGTCCAAGTTCAGTTGCAAAGGCTTGCAGAAGGTTGGTTTGGTTTAAGTTCTCAATTGGTTGGTTTGTAATGCAATTTTCTTATTTTTGCAATGTTCATAAATTGAGTGTTATTTGTTGTATAATGTAACCATCGCAAAAATGGTTCAACATATAGAAAGCGTAAAACAAAAGCATGCACCCCGCTTGCCAAGTTTAGCCGTGAATAAACATTGTCTGAGCCAGTGAACTGAAATGTTGTTACCGCTGTCAGCAGTGATGTGGGTCTTATGCATGTTTTAACGCTAAAAATAGCTTTGTCACGTTGTTAATACAATAAATAGCTATCAAAACAAAACCGAGAGTAGTTGCCCAGTTTTCTTTTGGTTCTTGGTATGCAAGCGCGCTAGTGTTGGCTAGCTAGAATATGCGATACTGATCATATAACGTTTTCTATGTGTAAACAAGGACTTGTTACCATAAAAACACTGCCTTGGGGTATGGGGGCAAACAAGCTGCATGAGTTTTTCTCGGGCTTTTTGCACTTGTGCTATAAACACAGCGGGTTTTGCAAAACCATTCAATTTTCAATTTACTGAAAACAAAGCAACGCGGCAATATATTGTCTCTGTATTGTTAATTTTGCAAATGGTCACAATTGCAAGGGTAAACACGAAAATTGCGTAACGGCCAATCGCACACCACGTCGGAAGCTAATTATGGCAGCCAGGATTGTCTGCGGAACATAATATTCTATTTTTAGTTGACGACCCGGATCAAAATGTTTCCAGTGGCTGACTGAAAAAAAAACCTCATGGAGCAAAAGATTATGCCGGTGAATGTTGGAAAGGGGGAGCACGCTCCCACATTCCGCTGGTTATCAATTCATGCGCCAAGAGGTCCGACGCCCGATTTCGGCTGAGAGAGGAGGGAATCTGAAGACGAGGTTGCACTATGGAACCTATAAACATAAGGAAACGTTTTTGTGATGTTTTCGACATGATACTTCATACGAATTGGTATTGCATTTTTCTGATGTCGGCGGATTGTTTGTGCATTGAACTTTAAAATGAATAATTTATTGTTGCTCCTGGGTTTGTTTCAGTAGGCATTGTTTGGAAAGGCATTTCAACTGCTTTTCTGGTCATTTGATGTTTCAGCAAAATAAAAGGGGCTTTATTGTCTGTATTGTTAAAAACATCAAATAACTGATTAATAAATATTGGTAATTAATTTGTTCATCTTCTTTCAAATGGACAAACAGTCTTTGAGTTTGTTAATAAGGCAACAACAGTAAACACCTGAAACTTGTTGCAAATGGAGTTTTCACTGAGCGCACTTCCGACAGGGGAAAACATAACAGCCACTTAGGTAAACAAGAACCACATCATAAACAAGGAAGTCTGTTTCAAGTTAAGGGTTACTCAGACGTACAATTACATTTTTTAACAGCACAAGGAGGCGTTATACATTGATCTTTGAGATTTCTAGTGAAAGATTTTCAATGCAGAGCACAAGAGCAGAGTCAAACCAAAAACTAACTCAATGGACTAACAATAACACCTCCGCCCGCAAACATAATATTTGAAGTCTTGGGTGGTTTGTTCTTCACACAACATTATGCGCTTAACAAAACGGTAGTGTCTTCTTGTTTTTTTGCTTGGTTGTGCAAATAATTTGTTGTTAATGCATTATGTGACTAACTATAAAAGTAACGACGTTGTTTATAATTGTTGCATTTTTCTGACAGTCTTTTCCGCCGCTGGGAACAATTGAAAAAAAAATTAACTGCATGTTCATACCGACTCCCGCTTACCTTAGAAAAACGGCAATAGCCTAATTTAAATACTCAATGTTTTAAGGGTAAGTGTGTAACTTAAATGATATCCCAATACGGTAAACAACAGGCTTTAACGATTATTTTTTAAGAACGCCATTTTTCTATTAAGTAGAAACTGTTCAAGTTGTAATTTGGACACCTTGTGACTTTGTTTTATGAGCCATGTCAGTTGTAACTAACAATTTTTGTATAGATTCGTTGTAACCTGGACGCGTTAAAATTTTCTCTGCATACGGGGAAGCAAGATAAAATTTGAATAACTCCACACAACAAAATTTTTTAATTTAAATTAAAAATAGTCTGATTGTAACCCACGTGCCAATATATAACTGTGGTTGCAAAGGATCCAGATTACAATGCGTGCGAGTTACAAACCTGGGTTAAAAGTAACCAGTAACCCTCGTTACAAAAAACATTAGAACCACTTGTTTTCGGTGTTAATTCGTGTGTTCCGTTTTTACAAGTGATAAGACAATTTTATCAAGACATGCTACAATATTGCTCAAAATGTGTCTACAACGAAGTTGACACTTATAGAAAACAATATTAATTAAATAGTTTTCATAGCGAATTGGTAGAATATTCACAAATAACGGCCGGTCAGCGACCTCCAAAATTGAAAAGAATTTATAAGCCAGAATTTAAAAATAAAAAGCGCCTGTTTTGTGAACACCGTGATATTCCACTTCCTAGACTTGTCATTTGAAACATGCTGCCGAAATTTTAGATCCGCGACGGGTAAATAATTATGCGCGATCGTTTGTAGAATAGAAATAGGTTTTTCTAGGATGTGTACATGAACAGCGAGAAAGTGGCTGTTTTGACGCATTTTTGCCTGGAGCAATAGCTATTTCGATGCACTTGGATCCAATTAGCCTCGCCGGCCACAACTGAGATGTTTGAAACGACGGAGGTGGAGGAGCATCTTTGAAATTGAGTGAGGAGAAGGTTATTTGTGGAATAGAGGAGGCAGGTTCACGTGGATCGAGGGGATGCGCAGGATGGCGTGAGAGCGCCGTGTGAATGCCGCTGATTAGGTGAAGCACGCATGTTGAGATTCGGTCGGTGCAGCCACTTGCGGATCAGGCACTTTTGACTTCGGGCGTGGGAAGAGCACAAGGAAGTGAGCAATTTGTAAGGTGATTTGGAAGAACATGATGACAAAATCTCTGTGTTTCAACTTGGTGATAAAGGGTCACTGGTAATGTTCTCTTTTTTTCTCTTGGTCTCTGCATCCCTTTATCTCTCTGTCTCTATTTCTTTCTTTCTCTCTCTCCCCTCTCCCTCTCTCTCTCAGACGGAAAGTGAGATACAGAGACAGAGAATCTCTCTCTCTCTCTCTCTCTCTCTCTCTCTCTCTCTCTCTCTGGCAATAACTGTTTGTCTCTGGCAATAACTGTTTGTTCTCTTTTTCTTTCTCTGTATCTCTGTGTTATGCCTCTTTGTATCTCTGTGTGTTACTTTTTTTCACTCTCTCACTCTCTCACTCTCTATCTCTTTTGTCGTTGTTTCTCTGCATATTTTTTATTCTCTTTCTCAGTGTCTCTTTTCATTGTGGTCTCTATTTCTCACGTTTAATGCGTCTCTATGTCTTAGCTTTTGTATTTCTTTGTCTCTGTCTATCTCTTTATCTTTTTGAGAAATTTGAGAGGTTGTTTGGAATAACATTGTGACAGTTATATCATTATGATCTTTTTCTCGTGGGCTCTGTCTCTGTCTCTCTCTCTCTCTCTCTCTCTCTCTCTTTATCTTTCTCTGTCTCTCTATCTTTCTCTCTCTTTCTTTGTCTCTCTCTCTATCTCTATCTCTCTCTCTATATATTAACCTATCTCTATCTCTCACTCACTATTTCTATATTTGGAGACGCATGAAACATGAGTTATAGAGACAGAACCTGTCTCTCTCCCTCTCTGTCTCTCTCTGCATCAATTACTCCTTGTTTCTGTCTCTGCCTCTGCACTCTATTTTATCCCTTTCACTGTATGTGTATCTCTGTGTATATGCGTATACTCCTTTCTGTAACTCGTTCTATCTCTCAGTTTCAATCTCTATGCCACTCTGTTTTTCTGTAACTCTCTTTAGCTTGTCTTCCTGCTTCTTTCCTGGTCCCTAGCATCTCTTTATCTCTATTTTTTTTAAATGAGAATTCTGCAAGAATGTACTATGGGTAAGTATACCATAAGCATTAGAAAACGGGCAAGTAGGGTGTTTTGGAGGCCAATTCACAGGAGAAGTGCAATTTTGGCTGCAAACTACAGGAAGTGAAACTACTAGGCGTAAGAAACGGGGAAAGAAAGAACAAATAACAGATACATAGTAAGAGTGAGAGAAAGAAAGAGAGAAAGAGAGAGAGAGAGATAGACCTCCCCTTCCCTAAACTGTGAAATCTCTTTCTCGTTTTATCTTGTTTCTTTCTGCTCATCTATCTATCCCTCTCATACAGAGAAAGGATTCCGATGCACTATTTCGCTCCATCTCTTATCCTATTCTCTGTATCTCTTTCCATCTCTCTCTCTCTCTCTGTATCTTTCTAACGCTTTCTCTTCTCCCTCTCTCTCTCTCTCTCTCTCTCTCTCTCTCTCTCTCTCTCTCTATCTCTCTCTCTCTTTCTCTCTAATCTCACTCTTGTTAATATTTCATTGACTATATCACTTTTATAGAAAGTCTCTCACAGAATAGCCCTCATTACTCCCATAAGAGTGTGACGATAGTCACGCGGCTCATTTGTCTATTTCAGCGCCGTGTGAGAAAGAAAAAATGAGGGAACAAACTGAGTTCCAGCAGAAAAAGAGGGGTCTAAGAATCGTCCGAGTGGAGACAGAGACGATAGAAGAGCCCCCGCCCCGCATTGCTAACCTAGTTCAGTGTGTTTTCGCGCGAAGATAGGTGCTTGAAGCTGTGCCAATCAAATTTGGCTCCGAGTCGCCTAGGCCTCCGCCGCCTTTGCTGCAGCGGTGCTTTGCGGACTCTGCTCCTTTTGCGGCTGTCCGGAATTAGCCAAATCAGGTTAAAAGAAGAGCCAGGACAGCGTAGAAATCAGATGTTGCAGTCACGAGACCAAGGAGAACAGCAGAAATCAGCGCAATCAGACAAAGACGAGGAAGGACTGAGTGAGAGTGAGAGAGTGAATGAGTGAGAGAGTGAGAGTGAGAGAGTGAATGAGTGAGAGAGTGAATGAGTGAGTGAATGAGTGAGAGAGTGAATGAGTGAGTGAATGAGTGAGAGAGTGAATGAGTGAGAGAGTGAATGAGTGAGAGAGTGAATGAGTGAGTGAGTGAGTGAGTGAGTGAGTGAGTGAGTGTGTGAGTGAGTGAGTGAGTGAGTGAGTGAGTGAGTGAGTGAGTGAGTGAGTGAGTGAGTGAGTGAGTGAGTGAGTGAGTGAGTGAGTGAGTGAGTGAGTGAGTGAGTGAGTGAGTGAGTGAGTGAGTGAGTGAGTGAGTGAGTGAGTGAGTGAGTGAGTGAGTGAGTGAGTGAGTGAGTGAGTGAGTGAGTGAGTGAGTGAGTGAGTGAGTGAGTGAGTGAGTGAGTGAGTGAGTGAGTGAGTGAGTGAGTGAGTGAGTGAGTGAGTGAGTGAGTGAGTGAGTGAGTGAGTGAGTGAGTGAGTGAGTGAGTGAGTGAGTGAGTGAGTGAGTGAGTGAGTGAGATCAATTAAATTCCTGACAACTAAACAATAAACTGTGTGGGTGGTCCGTTTAAAAGCAAGGGAGGTCCCGTCTGAGGCAATTGTTTGCCAAAGGGCGCATGAGACAAATAATAATTCCACTCGACAAAAACTCTCATTTCGATGCAATTGTGGTGCAACCTCTCATAGATTAGGCAGGAGAATTAGGTAAGAGGAAAAAATGAAGAAATTGCCTCGTAGACAACATTTAAAGCTCTCAATTAAAAGACGTAGGCATGGTTCTTAACCCAATTGGTCTGTGATTCCTCTGTCTCTCTGTCTCTCTCTGTTTCTCTCCTTTATGTATATCTCTCTTTATTCAGACTTTGCTCATTTTCCGTTTCTCGGAGGACGAGGAAGAGGTCTTCTTGTAGGTATCCCTCTACCACTGGAACCTCTTCTCATAGAACCACTTCGAAGCCACCCACCAACAGCAATGCCGCAAAAAACGGGAGCGATCTGTATTGAAACATTGAAAATTACATTATTTTCAAAAGTTACCAACGAAAAGAGTAAAAAGATGGTTATGAGACGCATCTTGGCTGGAAAGAAGGTCAAAAGAGGCTGAAACTGAAAAATTGGGGCTTAAAGCGGGTACTCTCTTCAAAAACACATTTCGCAATGGAAGGAGAGTCAACAGATAAGGGTTATGCCTCTGTTCTCCTTAAAGTTTCTCTCAATTTTCCTCTTTTCACGCCTTCTTCCTCTCACTTTTGTCTTGGCCTCAATTTCCCAGGGAAATGAGACATTCTGAATAAGATAAGGTAAACCATTAGGATTTTTGCATAATGAGAGAGAGAGAGAGATAGAGAACTTAGCGCATCACGGCGCGTTTGTGGTTGATATTGAGTGATTTGAAGTGTCATATTTGTTTTCAATATAGAAAATGCACCTAGAAATACTCACTGGACGAAAATAATTGAAAATAATATAGAAGATTTCTGGATTTTTCGGAAATATGGTCACCAACGATTTTTAATTTGAAAGGCATATCCGATGTTAAAAGTTACGCAGAATTTGCAAATAAAGTTATCTTTTTTGCATGAATTTTACTTTTTGCACGTTAATGAAAGGTCGAAAACCTCAAAAAACCGTAACCCGGGCTAAAAAAAATCGATACAGTCCCAAAATTTTCAGTGTAAAGATATTGGGCCAATGAAAGTTACATACCAAAACTCAGCCGAATTCAAGTTTTTTTTTTTTTTAACTTTTCGCTTATGGGGGAACATTCTCGTAATTTTGAGTCAAGATTTTTCAGAATCGAATTCAAAAATTGTAGTGTGTATATTTTTGTTCCAGTTTAATCTGCGGTACTTAAAAACGAAAACCTTTTCCACCAATTTCAGACGCCTTATTTATAGAACTCGACGTCGTTAGGACAAAGAAAAAAACTTTTCCATTAAAATATTTACGTTCATTAGGCGGCATTATTATGAAAAAAGCCGAAAATTTTGATTGTGCTTATTTGCAGCCAGGGTACTGTAGCGCGGGGTACTGTAGTGCGCAGCGCGTTTTTCGTATTTTCGTGAACTTGAACCAAATTTGAACTTCAAAAAAGCAATCGATAGTAATTTTAATTTCCAAAAGGATTGTTTTGACATGTAAAAGGTTTTCTACACGCTTCGCGATAAAATTCAAAAAAAAATATGGAGAAAAACTTGCTTTTTGGTTTCTAAACAACTATTTTTAACATTTTCAGCTGAAAAAACATTTTCCCAAGATCGCCTCATTTCCAAATGCTCGAATAATAAGGGTAGTGCTTCTTAAAGGACCGAAGGCACACATCTCTCTCTCTCTCTCTCTCTTTCTCTCTTTCTCTCTCTCTCTCCTTCCCCTCTCTTTCTCTGGATCGCTGTTTCTTTATCGCTCTCTCTATCTCTCTCTTTCTGTTTCACTCTTTCTGTTTCTCACACTTTCAGTTCGCTCCGTCTGTCTCTATCTTTCTCTCTCTCTCTCTCTCTGTCTCTATCTCTCTCTCCCTCCATCTCTCTTTCTCTCTCTGAAGTAATCTTAAAATTTTAATACTTTATTACAATCTGTGGTCTATATTTGAAGAGAAGTGAAAGATACCCGAATCGACTGAGCACGCGGATCGAGACGCTCAAAATGCAGACAAGTACCGGTATGGGGGACAGTGGCAAAAAGAGAAATCTTTGGCTAATGAGGGGTGGGGTAGATCACAACCAGAGAATGAGTAGTCCCGCAAGAGTAAGAGTAATCATCCGCATTGAACAGCTATCGGGCGTGTTTTCAATTGTGTAGACGTCTTGTTCGATAAACACGGGCGGTGTCGTAGTGGTGGTGGTGGTGGGAGTTGGCTTTGTCGTCGACACAGTGGACACGCCTGAATTTTTTTTAAAATATTTAAAAACCATTTTTATTTAGAAAAAAATAACAAAAATTGACTATTTTATCGCTGTTTACGCGCACAAGAGGCGCCACCATTCAGCGGCACCCCTTGGCCGAGAGGTTGCGCTCTTGCTTACCAAAGCAAACAACCCGGGTTCGAATTCACCCCCGGGCATTTCTTGTTGTAAAATGAAATTTGACTTTTGCGTTTATAAAATTGCAAAAAACCGATATATAAACCTCAATTTGGAATTTTCCTTTTAAATTTGCTCGGAGACAGTGAAATTGCAGCTTCCGCCTCATTTTTGGCAAAAACTGAGTTTGTAAAGCCATTATTGCCAATTTTCAAGAAATAAATCAAAACCATCAAGATTTTCTTTTTCATGCTACAAAAAATAGGCAGGAAATACGACGAAAATGTATTTTTTCACGTTTTGTTATGTTTTCGGCCGAAACGACAGAGAAATGCAAAATTTAATCATTTTTCCTCTGTTTATAAATATTTAAAAAATATTTAAAGTTAAATAACATTAAAAACACATTTTCGGAATAATGTTACAAAGCAAAAATGTAAGCCCGATGCGGGGCTCGAACCCGCGACAGCCAGATTAAGAGTCTGGTGCTCTACCGACTGAGCTAACCGGGCGCCGTTGTTGCAATGCGCGTGCCGCTATATCAATGGCAGCCGCCACCTGTTGTGCTGCTTTATACACTTTTGAACCCCGAAAGCAGTTTTTGGGATACAAATTTCCGAAATCCACACCCTCTTTTCCCGCCCTTTAAACCACCGTCCATCTTGTTTACGAGCGCAGGAGTGCGCGTACGCGTTTTACGGCGCGAGTCTGAGAGGACGTTGTTCGAAATGACGGAACAATGGAAAGAAGGTCGACGGCACTTGTTACGAGCAGAGAAATAGTACGCGAAAGAGAGAGACACAGAGAGGAAAGAAGTAGGATCACTTACCGATGGTCGTAGGGATACGAGGCGTCGTCGCGAAAATGTCGACCAGAGGCTCCTCAGGGAAGGAAGGAGGCACACCGGAACCAGACCCCTCCTGGAGGTCTTCATCGTCAGACCAGGCCATGGGAGAGCCAGAACCTTCGATCACAGGATCCTGAAACGAAAAACTTAAGGTTACGGTATTTAGATGCAGCTGAGGCAGCTGCTCTTTCATCTATCTTCAGCTGTCCCCCAAAAAAGTGGTCCCCCTTTGCCAGCTGTCACAGCTGTCACCAAGCCTCAGCGACTGGCGCTACCGTCGTGGGTGGTCCGGGTGACCCCAGGTGTGCCACCCGGCTGTCACCCGCGATTGCGATCTGCGTGCAGTCGTTTTTCAGGCGGAATGTGCCACTAAACGCGACGTGTCACCTTGAGTGATCTCCTTTTTGGGAGGTGGAACTAAGGTGGCGGAGGAGGTGGAACTGATTGGATTGAGGAGAGAGGAGAGGCGGGAGAGAGAGAGAGAGAGAGAGAGAGAGAGACAGGGAGACAGAGAGACAGAGACATAGAGAGACAGAGAGACAGAGAGACAGAGAGACAGAGAGACAGAGAGACAGAGAGACAGAGAGACAGAGAGACAGAGAGATAAGAGCTTTTCTAATGTCTCACCCCTTATTTGAACTTTTCCCATGTAACCACGCTCCATTGCCAACTTTACTCCAAAGTCCCTTGACAACCCTTCTCCATCAAAATATTGGCAGCTTCTCATGACGAAATCTTGCTGACAGCCGATTTCAAGCTTCGAGTGGCAGAGAATGGAATTTCGCATTGGAGCACATTTACTCGAGAGTAACCGCGCCCCATTGCTAACCACATCCAACTTCTAAGTAATCTTTCCTTCTGTCCTTTTCATCCCCTCATAAAAAAGTTGAGGCGGCATCGGCCTGCCAAAGGGTTCCCTAGTCCCCCGGGGAGCCCTTGTGGAGACGCGTTCGCATGAAAAACCTCCGTTTTTCAATTTACGGCCGCCCATCAAGCGATTCGGTGTGGGACCAGTGAAAGGGCGACACGTCCTCTGTTATCATTGTTTTGAATTTCAAAAGAGCGAAATTTGAAATTCAAAAATTGGCGCCTGGAAAGTACAATTGCAGGCGGCGGGCCACGGATCGCTGATTCATCTAAACGGCTGTCAGAGACACTGAATCGGCTGTCAGCAAGATTTCACAAGGGAAAGCTGCAGAGAATGATTACAAATGGGCGAATACGGTAGGAGGAAAGAAATTAGCGTTAGGGCACGTTTACTGAATACAAATTGAGAGCTCAACACCGATGGACAGAAAACGCGCTCAATTGCGAATTTGCTGGTTTTAATTTAAAGGAAAAGTTATTACTGCTCAATTGAGACATTTCCGTACACAATTTAGAGAAAACGCGCTCCATTGCTAATTTTTCGCTTTGGTGTTTTTGAAGGTACATTTTCGTCTCAAAAAACGTGCTCCAATGAGAATTTTCGAGAACACTGGATAGAAAAATCTGCTCCCATGCTAATTTTTGAATGAATATGGAACTAGCTAAGTGATTAGCTTTAGAGCAAGTTTACTAGCTAAAACTTCGTGAACACGATTAATAACAGAAACCGCGCTCCATGGAAAAAATTTCAAAATTTTTTCAAAAGATGATTTTTGGCTAAAAATTAAAAAAGTAAAAAGTTTTTTAAAGGCGAAAAAATGTGAATTTTCTGCCCTGTTGACGAAATTTAGTTATTAATAAATACAAATGCGCTCCATTGCGAATATGGTGGTTTTCGCATAAAAAAATTAAGTATTCCCGCTCTATTGAGAAATTTCACTGAAAACTGGTCGGAAAACGCGCTCCATTGAGAATCATTTATTTTTGTGGCAGATGCAAATTTGGGGCTCAAAAGAAGATAAATGTGCTCCATTGAGAAATTTTCGCTTCGTAATCAGTGAGTATTTAACCGAAAAAAAAAGACTAAATGTTTTAAAACTTTGTAAAATAGATTATTTTAAAGAAAGCCATTTAGGAACCCCCATTTTTGTGTCACTTTCCGCCAGGTGCTGTTTTTGGTCAGTTAGTAGCCTCCGCAGCTGAGTAAATACAAGCCCAGGCGTTAACAAGCCAAACAACGGCGCTCCCGTTACTCCCAATGTTACCCAATTGGCAGTAGTAATAAAGCCTTAAGCAAATAAAGCACGTGTTGCTACTCGAGGGTGCGAAATGGGGTCATTTGGGCGTAAATGTGCTCCAATGCGAAAGTTGCACAAAATCTCTCATTTTGCGACGATAAAAGTGTAAACGTGCCCCAATGCGAAAAATGAACGAAATCTCTCATTTTGGAATGTTTGAAGCGTAAACGTGCTCCATTGCTAAAAGTACGATGTAAAGCTTTATTGTTAATTTATCTACTAAGTTATATAGCCACAAGACTCCCTTAGTTTCTTGGAAGAGAGGATCTAATCCTCTCCTGAGACCCTCCTAAGTCCCCCGGTCGTTTATGACAGATTCGTCGCCGTTTCTCCCACGCCCTTATCTGTTTCTCATTATTCACCGCCACTCTATTACGGCTGCGCACACGAAAGAAGACAAAGCGTGTGTACTTTGTCTAAAAATCAGACAGACCAATGTTTTGTCACAGACAGGGGAAAGGTGAGAATTGGCCGGAAACGCTGTGACATATGAGAGATGGGAAAAAGACGAATAGATTGAGAGGGGAGATGTAGAGAAGGAGAAGAAGTGGCAGAAGGCATATAGAGACACAGAGAGGCATAGAGTAAGACAGAGAGACAGAGACAGAGACGAGATGGCGACATGGTGCATCGGACTTCTCTTTCTGTATAAAAGTGTGCTCTAATCCCAAAACTACACCACATCCGCCAGACCTTTAAATGAACATTGGTGATTCCCCTCTCTCTTTCCCACCCAAATCGCTTGCCCTTCCGCTCGAAATTGCACCGAAACAATTGTCGCGGAATTCACATCAAAGTGCAAAAAAGCGGCAATTAAGCTCAACGAGGATTCCCGGCGCCGGCCGAAAGAGCATCTGGATTTAGAGAGAGAGAGAGAGAGAGAGAGAGAGAGAGAGAGAGACTTGTTTCATGTTTGGGTGAGCGGTCAACCAAAATAAACTGTGACTAATTGTGATGGAATGTATTGCACTGTCACACAAACTGTAAACATTCGGAAATCAATCATCGTTTTGAGAGAGAGAGAGAGAAAGAGAGATAGAGAGAGACAGACAGACAGAGAGGGAGAAGAGCCGCGGTAAAGTGCAACACATGTTGATCTAAAGCGGAAGGAATCAAAAAACGGCCCGATCAAGCCGGGAAAAAGGTTTATCGCGCTACACTTTCTAGGATAAGCGGTGTTCGTCCAGAATAAAACAGCTGGCAGATGGCAAGGCCTGATCAATATCTATTGAAGCAGGTTCTAAGGCTCAAGCCTGTTCTACAACGAGAAAGACAGCCAAGATGAAACTAATAATTTTGTCTAGTAACAATTGTCGAAACATTGCGGGAAAGTCATTACTTCTAACTTTATAAATCACATTTGCAGTGTTAGGTTCAGTTAGGCCCCGTTAGGCTTGTTTAGGCCGTGCTAGGCTTGGTCACGCTCTTTTAGGCTCGGTAAGGCCAACAGATTCAGGCCTAGGCCCACTTAAACCAGGTATAAGCTTGTTTAGGCCAGTTATAGGCTCACTTGGGTGCTAGGCTCAGTTAGATCATTTCTAGGCACACTTAGGCCAGTTTAAGGCTCAGTTTTTCAGGCCGGTTTTAGGCAAAGGTAGGCCAGTTTAAGGCTCGGGTGGGCCAGTTTTAAGCTCAGTTAGGCCACTTCTAGGCATGGTTAGGCCAGTTTAAGTTTTTATAGACCAGTTCAAGGCTCACTAAATTTGAATGCGTGCCCTCCACAGCCACAACCTTCCGTTCTCCTATACAATATGACTCTCGCTATGTAATGTATGCCCTCGTTGGACGAAAATAAGCATCTCGCACGCAAATTCCTCGTTTTGCCGCTTTTCTTTCCCTCCGTTTTCATATTGTAAATTCCGTGCCACGCACCCAAAATTCGAACCCCGTTTGGCTCCCACGCGTGCCATCCCTCGCCTCTTTTTTTCCGCCGCCTCTGTCTCAATGATACAAAAGAACACGCAACAGCCGGACGCTGTTTATGAGCAATCAGCAGCCGAAACATTCGACCGCCGTCTGTACGAACACAACCAGGCGCCGGCTGCGGCGGCGGACGAGGCAAAAAGGAGACCGCTGGCTTTTATACAATGGATGGATGACTGTCTGGCAACACGTAGTACAATTCACTCTATTCATTCGAGTGGATTGGGGGAAATTAAAGGCAAGGAAGTGGTCCGAAACTGACTTTATATGAAAATTTGCTGAAAATTCAGGCTCGGCATCAGTGCCTAGGTTGGCCTACCTGGCCTGAAAATTCTTTGTCCTTACATAACTTTAATGAGAAGGATTTGCCAAGAATTAGCCATTTTGAGTTTCAATGAATTTTGAGGCTCAATTTTGAGGCTCGACTGGCCTACCGAACCTGAAAAAGCATTTTATTCAATTATTTAATTTTTCGCTCTTAAAGTAAATGTGAAAAGTGATCAACGTTCATAATTTGAGGTCCCCAAGCCATAGGCCTATGTAGGCCCGAAATGCACGGGCCTTAATATCACATAACCTCGTAATATGCGTTTAGGCGCAAAATTTCATGTTTTAAGGGGCTAAACCCTTTTCGAACTTTAAATTGCCCCAAGTGAACTTTATACCTCGGAAATGCACTCAGACTAGCTTAACGAGGTTAAGGTCGGTTACTTAAGTTGGCTTAAAAGCAATCTAGGAGGCATTAAAGGGCGGATAAAGGGCAATTGCATTAGGAAAGACGTTCAAACTTATAATTTCAGTTTTGCGGTTTCGGTGCTCAGCTTTAGCAAAACCGGCCTAAATTTGCCTAATTGGGTAGCAAAAAAAGCCTAACTGTGTCTATGGAAGGCCTAACCGAGCCCGATTTAAAGCTGTCCTGAAACCTATTATCCCTTTTCACGTCAAAATTGTTCAAACAGTCTTTTTCATTGTTGAAAATTCGTTTTACAGGCCGGCTGGATCTAGAAAGGCCTGAATAGGCCTTTCTGGCCGGGCCTACGGGCCAAAGAAGGCCTAAAACTAGCTTTCGCGACCTTTCTTTCCTGTTCATACCAAGTCATTTGTAGTTTAAAACTTGTTTTAAAATGTGAAAAAAAAAACCTTGAAAGTGTAACGGAATAGGCCTACGATGCCCTAACCGGGCCTAACCGGGCCTAACAGGGCCTTATTCCTAAAAATCGACCTTTCCCGTTTCTGGGGGCCTTTTCTGCCAGAAAATCAAAAATCACCTCCATTCTTCAATAAATCGTCTCACAATCTCGGGTTTGCCCGCGACAGGTGCGAAATCGGACCGAAAATCGTCCGAAAACACCCTTTCCCGGGCGCGGATTACGCGCACGCCAGCCGATTTTTACACTTAAACCTTCGCTTCCGTCGGATGGAAAAAGTTTCGAAGCGACCGGTGACAAGAGAGGGGAGGGGCCTTCGGCCTTTGCTAATCTATGCACGCCGGCGGAGACGACGGAACGGAATGCAAATCGAGGGGAAGGACGGACTTTAGCCGGAATTCACAAAAAGACGGAGGTTCCCCCAGGAGAATTCGAAGAATTTAATAAAATTTCGAGCAAAAAGGGAGATTTCAATTTAAGAAATAAATTTTGACTATTAGGTCTTTTAATTTCATAAATTATCTAAAAATTGATGAGACTCCATTTAAGAAAAGTTTAGTTGCGAAATTAGCAATAGAGCAGGTTTAAGAACATGATTGGAGCAGCTTTAAGCAACAAATCGAAAAAAAAGTAAATTGACAATGGAACAGGTTTATAAAAAAAAAGATTTTTTTTGTATTGAGTTTCTGAAATTCGCATTGGAGCGCACTTACTTATCTCAACTTTTATTAAATGAATTTTCGGTGTTTTAAACAAATTTTTAGAAAAAAATTTCGATTTTGTATAATTAAAGGTTCATTCATTACAGAAAACATTCTCATATTTCCAAAGTAAATGCGCTTCAATGCTAAAAAAAATTTCCAAAGTGTAAAATCTGAGTTAAATTGCCATTCTTCTGGAATTTTGGTCAAATTTTTTTTTCGATATTTGGAGAGTTTTAACATTTTCTCACTGTTATTTTCATAGTAAACATGCTCTTATGCTAAAAAAAATCTGTCCATTCAATGTTTATTTCGCATCGGAGCGCACATATTTTTCTCAACGTTTTTATAATTGAATTTTCGGTGTTTTGAATTTTCTTTCCTTTTTTTATTTTTTTTTTTTTAAATTTTGCATAAGTTTGTCTTATGAAAAGTTTATTAATCACTTTTCACAAAGTACGCTCTATTCCTAAGAAAAAGAGTCTCAAATTTGACCATTTTTGGAATTTTTGGTTTTTTTTTCATTTTAAAGTAGACACGCTCTATTGCAAAAAAAACTGCTTCCTTGGGTCGAATTTCCATTTTTCCTTAACTAGGGCCCACTTTAAGTGAATTTAATAGAATTCGACACCCTTATCTTGAATTTCACCCATTTCCTGTCAGAATCGCCTCTCGCGCGTCGTATCGCAATTCCCTCCAATTCCAGCCATAAATGTCTCAATTTCCACGGCTGGCCCTGTGCGGGATTGGGCGTTGTGTGTTAGTCAACGTCCAATTATTGCGCTGTGTCCATTCCTCCCCAGCCTCTGCGGAGTCTTTAAAACGGAATCCGAAGGGCCAAAGGTCCCTTTGGAGATTGGCCTCCATTGTGCCCTTCCGCTCCGCTCAGCTTTCTTTGGAAGAGACTTATCTGGCGGCCCGAAAAAAAGAGGCCTAGCACACCGCTATCGGGCAGAAAATGGCTGCGTTCAGCGCTTTAATCACGTAAACAGCCAGGATAAGCGGATTTTTAACAGCGGAAGAGGAATTTTAGAGAGAAAAAGTTATGATGTCGTTAAAGAAACCGGTTAAAACCAAAAATGTCGATTTTAGATTAGCATTAGAGCAAGTTTACTTGCAAAAAAGCGCAGCTAAATTCCGATTTGGGCAAATTATTTGCACAGAAGCGTGATTACACTATAAACGTGCTCCAGTGCTAACTAAGAAAAATTTAGTGAACACAAACAAAAAATAAACAGAAATGCGAAAAAAAACGCTTAAATAAAAGTTTTTTTTTTAAGAAATTCTAATCCGGCGCGATCCCTATTCGCATTAGAGCAGATTTTAACAACGGGGCGCGATTTGAAACACTGAAAAATTCAGTGAATTTGGAATTTAGCGCTCAACGATTAAAAAAACGAATAAAAGGTTTTTGGCATTAAAGCACGTTTACGCGCATCACTGCATTAAATCATCAAAAAAATGTACTTAAAAAAGGTATGATTTTTATATTAAACAAAACATTTTCGAAATAGAACGCGGTTACAAAACAGGTGACAACATTTTTTACACCTTGTATAAAAAAAACTCATTTTCGCAACGGAGCACATTTACGTGTAAACCGAAAATTGGTTTGAAAATCATTTCGCAATGGAGCACGTTTTCGATTATTGAAAGTAAATTATCATTGGAGCAGGTTAACATCATGCGTTCGTAAAGAAATTTCAACTTTAAAACACCAAAAATCCCAAAATATGAACAGCGTAATTTTGGTACAATGCGTTAAAAAGACGGTTTAAATGAGAAATTTCGACAAAATTCTATTTTTTCCTAGTATATTTTCTACTTAAGAGGTGTAAAAACTACGAAACAAGAACAAAAACCACCCCGAAACCAACAAAAACCCGACGAAAACAAATTTTGAAACATGACTCACCCTCGGCCTCGGCCTGACGTTCTTGGTGATCTCCGGGAGGTCTTCGATAACACCCATCGCCCTGGAAGAGACGAAAATACAGCAGAAGAGGAGGATACAGTGCCGCATGTCGACCGAACGACGACTGCCCACGGACAGCAGTCACTGGCCACGCCCCCAAACACACCCACAACAAGAGCGCACGGGAGGACAGAGGATTAGGGGTTCAGAGGGGGGAGGAAAGGGAAATTGGCACTTTTGGAGCGTTTATTTACACTATGCGTTAAATGCCTGAGCGCCTTAAAAACCTTACAGCCTTTTGAGCCATTATAAGCCGAAATAGTCAGAAATTGACACTTTTAGGGGTGTTATGTAGTATCATAGGCAAGCTACATTATCTTAACGTTTAAGTCAGCGTTTAGGGCCTTAAGTGCCTTAGGGTAGTAAACCTTAAGGAGGTACGCGAATAAGGCCAAACCAAATTAACAGGCTTGTCCATCTCAAAACATACGAGATCTTTGAAACACAGTGAGGTGCATAAACGACCTTAAAACAAGGGTAAGGCCTTAGTAAGAATTAGGCCTTAGTACTTCACTTAAAAATAAAAAACTTTCTCTCCATAACCGATGAGTTTTGAGCTGAACATAAAAGTAAACTGACCTATGCTTTTGTGTTTAGGGTAAGACCTTAGTGCTAGTGGAAGATTTTAGGGCCTTAAGAATTTTTTGAACTGTTTATGGGAAAGTGACCTTAGGGCTTTAGTGTGTGAAGGAACTATTTATCAAGTTAAGGTGGTTGAGTTTAGTTACCCAAATTATTATTCTGCTTAAGAAGTTAACAAAATGACGTTAACACCAATTTACAAAACATTTTAACGTTCTAAGAGCTAAGCATCGACCGTTCTTCGTTTCTAAAACTAAGGGAGCTTCAAGGCCTTAATATTAATATAGCGAGACAACAGTTTTTCAAACTACACTTTACTTTGTAAAAGATAACCGCATTTATCTTTAGAGCCGTTAAGGTCAATTACCTTAATAACAATTTATGGCCTTAAAGAACCAGTTTGCGATTTAGTTTAGAATTCGCTTATTAGCTTCAATTATGCCGTTTTAGACACTAAGCCCTTAGACAAAACTCTACCTTAAGGAGTTAATTAGCTATTAAGATCTTCAATTTGTATGACTTATCAATTGAACTAAGGCCTTGACCTTAGCTTTAGGGTGGCTAACTAAGGCCATAAGGTTAAACGGTGGCTCACTAAGGCCTTAAGACCACGTAGGCAACCGCTCCGCCTTTTTAACTTTCTAAATTCAACTTTTTGACTATCAAACTGCGATTTCTTAAGCCGATATGAACCAAACAGCCCTCTAATCATTTAAACCCATTTCCGGCGCCAATCGTCTCGTTTTTTTTCCTGTCGTCGCCCAAAGGGCGCCGTGTGTTTCTTTTTTATCCACGCCGTCGCTGCCCTTTCCGTCCCGGCTGAGTCAGCGTCGGCTGACGAACTTTCCCCGGCCGTTGGAACGCTCCATCGCAGAGACACAGAGACAGAGGGAGGGAAAAAACGCGTGCCGACGGAAGCCACAGGACGATGCAATCAGGAGAACGACGGACAACAAAGTCCGCCCGCTTAGACAACAAAGTCCGCCCGCTTAGGATTCATACTAAAAAAATACCTTAGGCTCTTAACTCAAAGAGATAGCAGTTTAGAACCTTAAGAACCTATGATTATGAAAATTAAGGTTGTAACACTTTGGATAGTTCATCCTATTTGGGCCTTAGGGTCTTCACACCTTAGGCTTTTACAAAGAAAGATAACAGTTTAGTATCTTGAGAATCAAAGATTTAGGTTCTTAAGGTTATAACCTAACAGGAAAGTAACCTAAATGAAAATGTTCCGTCATGTTTGGGCCTTAGGGTGTTTACTAAAAAAAAAACCTTAGGGTCCTTAGTGTAGAACCTCAAGAACATTATATATAGGTAACATAAAATGAATAGAAAAGTTGTGAGCTTTCTTAGTGAGAATGCTTTGCCTTTTCTGGGCCTTAAGGTCCTTACTATAAAAAAGCACGTTAGTGCAAAAAGATAAAAGTTTAGAACCTTACGAACCTAAGATTTTGGTATAAAATGAATAGGGTAGTATTAAACTTTCTAACTAAAAACTCTTTGCTCTGTTAGGGCCTTAATGTTAGGGTCTGAATTAAAAATACACCCAATGGCCCTTAGTTAATTATTTAGTTATTTAGCACTTTAGAACCTTCAGAACCTAAGATTTATGTAATGCATATAATTATAATGGAAAGGGTTGTTTTAGGCTTTCAACGTTAGAATGCTTTGTCCCATTCTGGCCTTAGGGTTTTTGCTAAGGAATACGTTACGGTCATTACTAAAAAAATATAACTCTTTAGAACCTTATTCCAAAAAATGGAAAACAGTTTAGAACCTTAAAACCTTAATATACGCAAATTAACTTGTTATGAACATAACCTTGGCGTATTGCGGCTTTAGACATTGATTTGAATGGTAAATTTGAAAATTTGACAGTTTGGCCATTAAAAATTCGTGCAAAAGTTACAGTTGCCAAAAATACTACGGTGTGTCCTTTGGATAATTAGAAAAAATTCACAGCCTTATAGGAACAGCACAGCGTGAGATTTCCAGTCACAGCCTCTGTTGCTGAAATATATTCATTGCTGTGAATGTCCTATTGTAAGCTGGCTCGCGCTCTACGGAGATAATGCACTTTCCCACAAAAGAAACCCACACATTAGCATTCACTTAGCATTGTCCTATGATATCATCTACGCGTCTAGGAGAAAATGCCAAAAGGGCCACGATGTGCATTCGCTTAGGTCTAATTAGCATTCAGGGTTTGTAGACCACAAACTAAATACACTACATTGACTGTTACAATAAAAATTCCTAAACGTTCCATACCGCTAAGTTCCTAAACGCTAAGTGACTTTAAGGTTCTTTAAGTAACTTCAAGTGCCCTTATGTCAGTTCACATACAAAAGCATTAAATTTAGACTTTAACTAAGGCCCTAGCTGTTTTTTCTTTGAAATCCAAATACAAGACTTTTAGGAGATAAGGTAATAGTTTGTGTACATTTGCTAAGAAACACTTTTGGATCTTAAGGTGTAAGGGGTCAGTTTGAATTTATAACATGGATAGTTTAGTGAAGAATTTGAAGGCTTTTTTATTTCGGTAATACCTTAAACGCATTTTGGGTTCCTAAAAGTTCGTACCTTAGTGCCTTAAATGCGCTGGGTAAGTTAACGTTATAACGAGCTAAAAGAACAAATAGAAGCTTTAAAGCTAATATTCGTTGCGTTAGATATTCAGAGCTAAGGTACTGGCTTTGATTTTTAGGGCCTTAGGAGCAATTCAGCCAAGTAGCTTTGGTTACAAGACCTTAAATTGACTCCAGCCCAGGTTCTCAAGCCATCAATGTAGAAGTTTTCGGGTTTAGCGCTAAAATTAAGGCACCCTTTTAGTTAAGGTCAAATGCTCCAGATTAAAGCCTTAACCCTCGCAGTTTAGGGTATTAACGAAAGGTAAGGGTTTTACCCAAGGTTTAACTGGGTTAAGCCCATAATCTAGATAACTCAACCTTAACCAATTAAGCCAAGCCTTAAGCTTTCTTAATTTTAGACTTTCTTAAGACCTTATCAGTCACAAAGCCGTAAGATACTTTAGGGGCTTTACCGGAACAATTTAGCGTCTTCCCGAAAGGTAAGGATTTGGACCAACCCATCCACCGCCTTAAGAATTTATTAACGCAAGCCTAAAGTTCTTCTTAATCAAACACCTTCTTAAGCCCTTATTAGTCTTAAATCCTTAAGATGTCCTACAGTTGCCCTCTTTCAAAACCCTCTTTGAATAATGCATTTTGTAGGCGCACTGGCCGGGAGTCACAATGGACACGCGATTGCGACCGCCGGAGAACTATAATTAAACACTCAATTATTCCGGAAGGCCGTTGCGCCGGTTTACGACCACCCTGGTAGTAAATAGGCGGAAAATCACAAGAAACCGCAAGGAGCAAAGGTTTCAACAACTTGTTTGTTGGGGAAAGAATTGGTTCGATTCGGCTGTGAACCCAGCTGTGGCCTTAACTGTGGTTTTGGCCGTAGCCGCAGCCGTCATTGGGGTTGGCTGTGGCTGTAATTTTTCTTTCTAGCCTGTCAGGTGCTTCCTGTTTACATAAACCAAGGTTATCTATCAAAAAAACTGCGGAACAGGCCGTTCAACAAAACCATTCCAGTCAGGGTTCATTGATTTCCAAATGATTTTCCCAAAGAATCAAAAATTAGCGATTTTCAAAAAATTAACCCCTATAATGCCCTTAACGCCCTTAACACCCTTAACGCCCTTGACGACCTTAACGCCCTTAACGACCTTAACGCGCTTAATGCCTTTATCTACCTTAGCTCTCTTAACGACCTTAGCGCTCTCAACTACCTTAACGCCATTAACGTCCCTAACGACCTCAACGACCTTAACGACCTTAACGATCTTAACGACCTTAACGCACTAAACGGCTTTAGCGTCCCTAACGACCTTAACGCTCTAAACGTCCTTAACGTCCTTGACCTCCTTAGCAACCTTAACAGACTTAACAGCCTTAACGCCCTTAACACCCTTAACGCCCTTGACGGCCTTAACGCCCTTAACGACCTTAACGCCCTTAATGCCTTTATCTACCTTAGCTCTCTTAACGACCTTAGCGCTCTCAACTACCTTAACGCCATTAACGTCCCTAACGACCTCAACGACCTTAACGACCTTAACGATCTTAACGACCTTAACGCACTAAACGGCTTTAGCGTCCCTAACGACCTTAACGCTCTAAACGTCCTTAACGTCCTTGACCTCCTTAGCAACCTTAACAGACTTAACAGCCTTAACGCCCTTAACACCCTTAACGCCCTTGACGGCCTTAACGCCCTTAACGACCTTAACGCCCTTAATGCCTTTATCTACCTTAGCTCTCTTAACGACCTTAGCGCTCTCAACTACCTTAACGCCATTAACGTCCCTAACGACCTCAACGACCTTAACGACCTTAACGATCTTAACGACCTTAACGCACTAAACGGCTTTAGCGTCCCTAAAGACCTTAACGCTCTAAACGTCCTTAACGTCCTTGACCTCCTTAGCAACCTTAACAGACTTAACAGCCTTAACGACCTTAACGCCATTAAGGCCCTCAGCGCTAAACATTATTGGTCCCAGAAGTCATATTTCAACTTCACTGCACTATGAAAACTTTTACTCCCTTCCTTTTTCTCTTTCCCTCCCGGCACTTTTGAATCGTTTTACAAAAATGTTTGAAATGTAAAACCCACTTGACAATATTCGTCCCATTCCAGCAAAAGTTCTCAGTTGACGGTTCTGGGCAAAGTTTTTCTGACAGTCTGCGCCAGTGACCTCGGTAACTTTGGAGCTGAAAGAACGTTTTCAAAGAGGGAGAGAGAGAGTGTGTGTGTGTGTGTGTGTGTGTGTGTGTGTGTATGTGTGTGTGTGAGAGAGAGAGAGAATCTGAGAAACAGAGACAAACCTGTTGAACCAATCGTTGAGTTTTCTTCGCAATGGTCACCGGTTTCCTATTTTCCATAGGGGCCGCTCTGGTGGCGGGAATGTTGTTCTGTCCAAGGGTTCCGCAAGAGTTTACGACGTCCCTTGCCAGATTTGGAGAAGTTACTTCGACTAATCGACGAAGTGAGTTGTGGATACCTCTTTCGAGCTGAAATTAAATCAATGAAAAGTTTGTCGATTTGCAATTCTGATGGCGAACATCTTGAAATGTAACTAACTTGTTCATATGTGGGTGTAACTGAATTAGCATTACGGGGGCAAGTTATCCTGCAAAGTTCAGGGCACTCTAGTTAAGCCCCCCTTTTCAATAAAGGGGGGGGGGGGGTTAAAGTAAAATCGGATAAATCCCACATCTTCATTCACTTTTTTAGGTTCAGAAATTAGAGTGGGGCTTAACTTAACACATTTCCAAATTGAAATTTAAAATTCCGTCTCTCTAAGATTCAAACAGTCAGTCTATTATGTGGGACAGAACCTTTGGGGGTTGTTCAAGGGTATTTTTTCAAAGTTCAAAAATATAATTCATTTTGTGCGAAATTCAACTTCCATAGTCTGTTGGAATAAACCAAAACCCGAATTCGCATAGGAAAAGTTTTTTGAACAAAATTCTGCTTTTTTGGAGGTTTTGCCGATTTTCTAGAAAACATACCCAATTTTGTTAAAATCGCGCTTGAAAAGCCATCACTACAATGTGTTTTGCAGTCTTCGACCACATTATGCTTAAAAATGAACAAACAGTAACCAGATACTTTTTTGACTGATTCTGAAGTTAAATTTGGGTAGGTAAAACAAAGAATTGCAGGGTGGATTCGAACATAGGTCGCCAGATTTCCAAGCGAAGACGATACCACTCGGCCGCCGGATTCGCGCTTTGGGTGCGATTTTCGCATTTTGGATTTTTCAAAAACTCTTTTTCTACTTATATTGATTTGACTAAAAGAGCAAAAAAAATAACTTGGGAAATATGTCAAAACTCGTAAACAAACTCTTCGACGTTAAGAAGTAAAAGAAAATTTAGCATACGAAGTTTCGATCCAGCTACCTCCAGCGCGACAGGCACACACCCTCACCACTCGGCCATCGGAGCACTATTGGCCTAGCGCGGCCACCGCGTGATATGCAAAAAATTAAATGCTGTTCTCTCTATGTTATTTAGCCGCTTTTTTCGACCAAAATAGAAAACCCACCGCATAAAACCCATCATCGTAGTCCTTCACAAGATGTTCCACTGCAGATACATGTTCGTCCCACTCTTCCGACAGCTTCAGGAAGCAGTCGCCAGCGACAGTTCGACAAGAATCCTTACAGTAGCCGACTTTATCAGCCACACAGCTGCCACACTGCGTCACAGACGAGTACTGCTTCACACACTCTTGATTGATGGATTTCTCAGCTCCGAGAAGAAGCTCCTGAATCGAGAGAAGACGTTTCTCCAGAAGCTTATACTTCCCTATGGATTCTGCTAACCTGAACATTTTCTGTTGAAGAAGCCTTCTGAAGACCTACCTTTTGGTCATTTTCTCCGGCTCTTTTCCGAAATGGGTGGTCCAGTTATGAGCATTTTCTGCCATACACTGGACATAGGCTGGAGGAGCTGAGAGACACTCGCCCATGGAGAGGCAGAGGAAGGCGGAAGGGAGGGCTCGCGAGAGAGAGCGATTCACAACCTCAGAGAGAGCCTCCTGGAGACTTTGGACGGCTGGCACGGCGTCACTTATGAGGATGGAGTGGATGTCGGAGACCAACTCAGTGAGGTACTTTTGGAAATCGGTATGGGTTATGAGTTGGCCGTAGGTGTTCTGAAGATCACGCACTACTTCGTACTTGGTTAGTTCGAGGACGTAGTTGCGCTCGTCTGAAAGAGGAGATTTGAGAGAGAGAGAGAGAGAGAGAGAGAGAGACAAAGAGGAGTGTGAGTGTGAGTGTGAGTGTGAGTGTGAGTGTCAGAGAGAGAGAGCTACTCACTTGAGGCGTGATGAACCAGATCTCTCACACTTGAGACGAGCTTCATGGCCGAGATCTTGGAGACCAACTGGAGATGTTCTTCAGACTTCTTGAGATCTTCTGATGTCTGACATTTGCATCCAGGGGCGGGCTGAAAAGAAAAATTGTATTTTTAAAACGTTCACTTTCAAAAATTACACGCGCAAGAGCTGTTCCCGACTTCCCCTAACATCCGCGCTCTAATCGACGTAAAGACGCGAAACGGCCATGGTGCGGCCGTAGGCCGCTTTACTCCTAAATCTTGAAACTACGGCGGCTGAAGACCACCAAACCCTGAAGGCAAAGCCCATGTTGGCCGATTAACTTTGTTTCGAAAAGACTTATATCTCTCTCCCACCGTTATGTGCTCCCAGGGAACGCATAAGACAACCTTGTCCATCAAGGGCCCTTGCCGCTGACCCTCATGTCCCTGGGTGCCGCCGGGCGGGAGGGGCCCGGCCGCAGGTGGGAAATTAGGGAAACGCTGACCTAATTACCACTTTTGGCCACCTAACCGCCAAAGTGGTGAGAGACACCGGAAATCAATGGGTGAGGTCAGCCACCTATCACCTCTATGTCATGTATCTATTGTCTGCCCGAAGTGTGGATTACAGAAGATTTGGAAAAGAGACACAATGAGTGAGTGAGTGAGTGAGTGAGTGAGTGAGTGAGTGAGTGAGTGAGTGAGTGAGTGAGTGAGTGAGTGAGTGAGTGAGTGAGTGAGTGAGTGAGTGAGTGAGTGAGTGAGTGAGTGAGTGAGTGAGTGAGTGAGTGAGTGAGTGAGTGAGTGAGTGAGTGAGTGAGTGAGTGAGTGAGTGAGTGAGTGAGTGAGTGAGTGAGTGAGTGAGTGAGTGAGTGAGTGAGTGAGTGAGTGAGTGAGTGAGTGAGTGAGTGAGTGAGTGAGTGAGTGAGTGAGTGAGTGAGTGAGTGAGTGAGTGAGTGAGTGAGTGAGTGAGTGAGTGAGTGAGTGAGTGAGTGAGTGAGTGAGTGAGTGAGTGAGTGAGTGAGTGAGTGAGTGAGTGAGTGAGTGAGTGAGTGAGTGAGTGAGTGAGTGAGTGAGTGAGTGAGTGAGTGAGTGAGTGAGTGAGTGAGTGAGTGAGTGAGTGAGTGAGTGAGTGAGTGAGTGAGTGAGTGAGTGAGTGAGTGAGTGAGTGAGTGAGTGAGTGAGTAGTAAACCCCTCTCTTCTCTGTCACTTTTCCCTTCCGGTCCCTACCGATGACGGAGGTCGAGTCACCCCCTGTCAGTGAACTGAAAAGGCGGATGTTCCGGATTCCGCGAATGCCTTACTGGGCGGCGGTTGCTTCAAAGCCGCGTTGCCAATGAAGATTAATGAGAAAACGAGCGCCGGAAACGAACTACGGTAGCACGGGGCGCGGCACGCACAACCACCGAACAATGACGGATAGGCGCGCGAGAGACACCTGTCGGAGACGTTTTTAGGATGGACGATGTCTGATAGACTATGACTCACTGCAATTACGACATCGCAACAATGGCACTTTTCTCATTTTTAAGTCAGGTTACTGTAGGTCGAAAACACCTTGTTCTCACAATTACTTAAAAGTTTCACTTCGAAAAAGGCCAAATTTCGTGTTTCAACAGTGGATTTGTGAATTTTCAGGATAAGGAGAAGTTACTTAAGTTGGAGAATCGTAAATATTAACTTTTGCGCAAAAAATATCTCAGAACCAAGTGTGCGCTATTTTCGCTCTCTTGTCCGTTTACGATGTTTTCGAGTAGAACGCCATTAATAACATCACATTCCGTGACGAAGGTACGGTAGAGTAGAGTACAGTAACCCAACTTCATGTTACACAAAATTGGTAAAACGTATCTGTGATAGAAATCTCCTAATTGCCCTAATTATCTCTTAGTCATACTTATTAAGAACGACGCGAACCTTATCGAAATTCTGAAATCAACCTTAGCAAAATTTAGAGTCGAAAAACAAAAAAAATAGAGTGATATTTGTTCGGGTTGGGTGGAAACAATCACGAAACGGGCCGACCCGGGCCAGCCCGTTGCCATAGATAAAAAGGACCACATTTGAGAAACTTTACGGTATGGTTAGTTTTAAGCCACTAGGCCGATTGGGACCTTAAAGTAATTAATAGCCTTAAGGGAAAACTTACTTTTCAAAAGTGTGACTATTGAAAAATCTACTGCATAAAAGTTGAAAATTACAGTTTGCTTGTCCGTTTTGAAAGAAACACTTTGAGAAAATTACGAAAAACTGTTAAACGGCTAAATTTTTCCAATCGCGGCTTACCAAAATAATAGGAAAATTCAACCTAATGTTTCTAAACAAAAATACCAAAATTCCTCTATAAATCTGGAATCTAAAATTTAAGTAAATACAGATTTGTTTTAAGATTCTAAGGAATTAAGGCTTTAACGGTATCAAAGAAAAAACTGTCGATTGTTAGATTGAAAATTTCTTAAGGTGTTCTTAGAGTGTCTAGGGTCTCAAATAATAAATCTTCAGTTTTTGGGCCTGGGGAGTTTTAGGGTTCTTCAAGCTTAACTGGATTCACCTTACTGCTAAGGATCACTGTGTGGGTTCAACCCAAAACCTTAAGGTTTTGGGCCTTAGGGTTTTTAAGGATACTCAAGCTTAACCGGGTCCTTAACCAGTGGATTCGCCTAAATTACTTAGATAATTAATAAATCAATCAGACGACAATAATCGAAAAAGCAGACAATCTTGAATCTAATATATCAAACTCTTAAAATGATTGTTTTGCCTCATTTTGAAAACTGTTTTGGCAGAAGGTTTTTAGACCTGTTTTTTTTTAAAATCTATCTGTTTCCTCATTTTTTCAGTTGTTTTTGTCAATTCAACCCCCCATCTTGTAAATGACGTGCCCGAGAGCGCGAAAAATCGGCGCACGCTTATCGCGGTGAGTCAGGGCGATGCGTTTACACAAGAATGAAATAGAGACCCCATCAAGTGCCCTCGGGCGGATGGACACACGCGAGATTTATGGTTTCGACACCGGTCGAAACGACTTCCGAAACACCTTTCTACGCTCGATTTCGGGCTATGAGGAGGTGAAATTAAATAGGTAATTAACTGTATTTTACAGAACGTTTGTTTTTCAATTTTTCGGGCACACTTCCACTTTTTACTGTTTTATATACAAAAATACTTATTATTACATCAACCAAGAATAAAATTATGTGTTTTTATGATATGCTGATAAGGATATTATATAATACTTAGTGAAACCTAAGAAGCCAAATGAACGGGCATGCTTAGAGCTCAAAATTTGAATTAGTAGGATACTCAGTCAACATAAGAAGCCAAATCAAGTTATAATTACGAAATGATATAATACTCAGTGAAGCTAAGAAGCCAAATGGCGGACTTGCTTTGAGACAAAATTTTAAAATGGTATGATACTCAGTGAAACCTAAGAAGCAAAATGAAGGAAGTTGATTTGAGTTTCAATTTTGAAATGAGATAAACCTCAGTCAACATAAGAAGCCAAATGGGGGACTTAATTAGAGTTGTAATTATGAAATAATATAATACTCAGTCAAGCTAAGAAGCCAAATTATGTGCCAATAAGCAAGATAGAAATCTTAAAACCCTGAAATTCAAAAATTCTTAAACCCACATTTGATTTCGCACTGCTGAAGGCCAAAATTAGCAGCAATCCCGCGGAAATTGACGGAAACATCTCTTTCGCTCAGTCTCTCTGAAAAAAAACTCTTTCTGAAAAAAGAAATGTCCGGTAGGTGTAAGAGACAAATAGGGGGTGATAAAGGCAAGGTTGGCGCCGTGTTTCATCGGCTGACAGGTGTTTTCGGCGACTAATCGTCGTTCAGGGTGGGGCCACGCCCATTCACAATTGACACGGTAGCCCGGCGACCAGAGAGACAGACAAGGGAGGGGAGGCAGATGCGCGGGAGGGAGGGGAGGTGGGAGAGCGGAGAAGCGACTTTTAAGGGGAACGGAAGGCGTGGGAAAGTGGGGTAATTAAAGGGGCAGTAAGGGGCCTTTTCATTTCATTTTCGATCGGATACGGTCGGAAATTATGCGAATGAACTATGCAAAATTGTCTCGCACCCTCCTCATTTTCACAGCTATCTCAGTCAATTAGAATGAATTCGGTTCATTAGCATCCCTTGTAAATACCGGACACGCAGGGCGTACTGGCCAAACGCACAATCTGCGGATGGTCGGCCGTTTTTGGACACTTTGAAGCCAGGTCTATCGAAAACGGTACAGTTCCGACCCATAGTCAAATACATTTTCTTGATCAGCGAATTTTTCTCTCTTAGATGAGCCAATGTTGTAAAACCCGCCTGACTGTCCCTTTAAGGAGGCCGGTGAGTTTTGTCTCTCGTATATGAGGCCAAAACGATATAAGTTGTTAGACAGACAAAAAGAGAGAGAGAGAGAATTGAAATTGACTAAAATTTAGTCGGGGTAAGCCTAGGGTCAAAACACGGGTTTCTGAAAATTTTCGTTTGAAATCGATTTTTTATCAGGGTCACTGTAAGATTTTCAAATTTCTTACGAGGGAAGTCCGTAATGGTACCCCCGGAGTTTGAAACGAGACCTATACCGTTGGATAGAGCATAAAAAGTTGTCTCTAAAAGTGGTCTCCAATTTTGCTGCGGACACATGGGAGCCGAGAAATGTCGGTTTTCGTTTCTATGCTAAATTATGCATTTACGCAATGTGGCTTATCTTCGGAAGAAATCGACCGCTAAAATGGGGAAGCGTGGTAAAGTGATTAAGTGAACTGTCAAAGATGAGCTATGCTGGATCTATCCCCGGCAGTACTTTTTTTTATAATTTTTTTGCCCATTTCAACTTTAACTTTTTTATGACATCTTTTGCTTTTGAATTTTTTTAAAAATGGGGAACATGAGAAGGGAAGACCATTTTTGGATTTTCCTAAAGTTCTAAAAACAAAGAATTGATTTCCCGGTTAACAAAATTTTCAAAAACAAAAGATCTCATAAAAAAGTGTGGAAAGGCAAAAACAAAGAATAAAAAAGTACCACATGGGATAGATCTAGCATAGCTCATCTTTGACAGTTCACTTAACCACTTTACCACGCTTCCACATTTTAGCGGTCGATTTCTTCCCAAAATAAGGCGCATTTGCGTAAATGCATAATTTAGCATATAAACGAAAACCGACATTTCTCGGCGCCCAGGTGTCCGCAGCAAAATTGGAGACCACTTTAAGAGACAACTTTTTTTGCTCTATCCAACGGTATAGGTCTCGTTTCAAACTCCGGGGGTACCATTACGGACTTCCCTCGTTAGCATGGCCACTTAAAATGTCGATTTTTCAACTGGGTTACGGAAAATACAGTGTTGAAAGCTTCTGGCACGGATAGACCAAATGCAACACTAAAATAACAGAAATACTGGGTAATTCAGTGCAGGTGCCTAAAAGAGCGAATATCTGAAAATTTGCGTTTGAAATCGCAGTTTTTCACATTTTCCAAAAAAAACAATTTGGTATTGTAATATGCAAGTTGAAATTATATTAAACTTAACTGAGATTGAAAAATTGACATTGAACGAGTAACTTCAAGTGAACGTTAGAAAAATCGGAAACTTGGCAAAAAAATATGGCTAAATTGTTAAAGAAAATTTGAGATGGGTCCCCCATGGTAAAGTCAGCAATTCCGACTTAAAAAAAGAAAGAAAAATAGAAACATTATATGCCGAAATCACTTAACTATATTTTAGCTTAGAAAAAATGTCAAAACATACTGTCAATAATATATAATCTAACCATTGTTTCCCAAAAAAAAAAGTGCACTTCAAACTTTTAAAAAGAGCGGAGGATTTTTGAACAAAAAAATGAGGCGAGCTCTAATTAGCTCTAATTAATCATTTAAAAGAAACTGAAAAAAGTTGAAGTTAAGACTTGAAAATGTGAAATAGTTAAACAAATAATTATGACAAACCACGCTTTTTTGTGATTTTCCATTGTAAAATTCGAAAGCGACTTCGACTTTATGGGCGTGTGAACCAAGTATAAAGCGATATATCCAAAACTAGTGCAAAGTAAAAAACAAAATATAAATTAAAAATAAAAACACATTCTTTAAATATCAATTTTGTAATACTAGATTTGTAATACCAACTATTTGCCAACAAATCTAAATTTTAAATGAAAATTCAAGAATGCGTGAACTTCAGTCAAAAAACAATTTGTTGCTCTTACAAATTTTGTTCGCAAGTCGAAATTTCCGTTCACAAAATTAAACGCTTAGGGACAAAAAAACTTGAGGGTAACAATTTTTTTCTATATTAAATTAATTCAAAATAATACAGTTAGAAGAAGAAATTGAGCAGTTGAATTTGAGGAAAATCAAATTGCATTTTGGAAAATGAACAACAACAAGAAAAGTTTTTAAAAAAAAAACTTTAAATTGTAAAATGGTTAGGTGAATAATAGTGACCAACTTCACTTTTTGCGATCCTCAATTGTAAGATGCAAAAGCGACTACTCGTTTATGGGCGTGTGAACCTATCAGAAAGCGAAGTGCCAAAATCATTCTTTAAAGATTATCGTTGTAGTATTAGAATTAAAACTATTTTTTTTTAAATCTCAAAAAAATCAAGAATGCTTGGAATTTCATAACCTTCTAGATTCTTATTGACTGGTAAACACTTGAACGACTAAGAAAGCAAACAATCGCGGCAAAAATGGATGCTTTCTTGATAAAAATTAATCGATAATTTTGTTAAAATCGAATTCAGTGACTTCAAGAAGCACATAAAGCAAGCATGACTCATGGGTAGAAGCAAGTTAAATTTTATGCAATTTTTAACTATTACTTTGTAACTTTTCGAATGTTTCAAACAAGAAAATTTAGACAATTTCCCTTCAGGAATGCCGAAATGTTGCACGAAAACGAAATATTGCGCATTTTCGCTAAAGATCGTTGAGTAGAGCAAACAAACGGACGGACACCGATTGCGTAAGCAAAAAGTGTCCTTCGCCACTTTTGAGAATAATTGAGAAATACGATGAAAAACACAAGAATGTCCACAAAATGGATTTGGGTTAGAACAGTTACATGTTGTATGCTCTGTGGCGCTAGGAGTGTGTTAGTTTTGATTACCACTGTTGCTATTTTAGTTTATTAGATTAATCATATGTTACTATTTCAGCTTTCATTAGCCGTTTTTGTGTACGTATCCGGCAAAAAAGTATATGTATGATGAATAAGTGAATTGTATTGTCCCAACGGCTTTCAGCCAACGGTCCATTCGCAGAGCCGACATCGTGGTGTTTACTGAAAAGTGTGCGCAAATCGGCAAACTGGCGCATTGTCAAAGTTTTCTTTGCGGAAATTCAAACTTGGCTATCATTTTAGCCTAAGAAAGTGTATTTCAAAGGTTTTAAACTTTTTACACTATCTAATGCATGCCTTGCATAAAATGAAAAGGGGATAAAAATCGCTGTTAACAAAGTTTTCTGAATAAAAAGGGTCCGAGCGGTGTTTCCCGTTCTGTCTGCGAGAGGGTCGCTCTTCACCTCCAAATTATATAAACAACGCTCACAGGGCGTAGTCGGAGTTTCGCTAACGCCCATCGCAATCGAAAGTATTGCAACGTTGGTTTTCAATGCAGTGAGGTAGTGTAAGAATAAAAAAGCCCCTGACGATCCCTTTAAGGACACCCCTTAATCTTTTGTGATAAAATGGGTTCAAGGTCTACCTGTTTTCCAAGAACGATGACGTCACATACAAGACTCTCAACAAGGCTTAATTGCTCGAAAAATGACCGCCGTTACAAATTGGGCCGACACTTTTTTTGACCCGGTCCGGCCCGCTTTGGCCCGCGGGCTGGCACTTCTCGGGATAAGTATAACCCACAGACAAAAGCCCCTATGCCTCCAAAAGCTGAAGAGGCTCAAGGAAAATGACATTAGTGTGGTTCAATAATTACTACCCCAGAGGCTCTACAAACGCTGTGGTGCAATAAATGACTGAAGGTGATCAAATGAACAAAAATTTGTTTAACAAGAGTGGCTTACGATGGAAGACTGAAAATTACTCATAAAATTATTTGGCGGGAAAGTACAGTAATGCCAAAATGATGCCAACCGTGTCCTTTAATAGTCCTTTAAAATGCGGAAGCCTTGTTCTTCTTCGGGAACCGGTGTATGAGCTGTCATCATATCCGGCGGAACCCCGTTGGCGAAGTGAGGAGGAGTGAATCGGAAGCGGTTCGCCATTCATCAGGCGCGCGTCTCATGAAGGTTACTCGGCTGCTCTGATTAATGCTGCGCGGCAAAACACGACGCGCGCAGCGAATGGTCCGTGACAGGAGGAGACCGGAATGTGGAAAAGGGGCGCAGTTCTCTTCCCCTGTCACTTTGATTCCCACGAGACAGAGGGCTCGAAGTTCTCGCTATCTATCAACTCAGAAGACAGAAGCCACGAAAACAAGGAGTGGAAAGGCCAGAGGACGCCGAAGATAGCCAAGAAAGAGATTATTTTTATATAGCTTAAAGAAACAGTCAGGCGGGTTTTACAACATCGGCTTAATTCAGAGGGAAAAATTTGCTGATCATGAAAATATATATGACTATGGGTCGAAAATTTGTCGTTTTCGAGAAAACACGCTTCAAAGTCCTCAAAAACGGGTCTTCGTCTACAGATTTGTAGATGGGTATTACGCCCTTCGTGTCCGGCATTTACAAGACATGCTTATGAGTCAAATTTCATTCTAATTGGTTGAGAGAGCGCTGGAAATGAGGAGGGTGGAAGACGATGTAGCAAAGCTAATTCGCATAATTTCCGACCGTATCCGATCGAAAATGAAATAAAAAAAAACCTTACTGTCCCTTTAAAGGGGCCGTCAGGGACCTTTTAATTTTCATTTTCATCGGGTACGGTCGAAAATTATACTAATTATATATGCTAAATTGTCTGGAACACTCCTCATTTTCCGCGTAATATCGTCCAATTAGAATGGCAACTTCGAAATTAGACTAGCTTGTAAACATCATGCATGCAGGCGTTGCGGTAATCCACAGAATCTGCAGACGGTAGGCCGGTTTTGGGCACTTTGAAGCCAGATTTCTCAAAAACGGAAAATTTTGAATCACATGTTTTATAGAGTTTTTTGATCAGCTGATTTTTGTCTTTCACATGAGCCAAAGTTGCAAATGGTCCCTGACGGTCCCTTTAAGAGTTTCTAGAAGAAGTGAGCGGCCACGGTCCTAGAAATTCGGTCGTAGTCTCAGAATCGGTTCAGATTTGGTCAGTAACCTTGCTTGGGCCAATATACGCTATTTCGACAGTTTTATGTAAACATCGAATTTTTGAAAGAACGTTTTCGACAGCTTGTGCTTTAGGTAAGCCAAATCTAACCCTTAAATAGCTATGTGTTTATGAACTTTCGCACAGGACCCAGAAAACCTCGAAAAAGAGAAATTTTGTGTTTGAAAATGCAATTTTCGCATTTTTCGACCTTTGCCTAGGCACAAAATGTGAACGTTTAAAAGAAAATCCAAAGCATACGGGAAGCACATGTCGTGCTGTATTAAAAAAATATATCGATGTTGAAATTATCTCCATTTGCAGCTTGCAAGGGGCGGCGCCAGCCGCAATGTACCGCATGGTTTGCACAGGGCGTAAACAGCGAGCAGACCTACCAACGTTGAAATAGAGCGTCCTATTCGCAATTTGTGAAACATCGTTTTAAAAAGTTAGCTATATTTCTGTTTTTTTTCAGTCGTCTGCATGACGTTTAACAGGCTTAGCTCCCTGGTTGCGCCCTATTTGTTAAAGCCCCGCCCTTTTAAGAATCAATTCAAAACAGGATTTGCAGATCTATACATCCAAATCAATCTATAACAGATTGCTGCAATCTGTTATGTTATTTTGCAGCCAAAACACTAATTTTTAATTTCTAGAACACTGGGTTCAGCTACAAGAAAGCTTATGAGACAAGTCCGTCTTAACCTGGATAGCCTTGCTTTGCAACAGGGTGGTTTATAGTGTGTTCACTGATGTTAGAGATACGACATATGAACTTTGTCATGCCGATGGGAAAAACAGTGAACGCATACTGGTGAGTATGAACGAGGGAGAGAGAGAGAGAGAGAGAGAGAGAGAGAGAGAGAGAGAGAGAGCAGTTCCAAAAAGTAACTCTATGAAACTGAATTTCCAATCCCTCCCCCCCTTTAGGAGGATGAAATGGAAAAACATGAAAGAGGCATTCGGCATCGCCACTGGGAAGAATCCCACGTGCGTTTTAAAAAAACAAGTCAATCACTATTAGATAACGGAGCCCTGCCAAGTGCGGAAGGACCGGGCGGAAGCCTTATCTCCCTCTCAAATATTCCCGCTGATACGGCCAACCGACTCGATTCGAATTCCGAAGAATTTATTTCGCTCATAAAATAAGCGAACATTTTCTGTGGGTGTAAATTGAGGAATGCTGCAATGGAATTAAAATTGTGATAGTGGGCGATAAGCAAAGGCGCCCGCCCGGTCGTAAATTGTCTGGGTTGTGATTATCAGGGGAGGGGCGCCTGGAAGGGGGCCAGCACAGGTGTTTCTGAATCTCAGATGAGCAGAGTTTAGACAGAGAAAGAGAGAGAGAGAGAGAGAGAGAGAGAGAGAGAAACGGAGAGAGAGATAGATAGAGAGAGAGAGACAGAGAGACAGAGAGACAGAGAGACAGAGAGACAGAGAGACAGAGAGACAGACAGAGAGACAGACAGACACAGAGGCAGAAACAGAGAGACAGAGAGACAGAGAGACAGAGAGACAGAGAGACAGAGATACAGAGATACAGAGAGACAGAGAGACAGAGAGACAGAGAGATCCTTCAAGATCTCATTAGTCTCACTGTTTTCCGGCGCCCGAGACCCATTTTTCACCTCCCGTTGTCCATGTTTCGCCCTATTCACAGGTGGTCGTCGAACGCCTGCGTCCGTGCCCCGGGGCCCTCCCCTTTGTCGGTCGAAATCGGCGCCGATTGGCGGCTCCTTTGACGCGCGCAACACAATGAGGTGAACATGCCCATCTGTCATCGAATGCGCGCCGAAGAACACTGACAGCAGGGCGATAAATGGAGTAGCAGATCGTGGGGTTGGAGTTGAGTTGAGTTGGTGCCTACCTGTGACTTCATCTGATGTCGTGAAAATCTGAGGAGGAATTTCGGAGGAATTCTAGGCTCTTGGCTGGGTTTGAATCCTCATCTTCAGCTTTTTCCCATTTGGATGCTTCAGTACTTGTGGTCTTCGCTAAACATACAAACAACGGTGACTTCGACCTGTTAGAAACAACACTACCCGTGAAAGCCCATGAAGTTGAAGAAGTGACCGAACATCGCACCGAAAAGGGTATAAATGGGGGGGGGGGTCGTCATATCCTTACGTTCTTCACGTACATACACGGTCACTCTTCTAATCGTGAGATAATGTAGATAATGCTAATTACTGTTTAAACTTCTGCTAATTTCGCCTCCATAGCCCTTCTCTTTCGCGCTCTTTCTCCCTTTAAAACATTAACTGTCTCAATTTGTGCTCTGACCAACCCCATGCATTGCAAATTGCAATTACCGATTAGAGCCCCCAATTAAGAATTATCGGAAGGGACTAGCTGTCAATGACAGAGAAATGTCTGGCCTTACGGCAAATACCAGAAAAGAGTCCCACTACAAAAAGCACCCCCCCCCCCCCGCGTAAAGGTGGCCGGCCCCTCACTCAAACCTAAATTTCTCAACCTTGGGTCTAAATTTCTAAAATTTTGAAGAAAAAAACTTTTACACTATCTATGCACTGAAAATGTGTTTATAGCTTAAAAATTGCTTAAAACAAGCAAGACAAAAAAGTTTCGTTAACGAGGGATTGAACTGGGGCAACTTCGGAATGTCAGTCCGACTTTTTAGCCACTCTGTCATGAAAATTATACAAAAATTATGCAGGGTAGTTCGAATTCTCTTTTATGTTTTGTTACATAGTATGTTTTTTACAATTAGAACTGTTTGTTACATAGTATGTTTTTTCACAATTAGAACTGTTTTGTATTAAGATCTCTGTAAGACTCGAGCAGACCAGTGAGTGACATGGGAAAAAATCGGAATTCCTGAAAACTCGTGTATAGCCTTCCTATGACCCCTAGATGGAATCCTGAAACTTTTAGACCTTGGTCATTTTTCGTTCCCGGGTTACGGTAGTTTGAAGTTGGATATCCTGTTTTTGAAAAATCTTCGAAGAACGTGAAGAAACTTCGAAATTTCGCGTTTTTTCTTTTAAATTTTAACTTAAATTTTTCATGAAATTGTTGATTATTAATTTGTAATCGTTTTTTAAATTCAATTTACTCCTAGAAAACATCTAAAACTTACCCTTTTGGTTGACTCGGATTTTTGACTATGTGCAACTTCAAACTACCGTAACCCGGGAACGAAAAATGACCAAGGTCTAAAAGTTTCAGGATTCCATCTAGGGGTCATAGGAAGGCTATACACGAGTTTTCAGGAAATCCGATTTTTTTCTATGTCACTGGCCTTACAAAGGCTGCTCGAGTCTTACAGAGACGGCAAAAACCAGGAGGGTACGCGCGTTGGTCCCCATACAAGGCAATCTTCCGAAAACAAGGCTCCGTAGGCACTAAATATTGAAGTATGTGCGTGAAACTTATTTTGGGGGACTTGTGTCGCAAACGGCTCATCCTGGGGAGCTATACTGTTATGGTGGCTTCGTTGTGGGGGGTTGCCTTACAATAAAAAAATGCCGAGCCCAACAGACCCATTCACGCCTCATCGTCTTCCTTTGAACCATATATCACGGCACCACTTTACTCTTATACCGCAAATACAACTCGGATATGATATGAATAGCACTTCACAACAACATTCAACATAGAAATTAGATCAAAAATAAAACGAGGGGCTTAGAACGAACTTAAACTGAGGTTTTGAACATAAATGAACCTGAATAGACACGTGTAGAGATCGCGAAAGGATGGATGAACCGGGAGGAAACTTGGGGCTATAAGAGACGGACTTTCCCCTCCTCGACGTGGTCGCGTATTGAGTTGAAGGGAATCAGATGCACGGAGTCCTGTTCCATGTCCACGATCAGATCGCCCGTGGGGTCTGTGTAGTCGGGCACCTCCACGTTCTCAGCGTCGTTCACAATCACCTGGGCGTAGACCTGAAAATACAGTGAATTATCACAAAAAAGAATGGAATAACCCATGGCCCTCCCGTTATTCTTCACATGACCATTTGGAAAATCTATTCACAAATAATGCCGTTTAGAGAATAAGGGACATTTGAGTGACATTTTGAGGGACATTTTGAGGTCAATTCTTGGGGTCACCTGCGAGAATTCGACCATGGTTCCGCCATCCCCATGCATTAACAAGCTCCTGGTGGGGCGCGTTTAGAGCAAACCCCCATACCAAATGTGGCGTCTGGCGTTAGTACCCCAAAGGCAAAATTAGGCTCGGAGAGACCCCACAACCGAAAATGAGGGTTCATGTTCTTCTGTGACAATTCCCTCCAATCATACAAAAACAATCTACAGTCTCTGATTTTTCGAGGTTCTCCTCCCTTTGCGGGGCCTTACTTTTCAAGCCCCTCTCCCTACCGTGTCCAGGTATGGCCCCCCAAACAGTTGATCGATTTTACCTGACCTGTGGTATTTGTGGGACCTTTGTTTTGGGGTGGGGGTCGGGCCTCTCACGAGCTGGCCGGGCCAGCTGGAAAATTTTGGTCGGCCCGGCCCGTTTGGCCCGTTTTCCCTGGACCACCTAGTCAGAATGCCACCCACACGACCAGGGTTCGATCACGGTCGGTTACATTCTTTTTTGTACGACTAATATTCACTTATATGTTAGTAACAAACATTATTAAGTAATTTAAAACGGTTTTAATTCTTCATACCCGGGCCGGGCCGTCCCTAATAATTTAATTTTTCATACCCGGGCCGGGCCGTCCCAAAAAATCCCTCGGCCCCGCCCGTCATTTGAGAACCCCGGTGGGGGTTACTTGGCTTGGGGGTTGTAACAAAGGAAACCATTTTAGGGGGGGGGGGGGCTTGCGGGACCTCTGTACCTCCGAACCGTGTTCAGGTATGATTTGACCCTCCTCCCATGTGTCAATTCAGTTGAGCACCCCTCCAACAAAAACAATATAAAAAATGGCACTAACAAATTGAAGGGTCCGTTTTGCGGCTCGGCGCGATCCCCTCAGCCAAAAATCCCGGTCGATGTTTTTTTATGGGGTGCGCTGTTGTTTAGGCGGTGTAGGCTTGTTCAAACATGGGCATAATATTGAGGAAAAATAAATTGGTTCATACAAACTACCAAAAATCAGCAAAACGTACCCTATCGTGTTCCGTATTGATGTCTGCAACGCACATTTTCCGGAAGGGAGCTGGCAGTTTGGCTAAATTCCAAAGATATTCTAATCAGACACGAAACAAACCCAGAAAGGTGGTTCCGATGAATTGCGTCTCGGCGTTGGCGAACCCTCTCAAAAAGTCCATTTCAGCGTCGAAGATTAGGCCCGATTTGCCTGAAAAAGTCAAATAATTAAAAAATGAAATAAAAACTACCTTCTTTGCAGCGCCGGTTGTGCTCCTTCAACACGCCGCGGCAGTTTTTCTCAATCTTCTCGAGCCTCACTCGGCAGTAGTCGTTGACAATGTAGTTCAATCGGAGCAGCTCCATTCGGTGCACAGCCACTTTTAGCGAGCCCTGGAAATAAGACAATTTAAAGAAACTAATGCATAAGGAAAATAGGAGTGCGTCTGCTGTTTAACAAATACACAAGTGGAAAAGGTCCGCGCCCCGGTTGCATTAACGTGTGCGCACCTAATTTTGCAACCACAGCAAACTTTTAATAATAGAGGAAGGCTGTCGCAAATTGCCCACCACGGTGGATTACACATGTATGCGCGTAAAACACGAAAAAAAACGCGCAAATCGCTAGAGACGTGAATTTTCAAATCCTGCCCGATGTTTAACAGCCGGCCATTTTCAAAGAGTCCGCGGTTTCCATTGGACGGCGAGCCGTCTTTTTCGTGCTCGAAAACTCTACTCTGCTTTGTACAAGAAACTGGCAAACCGCCGTCGCAATACGCACTCGGCATAAATTGGGTCTCACCACGAAAGCCCTGAAGATCTTCGACAACGTGTTTTTCAAATGATACCAGCTTCAGGCCTTTCGTGGCGGGACCCAATTTGACCTTTAAGGTAGAGGGCACACAAGAATTGCCGTGTTTTGATCACACATTTCCATTAGAAACAGTTTTTCTATCGTAGAAGAACCAACCATGCGCGAACTACCGCAAAATGGCGATTATTTCTATCGGATCGAGTGCACTCCGCCCTGTAGAAGAAACCGTTGTAACGCCGTCGCAACACGCACGAAGTGTATATTGGGTCCCGCCACGAAAGCCCTGAATATCGTCGAGTTGAAAGCTCCGGTCTGGCCTCCGGAACGGGGCTTTATTTGAAATAACTTTTACTGGTGCAGTCGTCTTCGGGGCTTTCGTGGCAGGACCCAATAAACACAGCGTGCGTCTCGCTAAGGCATTCCGCCAGTTTCTTCTACAGGGCGGAGTGCACTCGGTCCGATAGAAAGAATCGCCGTGGGCAAACCACCGCAACGCTCATGAGATGCTATTTTATCAGCTATGAGGCTCCAAAAGCCATATTTCGTTTCAAAATGAGCATAGTCTCGTCGTTTAGTCGGCTTTTCAAGCAAGATTTACATCTCGATTTTTAAAAAAAATAAAGATATTTATGAAAGAATTGGCCGAATTCCCACCTTATTCTGTGAATTCTCTATGTTCTCTTCCATTCCGTCTATTTGATCTATTATGCAGTCGATGACATCGGAGCGGTGCGGCAACAACACGGGGGAGCAGACTTCGTTCTGCCACACGAGCTTCAGCTCGGCCGCGATCTGGAAATATCTAATGTTTGAAGGTCTCATCAGTCATATTTAAAGGTCTAGAATGCAAATAAAGTCAATAAAAGCCGTGTCAAGACACAGTAAATGAGCAAAACTACCTCAGCCTGGGTCATCGTGACCTCATCTTCGTCGATCTCGACCCCTAACGAGTGGTGGAAGGTCTCTAGGGATTCAGAATCCCTGATCGATTCGGCTTCCAACATCCTGAAAAAAATCAACATTAAAATCAGACAAATTCACGTGTTGAAAAGAGAAAAAGTCAGCAGTGCGCCCCAAACCGCTTTCTAGAGCGTAAAAATGTTAAATAGAGTCCAATATTCACTATTTTTATTACTTATCAACTTAGAGACCCGAATTATGGAAAATTTTAAGTAAATTCGGCAAATTCGGAAAGTTTAAAAGAAAAATAAAAAGTCGCAAGAAAAATTCAAATGAGCTACGAAAACGCGGGAGCCCAATCGTGGCGGGACCCGGCGCAAATGAGGAGATTTGCCGTTTTCGTCCATCTTGATGGAAATGGATATAATGTGGATTATTTAAGGATATTTCTTCAAAATTGTTAACAAGTTGATAAAAACTGAAAAAAAACAAACATGTTTAATTAAAAAACCCGAATAAACAAAATAGCTTTTGGGTTGTCTCCGTGCGGAGGTCTCCCATTGTTGACAGTTCTTTTCTGCTGCATGGCAATTGAAAAAAAAAACAAATTTTTCTATTTGTGAAATAAAGTTTTTCCAACGCAAAAATTGACAAGGAATCGAATAAAATAGGTCTCAACAAGCACAACCAAAAACTGGATGATCTATCGAGGAAAATGTCGTTTATTATGGGTATTTTTCACAATCTTATCAACCGACTCTTCAGTTAACTAAACAATTTTCACTCAAAATTGGTTTTTTTTCTGTGAGAGGGGGGTCCCAAATGTGATCGACCGTTTGAGACACTCTCTCCTCTTCTCTCCTCTCTCTCTCTCTCTCTCTCTCTCTCTCTCTCTCTCTCTCTCTCCTTCTCTCTCTCTCCATCTCTTTTGATCTATAATCTTCCGCGTTCCCCACAATCAGCACTTCTGTGTTTATTCCCTTTCTCCCCAAATTTCATCAGCCGATAGTGTTTTACGAGCGCTTACATTAACAACTTCTGATAATGTCCCTCACTAAATGGCTCTGTGTCTTCCCTGCCTGGCGGTTTACGCCTTCCTTCTCTATCTAGGTTGTTCCCCTCATTTTCCGTCTCACCGTCTCACTGTTTTAGGATGGAGGTTCTTGCAATCCCTCCGCGTGGGAGGCCTCTCTAAAAAGACCGTTGCCATTTCGGGTTGTGATACTGGGTTTGGAAATCTTTTGGCCCTTCGTCTGGTCTCCAAGGGAGTGCCTGTCATTGCTGGTTGCTTCAGCGCAAAGGTGAATCTCTCTCTCCCTCTCTCTCTCTCTCTCTCTCTCTCTCTCTCTATCTATCTCTCTATCTCTATCTCTATCTCTATCTCTATCTCTATCTCACTTTCACTCACTCTCACTCTCTCTGTCTCTCTGTCTCTTTGTCTCCCTGTCTCTCTGTCTCTCTGTCTCTCTGTCTCTCTGTCTCTCTGTCTCTCTGTTTCTCTGTTTCTCTGTCTCTCTGTCTCTATGTCTCTCTGTCTCTCTGTCTCTCTGTCTCTCTGTCTCTCTGTCTCTCTGTCTCTCTGTCTCTCTGTCTCTCTGTCTCTCTGTTTCTCTGTTTCTCTGTCTCTCTGTCTCTCTGTCTCTTTCTCTCTTTCTCTCTCTTTCTCTCTTTCTCTCTCTCTCTCTCTCTCTCTCTCTCTCTCTCTCTCAAAAAGAGACATTTCAGGGAGAAGATGCTCTCCGGAAGGCCTCTTCCAACAACCCTCTCCTGACCACTCACCGCCTCGATGTCAGCAGTGACAACAGTGTGTACGAGTTCACTGAGTTTGTGGGCAAGAAAGTCGGCTCAAATGGTTTTTTGAATCAATTTCCTTGTTTATCTAAGCTTTAGGGTTGTGGGGAATCGTCTGTAATGCTGGAATCCTTGGTAACTCGGGGCCTGACGACTGGCTGAATGTGAACGACTATATTCAGGTTTGTCTGAACGAGATAAAACGCCATAGCGTAAAAATCAAGTTTGTACACGTACGAAAAGTGAATATCCATTAAAGAGGCTGTTAGCCTGCTTTTTCTACGCCGCACGGTACGCCAGTTCCGTACTGGTGCCTGTTGCGGGTGCCGGCCCCGTTCGGCCCGTTTTGTAAACTTGTCGAGTTTAAAAATCTTTGAATCGTTATTTCAGCGAATCGTTATCAATCCTGGCCGGGCTGAGAATTTTTTCAAGCTGGTCCCCCCGCGCTCGCAATGTTATAATCGTCGTAATTTGCGCTCTGCCCTCGCTGAAAAGGACCACTTTGTGCTTTTATATCTTGAAAACGAAACACTTATCACATACTTTTTTTTATTTACATTTCAATCATCAATCAAATGAGTCCAATGTTACCCCGAAGAGGTATGTTTTGGCGAGATCACGGTCAGGAAATGTGTATTTTCTGTAAAAAATGTAAAAAGTATGCTCTTCAAGTTTTTCACTTTTGCGTTTTGTAGGCAATGTCTGTGAACACCTTCGGAGTAATGCGGTTCACCCAACATCTGAAGAAGTACGTGAAGAAGCAGCAAGGCCGCGTTGTCATCATTTCCTCAATCTCTGGCAGAACGCCTCGCCCAACTGTTGGTCCTTATTGTGTTTCAAAGCACGCCGTGGAGGCTTATGCCGATGTCATTAGGTAAGTCATTCCAAGTTGAATTCAATGTTTATAGAAGCCCAACATTTTTTATGGTTTGTAGCACTCATCATTTCATGTTTCTGCAGTTCATAACTGCATACATACATTTAATTTTTAGACACGAGCTGTGTGACTTCAAAGTGTCCGTTCACCTACTGGAGCCTGGTTTCTTTACGACGAACATTACTCAAACTGCAACCAAGGACTTGGATTCAGTTTGGGAACGATTGGAGGATGAGACTAAGGAAGAGTACGGAGAGGAGTTTTACAAAGCTTGTGAGTTGAAAGAACACAGATTTCAGCTTAACCACGTTCTAACGCGAAAGAAAAAGCTGCAAATAACTCAATTTTTAGACAAAGACTCACGCTTCTCCCGCCTGTCTCACTGCGCTGACGACCTCAACCCCGTGGTTGATGCCTACGAGCACGCCCTATTGGCACAATTTCCAAAAACCAGGTTTTATACGTGCTGTAACTTTACAAACAGCACACTTTCAGGTACTGGGTTGGATGGGACACCTGGCTGTTTTACATTCCTTTGGCTACACTGCCTACTTTCCTGCAGGACTTGGTCATTTCCTTCCAGAGAAGAGGTCGCGCACTGCCAAGAGCTGTTTCTAAGAACTAATTGTTTGTAATATTGCTTTTAAATCAAATTTACAATTGTAAAAATATGAACAGTTTGTGTAGAAATTGCTTTTTCAGGAGGACTACTCCGGTTTTAAAATTTGGATTAAAATGGGCTTGATTTGAAATTTAAAGGGACAGTAAGGCGGGTTTTACAACATAGGCTAAATGAAGAGAGAAAAATTCGCTGATCATGAAAATATATATGACTATGGGTCGCAAACTTACCGTTTTCGATAGAGCCTGCTTCAAATCGTGCAAAAACGGCCGACCATCCGCAGATTGTGCGGATGGCCAGTACGCCCTGCGTGTCCGGCTTTTACAAGGCATGCTAATGAAGTGAATTTAATTCTAACTGAATGAGCCAGTTCTGGAAATGAGGAGGGCGCGAGGCAATTTAGCATAGTTGATATGCTAAATTTCCGACCGTATCCGATCGAAAATGAAATGCAAAGCCGCCATACTACCCCTTTAATACGAATCTGTTTGCCGAATATGTTTGAAAAAGCGCATATTTTGTCCGTTATTTACAACCGTATCACTATCAAGTCAGCTATGTTTACTCATTTGCGTGTTTTCCTTTTCGAAATGTTTTGGCGGAAGTCGCCCTCCCACCCCGTCACAGACACCCTTTCTTGCTTAGCGGCATTCTCAAATGCGATTTTTTACGCTTTGCCTTCTAGTCTTACTGGTACGTTTTCTTGTTGCATCTGTTGTATATTTATACCGTTTTCGATCGTTAATGCGATATCTGCTGATGGTTCGCGACAAGGCTCTATTCGAGGAAGGTCCAATGGAAGAAGGCCTACAAGAAGGCCTGGACCTCGTCCCAGACCATCTTTGCCCACTGATGTTGCTACTAAACTTTGATTCTTATGTTGTTAGAGAGAGAGAGAAAGAGAGAGAGAGAGAGAGAACGTAAAACGCCCTTCAGCTAAAATTACAACTTTAACCAAACTTTACAACGCAAATAGAATAGGCATGCAATATATCTAAAGGCTAAAACTTATTGAGTTCCAAAAATTAAAAGAGTCTTCTTGAACACATAGCGATTCACAATGTGTCCCGTTTTCATCGACAAGGCTATTTTTCTTTAGAGTTGCATGCTGTTCCCTGTCCATAATTTTACAGTTTCCATCATTGTAGGTTGTGAGTAGATTCAACAATTTTTCTGTATGCGCAATGAACAAACCGCCTTCGATCTGAATATATAACGTGCTTAGGGGATGTTTGCCAACACTTACCTGGGACAACAGTGAAAAGCTTAAGACAACCAAAATAAAAAGCATCAGAGAGTTAATGCGAAACTGACATTGAGTTTTTATAAGCCTACTTTGCGGTCAAGTTTATTTGATTTATGCATTCCATCCGCGATCGAGAATTGTTCAAAACAATATTCTATTTGAAGTGATGTCATGTGTGGCCGCTTCCGTAGTTCTTAAGAGCCGGGTCACTTCCAGCCCGGCCCAACCCGGGAACAGTCACTTTTTCGGCAAAGGTTCGATCCCCGTCGGAACACTTTATTTTAACTAATTTAGAATTCGTTTAAATGTGTTAAATTAGTATTAGAAAATAATGTTTGCAGACTTTAAAGTTTTAACGTAAATTTCTCTTTTAATTTGGCAGGTTTACGTACTGGTCCGGGCCGACACTTTTAACGGTCCGGCTCGGTCCGCCCAGGACCCCCGCAGGCCAGCCCTTTTCGTGATTCTATAGGTGGTCCTATGGGTGTTTCTGTAGGTGTTGTAAAAAAGAAGAAATAAAAAAACTTTGCAAAGATAAAAAATTTTTCAACAAGCTGTTTACATTGATTTATTTGAAAAATGTTTTAAAAAAATGACATAAAAGGTGACATAGACTGTTGTTACAATGTTACATCAGAGGTTCCAGGCAACGTTCTAAGCATTAGAATCTTCAGGCGGCATGTTCTTAGTATACTCCCCAGTGACACAGACCTTATCTCCTCCCTACAAATTTTTTTAAAAAAAATTAGTCAGCTCCTACCACAAGTTTCAAACAGTCAAGCAGTGGGTTCAACTGGTCAAACTGTCTCCGAGTCAAGTAATAGTCAACCGACATTGAATAACAGCTGTCGCCGTTTCCTACTTCAACATACCGCTCACAAGGTTCTTCCTCTTCGTCGTTCATCTCTACACACAAAACATCACCAATCTAAAATAGATGAATATTGATGTTTATTTGTTTACCTGTAGCTTTTGACAATCTACACCGGGGTTGTATTTTGTCGTAAAGTCGTCCAAGTCAAACACTCCATACTTTTGAGAGATGGCATAGCATGTATCCCACGCTTTGATCTGAATAACGCTTATATACAAAATTTCAGTTAAAAACCCCAGCTTACCTTATACCATTTTGAGCAAATTGCATTTGACTGAATTACGGCTGCCAATAAGACAAAAATAGCCAACATGATTTTGGATTGGTAGGCAGAGAAAAACTTGCCTTGTCCATCAATGCAAGGTTTAAATACACATTGGCATAACCAAAAACTCACAAAGAGTGTTATGACTGGAATAACTATAACAAACAAGCTGATTCAACATTTGGTGCAAAACACCGCTAAAGATTGAAAACAATGACAGTACAGTCACAGGCTGCAAAAGGTATGCTTTCATATTGGAAACGGGGTAACATTTGTGAAATTATTTGGAGAATTCATCGGTTTTAAGTATATACTTTAGGAGAACTTTGATTCTGTATGTCGTGTCCACATGTCATTCAAATTTTTTCGCTCTTTTTATACGCACTTGGTAAAAAGGCATCTAGTTTTTAACATTAAGTTTAAAAACACTACAAGAAAACAACAAAATGTTCAATTCACAAAAAATAATAACACTGCCACAAAGAAAGTTTGTAGGTAACTGAAGGTAGAACTATTTGTAATGGTTTTTCTTTTTGAGCCGGTATGATGATGAAATTTTCCTACATGAATAGTTCTTAATCCAAATGCACTATGGGTGTAAACTCCTTGCACGCATACTTTATCGCGTTTCTGAAATACTTTAATTTGCAAAACTTTGTAACCTACCATTAGCTTTTCACAGTTAAGTTGTTTATTCAATTGTTCAAACTGTCTTTTTGATAGATCGTACTCATATTTAAACCAGTCACAACTGTCTCCCTCCTTTACCATATGTAAAAGGGTGCATTCTTCTTCGAGTTCTTTGTTTTGTTTGACGCACACAACATCACCGATCTTAATTGCTTTCGGTTGCTAACAAACAAAATCAAACCTTCAAAGTTTCACAGTAAACCATAGGATTCAAAACTTCTTCAAAATCGTCAAAGGAAACCTCAAATCGGTTTGCTATTGAATAACAGGTGTCCCAGCGGCCAACCTGGTTTAAACGTAAATAATTAAATTTTTGATACTTACTGTCCACCAGCGTGTGCAAACAGCATTGCTTTCATAAAACAAATATACAAGATAAATCAAAAGAGACCGCATTTCAAATATAATTGTTTCTTAAACAATTGTGGGTTGAAAGTAGGCAGTTCGTAATCTACGTGTTGATATAACGATAACCCCCACCAATGAAAAACAACAGTGATTATTTTTACAAAATATTATTGGCAGGCAATCACAAACTATTTCAACTTGGTTGAGAGATCACAGAAAACCACCGAGACTTAGAAAATTAGATCTGCATCAGTTTACCGTCCTTGTTTTGGCGTTCATCACCCTAAACAATTTTTTGTGACGTGAACCTAAAAAAATGTACCTTGAGCATTTTTGTGGACATTTCTCGCTCCATCTGTTTGCGTTTCCTTGTTTTGATACAGATTAAAAACAAATCTCCAATTAGAGCAGCTACTTCGACAACTGTGATGACGGAGAATCCTGCAAAGAAAGTTCAGATAATGCTTAGAATTTACATAAAATCAAAACAATGGTTTTGACGAAAAAGTATTGCGAAATCATTATAACAACAGACCTAGCCAAAGTCCGAGATGTCCTCCAAAATCGGCAATAAGGTTAACAACACCATAGGCCTCAGACTCTTGGAGTAGTTCGTAGTTCAGCTGTTCGTAGAAAATCTGAACAAAGCCTGTTAGTTGAACCCAAGAAAGGTATTACCTCAACCATAGCTGCATTAAGTCGGTAGTACTGCTCACATTCTTTCTCGGTCATACCCTCGCAATCTCCCAACTGAACATAAAAATTATGCAAGTTTCAAAAAATATAACTTACATCTGTAGCACCTGAGGGCCATTTGCTGGCCGAGAAGGAAACCTCGTACACACCTTCAGAGCAAGAGTGTTTGCATTTACAGTTTTCCATGTTTTCTGTCATGTGGTGGAAATCACCAACTGAGCCAATATGTTCTTCCAAACAGTCGCCTAAAACAACCGAAATAAGCTTTTTAAACACATCAAAACTTACGAGCAGAAGCATTAAACGCAGAGCAATGTACACTATCCCTAGGCACAGGAAATCTCGGATCACCACAAGCACATTGCTTCAGAAGCCGAGTTTGGAAGCAACTTCGATGACAACCCTAAAACAACAACTAATTAGGTACAAAAATACTTGCTACCTCAGGATGATAATCATATCCCTCGTAAATGTAATCCATCATCTGTTGTTTTTGTTTATCTTCATCGAAGCAGTCACCCCATGGTTCAGCCATCCGGTTGATTATTTTCTGAAACAAAAGGGATTTTATATAAAATAATAACTGTCATCACCTTTTTAAGCCCAAAGCTGCTGGCAAAGCCTACAGGAGCTGAATACCCAAAGGTATCGGGAAAAGGGTACTCGGTGGGGGAATGAACTGCAATGCGGACTCCAGATGATTCGGAAGTTGACATGTAATCGGATGTGTTGACAAATAACAAAACGCGAATTCCTGAAAATGGAATATTGGTGCAGAAATGTAGCTGTAAAAGCAAAACTAATAAAATTAAATGATGAAATTGGTCAGGTTGCTCTAAAGGTCTAAGTTAGCGTTATTGCGAGCTTATTACGCAACTTGAATTTTGCACAATTTTGTTTCACTTACCATACATTGGACCAGCCCTGCTACTTGTGTAGTTGTTAGTGACATCGTAGTTGAAAGTGAAACAATTTCCAAACTCCGGGTCCACGTGCAATCGGAAATCCCTAAACATCTTTATTAGTGGGCGTTCCAATTTTAACTCACTCATCAATATTGCACTCTTTCCCGTTGAACGAACACATTTCAATGAACTCATGTTTGCTATGACTCAAAGCAATTCGCTGTTCCTCCGATAGAGCTGCCATTGTGAACATAAGATTTTCCTTAGCTTTGGTGAGCATGGCAACCGCGTCCGTCATACCCTACAAATGTGATGTTATAAGCTTTTAACTAAATGTACCGCGTAACCCATAGCTTTGATAGTTTCTGGATTGCTGACAATGGCTCGTTGGTTTGGTCGAACAGGAGGGGGCACAGCTGAAAAAGGTTAAACGTGCTTTCGAAGTGCAATTTTAAATTTCAACAAAAAAACTTGTGGGGTGACTAAGCACTCAAGTGTTTTACGTACTCGTCGCAATGGTTGTAAGTTGTTCCCTTGTTGAAGTTACTGATTTTCCTACAGTTTCAGTATAATCAGAAAAAAACGCAAGGTAAATTAAAACTTACTGGTTGTGGGCGGTGTTGTCGTAGTCGTTGTAGTAGTGGTAGTTGTAGTTGTGGTTGTTGTAGTTGTGGTAGTACCTAAAGTTATTTTTTCGTTATGATTGTATAATTAGATTTTGGGTAGGCATTTTCTGGTGGCAAAATTCTACGGGTAACCATACCATGTAGTAAAGGAATAAAATGTTTGTTTTCAAAACTGGCGACCAGAGTTCGATACCCTGCGCTTTTTTTCTTTGCCTACCGACAGATTACTGCAAGACCGTGAACAATTGTTAAACTTTTATCTTTTGAGCTCCATGATACACTGAAACAAGCTATACAGCTTTTGAAACGTAACCAGCATTTAACATATCTCTTGGGATATCCCTTATAATAAAACCCTACTGTGTTTGTGTGTGTAGTCTATCAGCGTACGTCCACGCGTTCATTTCCCCAGCGAGGGAGGGTGAGTTCGGCCGTAGGCCGACTTTCACGTGCTTCACGGCATTTTCACGGCCGAAAGGCGAGTAATGAATGGCCGTAGGCCGCCTACTTGAGCGACCGAAGACCGCGTGTCGGTGCGGTCGCAGGCCGCAGACCAGGAGGGTGCGTGCCGTAGGCGCGGGTACCCTCCTGGTATGGTTTATAAATTGATTTCTTTACAAACTAATTATACATAGTGGTTGCTTAGCGTTACCCGATTTTCAAAAATAGCTTAGGTCCAAAAACAGTATTTTCCCGAATTGTAAAAAAAGGTTTTAAACTCACTTGGTTCCTCCGTCGAATTCCCCTCCAACCAAAGTTTCCTGATCTTTGCCTCCGGCTTGATCACGCAGTACGGGGTCTAAATTAAGGTTCATCTTTCACCTTTCCAATCCCATTGGCCCCCGAGATCACATGCTTTGTGCAAAGTGTGCAATTCAGAAAGTGTAACATAACGAGGTGTCGTGGTGATCTACAAGTGAATTGTACCTTGAGGAAGCCGTATTTAAGTTCCAGAGGCTGAAAGCGAAGAAAAACACTACAGAAGCTATTAGAAGCAAAGAGAAACAGTAAATTGTAAAAGGTTTAAAGAAAAGAAGCAGTTGGAATGGCTTACGTCCTCGCTGACTCCACCGGTGCGGTTTCGGCACTTGCAGGCCAGTTCATCGACGTCGACGCCGTCCGGAGCAGTGGATTCACAGAAGCCGTCGTGGTGGCAAAGTGGGCAAACGTGATCGTACCACACGCTGAAAACTGGGTCTTAAAGGGGGAAGGCATCGTAAAAATTAATATTCCACAATTTTTTGGTGGCAACTGATGCCGTATTCACGATTCTGAAGCATAGGCCTTTATATGATTTGGACAGCAACCGGTACACCTATACATGATCGAGAAATGCAAAGAGTGCATAGTTTCACCGCATAGAATGGCAAGAGAGCGCGGGAAATCAAGAGAGGTCAGCCTGGCGCACTTTTCGAACGACAATTTAGTCAAAACTTCAAGCTTTCGTATCTCGGTTCATTTGCTTCTAAATTCATAACTAGAATATTTTTGTAAATCAGAAGAATGACTCTTACACGTTTGTATTAAACGGCCACAATAAAAAAAATTGCAGAAGCATTATATGATTTGGACTGCAGCGGGTGCACGTATACGCACGTATACGGCCGAGCAATGCAAAAGGTGCACGGTTACACGGCAGAGAAAGGCCACGAGAAAACGCGGGGAATCGAGAGAGACCAGACTGGCGAGCTTAGTATGGCTTTTACGAACTTTAAGCGGTCATAACTCGGTTAAATTTGCTCCAAAATGGAAAACATAGTACTTTTATCAATCAGGAGAACGAATCCTACACGACTGGTCTTAAATTCAATGCCATATTGTTTTTAAACTCACGTTGCATTGAAACAAGGCCAAGCCACCATCATATCTCTGTCATAGGTGCAGACGCACTTTGCTCTCTGAAGTTGAAACCACTTTAAATTTAACTGCTCAACTTACGTCACTAATAGGTGGAGACTCAAAACGAATACACTCCATATCCAACTTGCCGATACATTTGCAATGCGCTTCGATTGCTTCGTACCTAGCCTGAAGTTTTTTTTTTTAGAAGTATTTTCCTGAAAAGCCTACATCTGAAAAATCCTCCAGAACCTGTCGTTTTCGGCGGACAGACATAGCCGTGGAGGTGTTAGCAGCGAACTGAGTGGTTGTTGTCCAACGAGCGATTCGCTGTTTTCGAAGCTCTTCTTGGCCTTCTTCGATCTCTTTGGCAAAGAGTTCTAGGACCTAAAAAAAAGGAAATCGTTTTCCTTAATAATAATATTAATGTTACTTTTTATTATCTTTTAAAGCAGCCACAAAAGCAAGCAAAAGCATTATTTGCCAAAATGCCAAAGTTGTGCCGCGCCCGACAAATGTTGCTTTAAAACCTACTTTCCGGTACTTGATAATCTTTCCAGTTGTTTGCTACAAAATTTACATCAGATCATACTGACGAACGTTTTCGAACAGTGTCGTAACACGTCACAAAATTGTTCTTTTTTCAAACTTTGTGAAAAAAGAATTCGGGCCAAAGATACAATTTAGATTTATGCTACATTACCTGATTCCGGTTACGGTAAACAAAAAACAAAGGGTTATTCGAAAATAAATGTTTTTGAGAAGTTCCCCCATAGAAGTTTAGAAGTATACGGGAACAAGAAAAAAACGAAAATAAAAATGCCTCCGGGGATCCAACCAGTTACCTCCCGCTCGCTGAGCAAGCTACTTCCTACTGCGCCACTTTGGCACCCTTCGCGATAGCCGTTTTTTCGCTAGCGCAGCTACTGGGCGGTGGGCGCGTGCGGATAAAATGGCTTATATCTCGAAAACCAGGTCGATTTAGCAATTTTAAGTTTAATAATTATATTCCATATTAAATTCTCTATCGAATTGCGTAAAACTCTATAGAACTCCACGGTTAGGCTCAGTTTTTTTTCTAAAGAAACTTAATTTTTTGGGATTGAAGATTTTCT